>CM076852.1:20881997-21373391 GCA_039519185.1 Astragalus membranaceus
TCGAGCGGGAGTATTACTTCGCCCAAAACACTCCTTTTAGAACCGTCGAAAGCTCGAATCATTAAGGTCTGGGGCGTCAAATCCCCCTCCCCTAATCCTAATGAAGCTAAAGTAGTCATAGGCAGGACATTAAGAGCTGATCCACCATCGATTAGTACTTTGGCTATCACGAACTCCCGACACTTCAAAGTGATGTGCAGTGCTCGGTGCTCTCTACTTGCCTGGGGGTGCACCTCATTATCAGCGAATGTGATCAGGTTGACTCGTTGCATTGGATCTACCATGTTCACCACGTTTTGGGGTGTCACATCCGGTTTTACAAAGGATTCTTCCAATGTTCTCAATAAGGCTTTCCTATGCACTTCTGAGGAGAGGATGAGGGACAAAATTGAGATCCGAGCTGGAGTCTTTTTTAATTGCTCAGTCACGTCATACTCACTCTGCTTCACGATTTTCAGGAACTCCTCCTCTGAGGGTTCTTCCCTTTCAACCTCTTTGCTTTTCTTTTGCTTTTTAGACTCTTCAGGGCCGAAGTATCGCCCGCTCCTTGTTATTCCGCCCACACTCACAATATTGCTAACGGACTCCTCAACTTCTTGGTCCTTGCCCTTTTCACTTTCAGCAAAACCTCCCACAATTTCCACTCGAGTCTCATAGCTCCAGGGGACCGCATGAGTGTTCTTGCAAATGAAAGGTGTGGGCTTCTTTATAGTCATTACAACCTTCTCTGGTGCTACAGGCCGGTTGAGTGGAGGAACTTTTAGCACAAAACGTTCCAAAACATTTATCTCCTCTTGAAGCATTGATCCTCTAGCTTGCACCACCCCCAGTGACATCAGGCTTTGAACGCGGGCTTTGAGGTCCCAACAATCTTCAATATTGTGTCCTGCACAACCATGGTGGTACACACATTTGCTCCCTTCATCATACATGGCATATTTCACGCCCTCCTTTGTCGGTGCCAACACCTCATAGCCAGCTTTGTGCAATCCTTGCCATATTTCCATCATGGGGGTTCGAAGTTTCAGGACCTTCTTTATAGGCATCCGATCTTCTTCTATCATACTCACGGTTCTGTTTCCATCGTGATTATGAAGAGGGTTGTTGCTGATATTTGGTCCTGCCTCTTCCTGAATGTCAAGCTTCCCGTGGGCTAGCAACCTCCTTACGGCCAATTTGAATGCCTCACAATCCTCGATTGAGTGTCCTGCGGCCCCCATATGGAACTTACAGGTTAAAGTTGGGTTGTACCAAGCTGGAAATGGAGGCTCCCAATCTTTCACAGGGACTCCTGCGATCAAACGAGCATCTGCCAATTGTTGGAATAGTTCTGCATTGGTAATGGAGAGTTTGGGGAATGGTGGGAAGTCGGGTTGTGTTTGGCGATAATTCGAACGATTTTGTTGGTAATTCGGACGAGTCTGTTGGTAGTTTGGACGTGGCGGGGGGAATGCACCTGGGATATTGTTTACGGGAAAAGATTGTGTAGGTGAAGGGTTTGTGTTTGAGTTCATGGGGTAGGTTATATTTGGCCGTGGCTGGTTATATTGTGGCTGTTGGAGAGTGATATTTGGTGAGGCTCGAATAAAGCTGATCTCGAGGTCCTTCTTCTTTTGAGGGAAGTTCTTTTTAGATTGCCCGCCTTCTGATTGCTCCGTTTGGAGTTTTCCAGCTCTTATCAGCATCTCAACTCTTTCCCCCGCAGCTATTAAATCAGCAAAGTCTCTATACGCCGCTCCAGCCATTGCCGCCACATAGGGAGACCCTAAGGTTCCCAAGAAGTATGAGCACATCTCTGAGATGGTGAGCGGTGGTTGAACTTGTGCAGCAAGAGTCCTCCACCTCTGGGCATACTGTTTGAATGTCTCATCGTTCTTCTTCTGCAATATCCCCAGTTGTTCACGTGTCGGAGCCATATCCATGTTGAATTTGTACTGATTCATGAAGATATCAGCAAGGTCCCTCCAACAACCAATCTTGGAGTGATCCATTTGGATGTACCATTCTAATGCTGGCCCAGTCAAACTCTCGTGGAAAAAACTGATGAGAAAGTTTTCATCTTTGGACCATATTGACATTTTGGTGCAATATGTCCTCAAATGCAGAAGGGGATTGGTGCTCCCGTCATATTTTGTGAAATCTGGCACTTTAAAGTCCCGAGGGATCACCACATCCGTAGTAGGGCAGAGTTCATTCACCCCCAAGGACCCGAAGGAGCCAGATCCCTGGAGAGCCTTGATCTTTTCCTCCATTTTGTCCATCCATGATTGATTCACCTTGTCTCTCGGCACAGATGCGCATCCTTCATTTGCCCCATTGTAAACGTTGAATACTCCCCCACCTGGCTCATTGTGACCGACAGGTTCATACCTGATCCCAATGAGACCGTCAAAAGCCCTGCTTTGGGGAATCTCTACATTCAGCGGGTTATTGACCCCTTCCCCTTCACTCACTATGGTGTTCATTACCCGTGTTGACAGCAGGGTGACAGTGTCCCTTATAGTCTGCAGAGTCTCTTCCATTCGGGTTTGGGTGGCGGCCATTTCTCCCATTCTTTCCCTGACTTCATCTACCTCTTGGGACAAATTCCTTCCGGACATCTCTATCGGTTCGGCCATTCTTGCTCTTGCTCCGGTGAAGTAGACTCGGGTTGTATTGGTCTTTTTTCGATTAGCTCGCGCAATGGTTGCTAAGTTTCTGATTTAACAAAGAGAAGAAAATTTGTTTTGTTATTTTAATGCGAAAATGAATAAGTTACCAGTTATTTGCCGAGGAATCATTATGGATCGTTCTGGGGATCCGAAGTGAGTATCTTGGGTTCGAGATTTCAAATAAATCGTAGACATGGAACTTATGGAGAATCAAAACAAACGAACATCTTCATTAACGATAACATTCAAGACAATGAGTCCAAAATCCAACATCCAACATCCAAAATACAAAATCCAAAACCCCAACAAACGGGTTCCTCAAAATACATAACCAAGATAACAAAAGGAGAAATCATTCAAGCATCGTTCATGTTGACCTCCGTCACAACAACATCCTTCTTGGCCTGTTTGACCAACTCCTCGAAGTCCTCCACGAGCCTCTTGCATACTTCTATCAGCTCGATCGCCTCTCGGGGGGTGGTGAGCGGGTTGACCATAGCTTCTGCCTTGCGGACTAGCTTGGGGATTCTTCTGACATCCTCTAACTTGTGGGTCCAACGCCCGACCTCATACCAAGTGTCTACAAAATTCACCTGTACTGCTTTGATCAGTCTCATGAAGTGGCTCCTTTCCCCAGCCCCGTGCTCTAAGTTCCTCAGCTCCTCATTCTTCCTTTCAATGGTGGCCCTATACATGCCGATTGCGCTCTTCACCTCTAACCGATCTTTCCGGATTCTCTCTTCGTATTGAGCAATGATTTCCTTGAGCTCTCGGTCATGGTGAAGGATGCGTTGCTGATTCTCTGCTTGGGTGGCTTGAAGATTCACTAACTCGCCCTTCAATTGCCGATTCTCCTTAACCACAGCTTCTATGGTCTTGGAGGTTCTTTGTATGTCTAAGTGCTTCTCTTCCAAGTGTTTCTGATAGTCTTTAATTATATCAGTGTAGGTTTGTTCCTCGAACCGCCGATCTTCCTCGAGGTGGGCCGCTTGCTTCGTTATTTGGCTCTGAAGAGTGGCCAGTTGTTGTTTCCTCTCCCTAAGGGCCTTTCTCAGCTGCCCATTTTCTTCTACCGCCTTGGCAACTTGCTCTCTCAGATCTTGATTCGTGGCACTTATAAGACTCCTGGAACTCTCCTCGGTTCGGGCCTTTTTGTTGGCTTGCGCCAACGAATGAGATTTCTCGTCGTACTCTCTTTTTAGATCCCCGAGAGCGACGCGAGATTCTTTCAGTTGGATTTCCAATGCCTCCTTCTCCACTTCCAACCTAGCCACTCGATCTTTCATCGCTTTCATTTCATCACTTTTCTCCAGCACCGTATCGGTCTCTTGTTGTGGACTAGGTGTCGAACTTGGGAATGGCAACTTGACCACCTCTACCCTGTTTCGCACCCATTCTTTGTAACTGTCTATGGCTCCACAACCTGTGCCTCCTAACTCTTTGCTCCCTGCATAGGTGATTTTCTTCCATGCCTTACCGATTCTGTCCAACATGAGCTTGTCTGTCAGAACCGTCCTGAAGTCAAGTAAGGATGCCTGAGCGGGCGGGCCCCTCATCGGGTAACGCATCTGTCTTAACGCCAAAATGGGATTGTAGTTGATGCAACATGACGTTCCCACCAGTGGCACATTTGGGAAATCACCACAACTGACGATAACCCGTTTTGTACCTGCTGCTAACGGAAACCAACGTACAGTATCCTCTGTGAGCTGAATGAATTTCTGTTTCCATTCCTGAGCACTATAGTTCTGTGCGCCCAACTTGTGCAAATCAGCAATAGGGCACCATTCCTTGAAGTTTCTTTTGAATACGTGAGCCGTCAACCATATATATAGTATTGGTAGGCAGCAAATAATCCTATTCTTCTTCTCCTCGTGGCAGAGACTCAGAGTATGGTACACATCCGCCAAAATTGGGAATGTCGGGTTCTCCCCTCGACACTTGCGCGCCATAAACACATCAATTGCAGCAGGGCCCACAAAGTCTCCACTACTTGGAAATAATACCAAGTCATAAATTGCGAGGGCCAACACATCTATGAGGGTTTCCCAGTCCTTGCACCCCACCAATTTGTTCATTAGCTCTTCCATACGCACCCTTGGTATCCCTTCAGGCGTTTTCTCATTGTGTCTTTTATTGTTGATATCGCCCACATCAACTCGGACGGCCTTAGCAACAGTTTTAATTCGAGGATAGCTTCCATAGAAGTGGTACGGTTTTGCATCCCCTAGAGATTGCCCAACAATCACGGAAAACTCTTCGAGAGTAGGTGCTAGTTGAAAGTTGGAGAATGTGAAGCACCTCAATTGTGAGTCATAGTATTGGGCCATGGCAGATATAGCGTCAGTCTGAACATTCACCTCTAATAATTCCAACAGGTTCCCATACCTCCCCTTAAGGATCTTCTGTGACTCTTCAAGCAGATTAGTGGCATAGGCCTTTAGCTTGGTCATGTTTGGCTTACGGAGAATGAACTGAATGGTCTTCTTTGTTTTATTCGTCAATTCCATGTCTCACAGATTCTTTTGACCCAGATACTCACTTCTCAATTCCGAACTTAGATTCCTCGGCAAACTTTCCTGGATGGACAAATAAACAAAAAGTGAGGATATTGAAGACAAATAAGACCATGCATGTGAAAACAATTTTGTTTATTATTTTTTTGGAAAAGAGTAGAGTAGTTAATCTATGCACGAAAAAAACGGTTTGTTTATGCTAAAATTTTTGAAGAGTAGGGTAAGACGTAGAGTAGCTCCCTTTGTGACCTAATTTGGTTGGTCCATGCTATTGGACTTTGAACCCTACGGATCTACGACCTTCTGCTGTGATACTCACTGGGTTAGCAGCTATAACCTATGGAGATTTCAGGTCTCTAGAGCCAAGTATTCTCCTAGAACGGTCAAACACGTCAGGATGTACATCCAAAATGTGAATACCCACAAGGGAGAATCGTACTCTAGATGAGGAATTCATGGTAGACACCAGGATGTACATCCAAAATGACTACCACTACACAACCTCGTTCTAACCTAGGTTTTTTTCCATTTAGGCTCTGGTATAAGCCCCACGCAATGTGTGTGCTCACAATGTATGTGTAGTGTGTGAGGGAACGTACAAACCTCAATCCCTAATAAAAGACTAAGAAACACCTGCAAAACAATCATAAAAGCAAAACACAACCAAGCAACAGCATTCAACATCTTCTACCCCAGGGTTTGAGCAAAATAATAGGCGAACATAATAATTAAGCATAGGGTAAACAAAATAATAACTCAGACATACCTTGCACAAATAAATTAAACAGGCTTGACTCTCACTGTCCCCAGCGGAGTCGCCATCTGTCGTGACCGTGATCCCGACGTAGACGGCTCAAAAATCGATTATTTTAGGAGTCGCCACCCGATTTATTTAATAGGAAAAATTGAGAAAAACCTATCTTAACAATTATTTGGTCTGCGTAAACTAGATTGGATTCGGGAGTCGGTTATGCATAGGGAAGGGCGAAAACTAAATTCCACGGCACCCCTAATACATCTGTCCTAAGACAGTTACCCTAAATTTGATTATGCAACATATCAATAAGTTTAGAAAATTTGTTTACACCAACAAAAAAAAAATTAGTAAAAGAGAATCATTTAGAAATAAATAAAATAGGGACCAATTTAAGAAAATTTAATTTTGACTTGACGGGGAAGCCCCGCTCCTACGTATCCTCGGGTGCAATGAGGAACTCAAGAGTCACGTAGTTCTTTCTGAAAAAAATTTGTTGGTTGGTTGATTTTATTTTGAAGGGGTTTAAGATCAAAGCCGTATAGCTAAAGTCTCATAAACCGGGATTGACAAGATGTCACATCTCAGCCAATCCCATTTTTATAGTTTTTTTTGAAAATAGGTGTTCAAGAAAAAAAAACGGTTATTTATTGGAGAAAATTAATTTAGCTTGACGGGGAAGCCCCGCTCCTACGTATCCCCGAAGCGGAGAATCAAAGGCCACGTAGTTCTTCAGAAAATATTTGTTTGTTTTGTTGGTTTTAAATAATTTTTTTTTTAGAGGTTTAAGATCACCAAGTTGTACAACTCGAACGTCTTAAACTGGGTTGCGAGTTTGATAAGATGTACATCTCAATCCAACCCATTTTAACTGATTGTTATAACATGGTAGAAATAGCGCAAATTTTAATAAAATAAAGTAATACAAAGGGAAAAATGAAACAAGAAGTAACAGCAAGGGAGAGAGGTGTCACGAGAGTGTGTGATCAACTCTACTCTCTTTCATTAAAAATGGGTTACTTTGATTGCAATAATAATAATAAATAACAAATAAATAAATAAGGTTGAAAGTGGATGTGCGATTATTAGTTCTGATGTTTTCATTTTAAAAAATAAATAAAAAATAAATAAATACAACCAAAAGATAAAATAAGGTAGAAAAGGAATGGACAGGTCAGGTGAAGTAAGGAGAGATGGAAGGGAGCACTGGTTTTGAGGAAAAGGGGTCAGAAGTACTTTTGACCAAACAACAAATAATTATTAATTTTAAAAAGAAAAGTGATGAAATAATGTTTTAAAAGAAGAAAAAAATTACAATGATCAAAAGGGTGAAATGACTTGAGGGAGAGGTCAGGTACGTGAGCAACCATGTGCTCAGCTGAGAGGGACCTGAGAGAGAGTGTGTTTATTGTTTATTATTATTGTTTTTTTTTAAATAAGTAAATAAATAAAAGAGAACCATAAAAGGAAATATTACACATGCCAACCATAATTTTTGCATTTCCTCTTCATCAGAGTCGTTCCTTTCTTCTTTTGAGAGAGAGAATATTTTTTGCAACAGAGAGAGAAGAGGGATGGGAATGAGGAAGAAATGGAGAAAACGAAATGGAAGGGGAGAACACGAAACGGTGGTGGGGGTTCGTTTCATTGTCGGATGTTTTGGTCGTTTTGGGCGGTGGTGGCCATGGGATGGTGGAGACGGCGAAGGTGAGGTGGTTCACGGCCAACGGGCACCTTCTACGGCGGCCGGAGTTTATGAGGTGAGCTCTACGATTTTTTTTGTTTTTTTTTTCGGTTCTATCCCTTCTTCTTCTCATTTACACTCTTACATTCGCTTCTTTTCTTCTCATTCTTCCTTTCTTCTTTGAAAATAGTATATATACTTTATATAATAAAAAAAAACTTGTATTTTCATTGTTGAAGCATAAAACTAAAACAGAGACTTAACATAAATGCCTCGATGAATGATTTTTTTGATACTAAAATATATATCATCTACATCATATGAATAAATAACAAGTAAATAGAGGACACGAAAATGACTGAATAGATTTAGGAACTAACCTCGTTCAAAATAAACTACTTCTCTCTTTTTTGAACTAAAGCCCTTTGTGCTCTCTATTTTGAAACTGTTTTCTCTCTATCTTTTGTGTATCTCTAAACTGATTAGGATTCCAGTGAGAAAACCCTAATCTTTCTTTGGTGGTTTTCAAAAAATTTTCTCCCCCTTTTCACTATTTTGAAGAAGTATTTATAGCGAAACTTGCATAGATAGATGTACTGAAAGGTCAATTTTTTTTAAAAAACTCTGATTATGTATTTTCTCAAAAAAAACATGTTTTGATGCTTAAACCTTTCCCTGCAGAAAATTTCTTCACCCAAGCCTCTGTTGCATTCCAAAAATAGACTTGTTTGACTACCATCTGATTGCCTAAACTTTATTTGTGGTTACTTATTCAGGGCAGATGTACATAGAGAATGAGACCCTCCATTTGAAGCTTTGAAGCTGAGGCCTATTGCTGCAACAAATTTGGCTTCTTCTCCTTGTTTTACCTGCTGTTGCCTGACTGAGGCTACTACCCTTGTTTTTTTTCCTTTTGGCCGTTGGTGTATGCCTGCGCACAGTGTATGTAGCTCAAAGCTACATCTCCTGTTTTTTGTAAAAAATGATTTCTTTCAATGTAAATGTACCTTCAGTTATATTAATTTTTTCATTCCTTTGAGGAGCTTTTTCTATTCTAAGTGTTACTTGGATTTATACATAGAGAAACGTTACTCTGTGTGGTGGTGAAGCACTTCTCCAAGTGGGACCTTAAAGTTGCAAGCTAGTAAATTTGACTATCGTGTTACTTTTTTTCCTGTGCTATTCGCTCCCTTTTTATTAGCGCTAATGAAATAAAACAAGGCTACTAACGACAATCAAATGACACTCAGACTCGACTGGAAGCTAAACACCCGCACTCAATTAAAACGACACATACACGCGATTAATAATGACATGTGTACATTGTTAAAAGTAACACGCATACTCACGAGAATAATAAGGTGCAAGATCGTAAAAGACTAAACGCGCGTATGCAATAGTGTGCGTGCATCCCCACACGTT
Organism: Astragalus membranaceus; assembly: GCA_039519185.1. Taxonomy (NCBI): domain Eukaryota; kingdom Viridiplantae; phylum Streptophyta; class Magnoliopsida; order Fabales; family Fabaceae; genus Astragalus; species Astragalus membranaceus. The sequence goes on from CM076852.1 coordinate 20,891,025, forward strand.
TATTATTCATTATATTATTATTATGATTATTATTATTATTATTTTGGAGAACAAGAAAAGGCCGGTTAAAAATTGAGTGTTCACAGTCTATGAATGTAATAAAGTACCTTTGCCCATTCCATGAATTTGTAGGGAAAGGACCACAAATATCTGTATGTACTAGTTCTAAGACGTCTTTAGCTTTTTCGGCATCTAAATTCCTTTTGTTTGCCCTTAATACACTCTACACAGACTTGAAAGTCAGACAAATCTAAGGGTCCAAGAATATCCTCTGACACAAGCTTCTGAATTCCCTGTTTAGAGATGTGGCCTAAGCGCTTATGCCATAAAGTGGCAGAATTCTCATTTAATTTTTGTTTCGTATCGTGTGAACTTATTTGCAATACTTGGTTATAGGAATGCTTAACATCAAGAATATAAAGATTATCAATTAAAGACCCGTAACCAATAATATTTGGACCATAAGAGAGACTAGCTTTGGAATCCTTAAATGAACAGTCATAACCAGGTTTGTCCAAAACCGAAACCGAAATTAAATTCCGTCTAACTGACGGGTGATAACTCTTATTTATATAGAGTTATTTATATGTTCTAAACTTAAATTAATGTGAGTTTCTGAGTAATATTGTTGTTAAAGTAATTAATATGTGTTGTTTAGAGTAAAAGAAGGTTAAGAACTGATTTGAGATCATTTGACACTTTTGGCACCCCATGTTGTATTTTGATGTGTTTGTTCAATGCTACAGCATTAGATGCCCCAACATTGCTGACACTGCAATTCTCAACATTTGAGACCCCAGCATTCAAGCCAAACCAATGCCCCAGCATTAGCAAAACTGAATGCCACAACATTCTATTGATGACGTCATGATGCGTCCAAAGCAAGGCAAGTGGCCCAAGTGGAGGATTTCAGTGCCTCCTTTGAAGAATTTTTAGCTTACAAGTTGAACCTCTTTAGGGACACATGTCCATTCATTATTGGACCTCCTTTCTTTAATGGGTGAAGGATTAAATCAACTTTTGGAGACAATTGGAAATAAATTAACTTCAGCCCCAAGGAAAACCAACCATGAAGAAACCTCACTCAAGGGAGCCACATTTTAGGGACACTTGTTAAATCATTATAGGACCTCTTTTATTTAATTGTTGAAAGATCAAATCTACTTTTGAGGCACATGGATTCAAGTGGAACCAACTTCTTTTCCAAATAAACTTAACCTTCAAGAAAGCTCACCCATGAAGTCTATAAATACTCTTCATCTCCTCATTCACAAATACACCAGAATTCACTCAAGAAAATCATCATTAGAACTGGTTTGGAAGAAGAGAGAGAAGAACGTGACACTTCCACAATTACACAATGCTGAAGGAGTGCTGGTGCATCAAGCATCTGTGAGGCGATGCTGTAGCATTACAGGCTGATTTATGCGAGGGAACTAAACCGTGTATCTTCTACTCTACTTCTTTTCCTTTGTGTTTTTCAGTAATATGAGCATGTTTATAACATCAGTTTGTATGTCCTTAATAATCTCAAGCATGAGCTAAACTCTTTTGTAGTTGGATGCCATAAACTTTGTAATGAACTTTTAACTAGTTTTATATATGTTATATATTGATGTTTGCGTTTTAGTTCTTGCATGATAACTCTTTCATATTCATCTTTAGAATTGGCCAACTAAAAGTGAATGCAAATCATAAATATAGACATAGTTTATGATTAGAACTCAAGAACTAATATGGATATGTGTTTAATAAAGGAAACTTTGTTAATTCCATGCTAAAACCTAGACAAAGGATAGCATAGTCCATAGGGTGAAACCCTGTCGTTAGTTGCTGAAAAGCACGTATCAATTGCTACAACATCCATTGCAAGAGTACCCAGTGCTCCAGCACCAAGTGCTCCAGCACCTAATGCTCCAGCATCAAGTGCTTCAGCATCATATATAACATAAGGCTATCAAGAGTGATTTACTTAGTAAAACGAATTCCAACTACCTTCCTTCCCATTTGTAATACAACTTATATTTACTTAGCTTATTTTAAATTCTGTTTTCTCACACCTTTGACTATATTTTATTTTATTTTGTTACTTTGTTTCTCACTAGTTAAACTACCATTTTGAACTTTAGAAATTAATCCAATCCGTGGCACCCTTTACCCCAAAAGTAATTATAAGTGAAAAGTACAAAAATGAGTAAAATTGTTTTTCAAATAAAACTAGCAATTCTTATTCTGAAATACTTTTTGCAAGTAAAAGATGTCACCGAATTCCTTAAATCTTATATCGACGATGATTTATTATAATGTTAAAGATAGGAGTGATAAAATGTTTCTTTTAATACAGTAACAAGAATGATCTGAAATATAGTATTCAAAATACAAAAGTGGTGCACGGGTGAGAAAGAGCGTCCAAACCATATAAGGAATATAAGACCGAAACTAAAACAACAAGATTACCACAAAACAAGAAAACAATCCACAGTAGTGGATACAACTTATATAACACGCATGCACAAACAATCATTAATTAATCTTCAGCTAATCCTAGTGTCGCGACCTCACGTACGGTCCTAGGACTACATGCAACAACAACAACAACAACAACAACAACAACAACAACAACAACAACAGGATTATGACACCTTGCCAGATATTACAATCATCAACAACAACAACAACAACAACAATAGGACCAGGATACCTTGCCTGAACGGGATACCTTGCCAGATAACGCCCTACCAGGAACAACATCAATAGGACCGGGATACCTTGCCCGATAACGCCCTACGAAGAACAGCAGGAAGAGGACTATGAGAACTGGGATACCTTGCCCGATAATTCCCTACAAGAACAACAGGACCGAGACACTCGAACGGGATACCTTGCCCGATAATGCCGTGAAGAACACCCAAGAGAGGACTGTGAGGACCGAGATACCTTGCTCGAACGAGATACCTTGCCTGATAATGCCCTACTAACAACAACAACAACAACAACGACGACGACGACCACAACAACAACAAAATGGACACACAATTGACCTAATCAGACGCGATATCGCACAACGACAATGACAACAACGAGAACGACGATGACAACAACAACAATACCTATCATCATCACCATCCTTTGAGGTACGGCGCGCCCATACTGCGACGAGTCCTTGCCCATACTGCGACAAGGTTCCTCCTATACAATTTCAACTATTGAGGTACGGCTCGCTCATACTGCAGCGAGTCCTTGCCCATGCTGCGACAAGGTTCCTTAAACATCATCATCATCTACTATCATTTAACTATTGTAACTAATTCTTCTTTCTCACCTAAGTTATTAAACTTAATTATGAACAACTATCACGTTATATCCATGCTATATCTACTCATCTATGTCTGAGCGTCATCATCTATCGTCTATAACTTAGTAAACTTCGTTAAGCTATGAATTGTTCTTCAGCTAACTAGATTCATTACTCACATGTTAATTAAATGACATCATTTAACACACAATTGACTAATCATACTACATTCATTCTCTATACTCGGCATATTAGCTATAGTCATCTCTATCATTAAATTACAACATCCAATTCATTAAGTTACAATCATCAAAATCAAATAATTTACAGACACCTAAATCACTCATAATAATTACAGTTATCCAAATTGAATTATATTTACAGTCATCCAAAATAATTACAGTTATCCAAATTGAATAAATTGAATAATTGAATAATGGAATAATAAATATAAACAAAAACAGGAAGAGCGATAATCAATACTATTCTAGTCCTATCCCCTATTCCCCATATAGAGCATAAACCCTCCCCCCCCCCCCCGGTACTTGATTTGAGTGTCTTCCCATAGCGAATTGACAAAGAGGGATTTTGAGCTATCGAACATCATTTAATTCCAACGGGACGAAAGAATGCCTCAACGGCTAGTTTCAGAACCGAGGGAGGGGACGCGACGTGATGTGCGAAAATTGTGCTTGAACATGGTGGGTATGGAGTTTTTCTACGGAGCGGGGAATAATAGAACGCAAGATGTTGGCCGAAATTGACCGAATCGATAGTGGATATGAACCTGCTGCTTGATTTCCAGTGGGTCAGTGGAGTTTGGGAGTACGGTGTTGCCAAATGAGGAAAACGCGAAGAGAGAGCGGCGCAAGGGTTCCAATGAATGGTGCTGCGTGTGTGATTATCACAAGGTTGAAGACAACACTGTTCTTAGCGGGCTGGGAAGTGCACTGGGTTTAGTCAATGGACCAGGGGTGTGTCTAGCAAGAGAACAGGGGGTGTATGCTAAAAAAGGCCTAAAATCCATTTCAAAACCTTTTTTTTAAGTCTAATTACACTACAACTACTATTTTAATACTCTAATAGCCCAAAACACTTTTCTAAATAAATAACATCTCTAATACTAATATTTTATAAACAAGATAATTAAATAATAACCAAAATATATTACCAATAGCATATAAAAATATATTAAATATAGTTTCAACCAATTTTGGTAACTCAAACACAAAATAATTTAATCTCATCAATTCAAAATAATTTGTAAAACACCCATATACTAAAAGAACCACAACACACGAAAATCAGGATGTTACAATTCAACCCTCCTTAAAAGAAATTTCGTCCTCAAAATTTAAAGTAAGTCTAAAGGACAAAATAAAGAATAAACTCTTCAAGAGTTCACGATTATGGAGAGATTATAAAATCCTTGTTAGAGTCAAAAAGTAGAATAAGTCAACGGCATTCAAAGGATGGAAGGAGAGGTATCAACAAAACAAACCTAAACCCATACAATGAAACTTTTATAACCAGGAATAGTGAACACTCAATGTACATAATATCTCTAATATATTCCGGATTGTAAATAATGTGTCTGTCTAACACACATTTACAACCAAGACTCTATCGAAGTTTATTTTTCCACGTAAGTATTCACAAGTATCACAACTCAAGAAAGAATAGTTGTGACACGCGCACTAACAAAAGCAAGAGATCTTCAAACTAAGAATGAATAACGAACTTTGTTTCCTCAGTTGTCTAATACAGTCCCGGGTGAAAGAAGAGTCACTAAAGAAGCACTTAAATTGCAAAGAATTGAAAAACAACGCGAATACAATAGCTTGAAAGAAAGAAAGCTGAGACAACGATAACAATCAGACGAAAGAATATCAAATAGAGCTCAAGTAGTCATTCGTATAAAGATGCTCAAAGGAGGACTCAAGAAGGAACTAGACTTGGATTGTTGGGTTTTGCACCCCAACGGTGATAATGAGTCATTCATTGGTCACCAGGTGATCAATGGACTCAGGTCACAAAATAAAACACATCGATTCCAAAGCAAAGCATCTTACTAATCAAGCATAAAAATTCATTACAATGATATTAAGTACAACACAAAACAAAACAAAAATAGCGCATACATAAAGTCAACAACTAAAATCTTTATAGCTAATTGTAATAATTATAAAGATACAAGAGAGATGTAATTGTAACATTTAAACAAGAAAATTATTATTTTTAAAAATTACACGTCAATAGAGGGGTGGCACTCAAAAATTAGCAAATAACTCAACGAATTATTTAGGCTACAGCATCAACACATAAAAATATGAGCGCACTATAACAATGTATTTTAAACAAAACTTAATATTGATTTGATCAAATTAAATTCAATACCTATGTGAATATCTAGTAATAGAAACTAATTTAACAGAAGTACACAATCAGTCTCAATGCATATTTTTATTATTAATTAATTTTTTTATAACCACATACACAAATTATATAAAATAACAACCAAAATTAAATTATAAAAAAAAGATTGTATGCAATCCAAGTTCACAGATAGGGACTATACATGATCAAAGTTTCGGAAAAATTTACAAGAAATATAGAACTCTCAACGTTGTACGTCGAGGGCAAATACACAATTAGGGCAAAACAAAATAAAATACATAACAAAAGAACATAGTCAATATTTAAAATTATTACATCTAATTGCACTTATAAAATAAAAGAGGTCGGTAACCATAGCATAAAACTAAAGAAATTATTACTTTTAGTAACCAAATCATTACGACACGAAAGATGGCAATTTAAATTTAAAAGAACTTACAAGACAACTTCATAAAACACCCAACAAATAAGAGTATCAATCAATACACAAATAAGAACACGCTACAAACAATGACCTTAAAGAAGACATTTTTTTTTGAAGTGAGAACAATATATTGTTATTCACCTATTGAAAACAATTCTATCGCTTAAACAAGTACAGTTGAATCAGTAAAGGATATTGTGATTAAACAAACATAATAAATAAATGTGCCCAAAAATCAAAATGCAAAACCACATGTGTAGCGACCGAAAAATCCAGAGGAGGGATTCTTCGAAGTTCTTGAAATGAAGCCGCCACCAAAGTTTAGTTTAAGGGAAAACATTGGAAAATCCCTATTGAATGGATAATGGGGTTTTGCGGACCAGGTTTAGGCTCGAGAGTCGTTTATGCGTAGGGAATGTATTAGCACCTTACGACATCCTTCCTAAGGAAGGTTACATTTTAACTAAATGTGTAAACATCTATTAATTCAAAAATAATGATTTTACCGTTATAATAATACTAATAAAAAAAGACTCGATAAACGGTTAGTTGTTTTTTGTGCTTTTTGAGAAACAGGAAAGAGATGAATTTAAAGAGAAAAAAAAGGTTTTTATTAGTGCAATTGACAGAGGTCGGCCGCCCTCTACTCCTACGTATCTCCTGGTAGAGAATCAAATCACACGTAGTTCTTGGGTAGAAAATATTTGTGTGTTGGTGTTTTTTATTATTTGAATGTTTTTGAAATTTGAAAGACATTCGAAGTGACCAAATAGATAAATCTAGAGTGGTCACCACTAATGGCCCATTTGAAAAGGAAGGTATTCACAATGTTCAAATGGCCCATTCGAAGTGACCAAATAGATAAATCAGAGTGACCTTTGCAAATAACTGATTTGGTGATCGAGTGTTTAGTTGTTTGAAAATGTTGGCTTGGGAACGTGATCTAAAAAAGGAGTTAAGATTGTGTGAAAATGAGTTAGACTCGTTAGTTTGTAAAAATAAAGGAGTTGGTTAAAACCTGAAATTTGTATTGATTAGGAAAAAAATAGAACCACGGTGCAAATTGTAATAACAACAACGGTTGCTAGAAATGAGATAAAAATAACTAATCAAATTAATACATAGAATGAATGATAGCAACTATACATAAAAAGGGTTAGCAACAATATTGATCAGAAATAAACAAGAAAAGAAATAAAATGATAAGATAGATAAGAAATAAGAAATATAAAAACAATGGGTGAAGTCCATAGCTGGAGGGACTGCTAACCAGCAGAACAAGGGTGCAAATTGTATGGGCCAAGGTGTATTATCTAGTAACCAAAATCCACACTCTCATAACCCACGCCTAACACAAAACCAAAAGAGCCCAGCACTAGGGAATGGGAGGGGTGCAGCGAAAAAGCAAAGGAGGCGTAAGTATTGATCAGAAAATAAATAAAAAAAACAAAAGAAATATAAAAAGGGAAAGCCATATATAACGACATAAGTGAAATCTGGAACCCTAATTCCATTCTCTCAATCTCCAGCGTCGTTTCCTCCTTTTTGAGAGAGAGAGAGAGAGAGAGAGAGAGAGAGAGAGAGAAAGAGAGTTTCGGTGAGAGAGAAAAAGAGGAAAAAGGGAAGAGAAAGAGGGAGAATGGGATAGAGGGTTACGGTGGAGAGAGAAAAAGTGGGATTACGTCCCCGGAGGGAGGGCCGTGGTAAAGGCTCCGGCGACGGTGAGAGAGAAAATGAGAGGGAGACACGAAGAGGGAGAGAGAACGGCGAACGATGGAGAGAACGGCGAACGATGTAGAGAACGAAGGGAAGAGGGAAAAATGCGACAGTGGTTATGGTGTGGCTCACGACGGTGGTTACGAGGATGGTGGCGGTGATGGAGCTCCAGTGGTGGTGTGTTTACGAAGGGAGAGGGTGACGGTGATTGATGATGAGATATGGTGGTTGTGTTGCGTGGTGGTGGTGGCGCGACGGTCATGGGGAGGCCACGGTTGGGTTGTGAATAGTGGTGAGGTTATGGTGGTGATTCGGTGTGAGGGTGATTTTTGTGGTGGCTATTACAGTGGTTCACGGCGGCGATGGGGGCAGAGCAGTGGTGGTTCGTAGTGGTTTTTGGTGGTTGGTGTCTTACGGTGGAGAGAGATTTTGAGGAGAGGTAATATGAGGGAGATCGAGAGGGAAGAGTAGGGGTGTGGTCGTGGTGGTGGTTCGCGGTTGTCGCCGGAGGCAATGGAGGCCGAAGGAAATGATTCTCCCTCTGTTACTATTTCTTTGCTTCATTTTTCTCTCTATTACTAATATCCCTCACTCATTCTACTATACTCATGGTTTTTTACAGTCTCCCCCCTCCCTTTGAGTGATACTATCTATTTCTTTATATAGAGAAGTGATTGTTTTTGTTCTTGTTTGAGTTGTGTACAGCCCATGAAGAAAATGATTAACATACAGGAGTTGTGACCACTGTTTTGGCGTGGTGTGTAAAGAGGAATGGCAGAGAGGTGGTTGTGTAGCAGAGGTGTGTCTCATGTTTGCAGACTGGTGGTACTGCTGCTGCAAAAGACAACATTGTTGGTGCCTAAAATGGGAAGACATCAAGGAACAAAAATGAAATAGGCTTGAGCTGGTAGCTCAAAATAGTTCCTCCACCACTGCAGCAGCAAGGGCAGCAACGCTGCTCCCTTATTTTTTAACTTTTGTTTTAATTAAATTTTTTTATTTTGTACTTTTTGTTTGTAAATTTTGTCTATACATGTGTATTAAAGTTGACTTTGTAAAAAAAACTGATTATAAAAAACTATTTATTCACAATTTGATTTTTATTAGATTTTTAGAACAAAATTAAACCGATAACAACGACGAAAAACATACGTACACGACGAGAGGCAAACGCGCGTCCACAACGAGAATACATGAATTCGCGTACTAAAATAAACACTCGTACACAACAAGACGCGAACACTCGTCCGCAACGGGGACAAAAATGTGTACATTATTAACAATAGCAAACACGCACCAATGAGAAGTAACACGCCTATACACGACTGGGAACGACACACATAAACGACAAGAACAATATTTTGGATTTTCTAGTAAGCTTTAAATTAACCGGACAAAATTAGGGTATGAAAACATGGAAATGTCCCAACGCTACAACATGTAGGAAATTATAATCTAACAACAAAATCTAAAGGCATAGTGTTAATTAATTGAGTTAAATTGAATAAATTAAATTAACTATATATTAAAATATATTGGAACACCCAACAATAAAATCAGTTTAACACAACTTCAAAAACAAACTCGATACAGACATTGTTCTTGAATCTCGTATCCACATAACACAAACGACAACTATGGAGTCAAATAATAAAAGTTTAGATTATATGAGTTCAGAGTTCACAGAAAGAAAGCACAATAGGCACATAACGTAAAGCCTAAAATAGATAAGCTTTGGAAAAAGAAAATTCACTTCCAGGATAAGAGTCGTTTGGTTCTTAGTTGGGTTCTAACATCTTTATATCATTTCTAACCTTGATACTATTTCCTAAGAATTCCTAATTTTGTCAGCCTCATAACTACCAAGGATAAAACAAGCAATGCATGCAACTCTACTCAGAGTTCACACATCGGAAAGCACAATAAACTACACCAACCGTCCAGTTAGGACCGAACTGCTCTCATACCACTAAATGTGACATCCTTTACCCCAAAAGTAATTATAAGTGAAAAGTACAAAAATGAGTAAAATTGTTTTTCAAATAAAACTAGCAATTCTTATTCTGAAATACTTTTCGCAAGTAAAAAATGTCACCGAATTCCTTAAATCATATATCGAAGATGATTTATATTAATATTAAAGATAGGAGTGATAAAATGTTTCTTTTAATACAGTAACAAAAATGATCTGAAATATAATATTCAAAATACAACCCAAATCCCGATGCTCACATAATCAGAGAAATTAACCTTTAATACAATTAAATAAAAAGGAGTAACATCAACACATAGTATCATACTACAAGCTACTAGGGGATCCGTAGTAATCACATCTCTACCGCTGCATGATCGTAGAAGGCTACTCGAACGACACCTGTAACTTAATCTAAAAAAGTGGTGCACGGGTGAGAAAGAGCGTCCAAACCATATAAGGAATATAAGACCGAAACTAAAATAGCAAGACTACCACAAAACAAGGAAACAATCCACAGTAGTGGATACAACTTTCACAACACGCATGCACAAACAATCCTTAATTAATCTTCAGCTAATCCTAGTGTCGCGACCTCACGTACGGTCCTAGGACTACAAGCAACAACAACAACAACAACAACAACAACAACAACAAGATTATGACACCTTGCCAGATACTACTTTACAATCATCATCAACAACAACAACAACAACAACAACAATAGGACCAGGATACCTTGCCTGAACGTGATACCTTGCCTGATAACGCCCGACCAGGAACAACATCAATAGGACCGGGATACCTTGCCCGAACGGGATACCTTGCCCGATAACGCACTACGAGGAACAGCAGGAAGAGGACTATGAGGACCAGGATACCTTGCCCGATAATGCCCTACAAGAACAACAAGACCGAGACACTCAAACGGGATACCTTGCCCGATAATGCCCTACTAACAACAACAACAACAACAACAACGACCACAACAATAACAAAATGGACACACAATGGACCTAATCAGACGCGATATCGCACAACGACAACGACAACAACGACGACAACGAGAACGACGATGACAACAACAACAACAATACCTATCATCATCACCATCTTTTGAGGTACGGCTCCCCCATACTGCGACAAGTCCTTGCCCATACTGCGACAAGGTTCATCCTATACAATTTCAACTATTGAGGTACGGCTCGCTCATACTGCAGTGAGTCCTTGCCCATGCTGCGACAAGGTTCCTTAAAAATCATCATCATTAACTATCATTTAACTATTGTAACTAATTCTTCCTTCTCACCTAAGTTATTAAACTTAATTATGAACAACTATCACGCTATATCCATGCTATATCTACTCATCTATGTCTGAGCGTCATCATCTATCGTCTATAACTTAGTAAATTTCGTTAAGCTATGAAGTGTTCTTCAGCTAACTAGATTCATTCCTCATGTGCTAATTAAAGGACATCATTTAACACACAATTGACTAATCATACTAGATTCATTCTCTATACTCGGCATATTAGCTATAGTCATCTCTATCATTAAATTACAGTCATCCAACTCATTAAGTTACAATCATCAAAATCAAATAATTTACAAACACCTAAATCAGTCATAACAATTACAGTTATCCAAATTGAATTATATTTACAGTCATCCAAAATAATTACAGTTATCCAAATTGAATAAATTGAATAATGGAATAATAAATATAAACAAAAATAGGAAGAGCGATATTCAATAATATTCTAGTCCTATCCCCTATTCCCCATATAAAGCATAAACCCTTTCCCCCGTACCTGATATCGGAGTGTCTTCCCATAGCGAATTGACGAAGAGGGATTTTGAGCTATCGAACATCATTTAATTCCAACAAGACGAAAGAGTACCTCAGCGGCTAGTTTCAGAATCGAGGGAAGGGACGCGACGTGATGTGCGAAAATCGTGCTTGAACATGGTGGGTATGGAGTTTTTCTACGGAGCGGGGAATACCAGAACGCAAGATGTTGACCGAAATTGACCAAATTGATAGTGGATATGAACTTGCTGCTTGATTTCAAGTGGGTCAGTGGAGTTTGGGAGTACGGTGTTGCAAATGAGGAAAACGCGAAGAGAGAGCGACGCAAGGGTTCCAATGAATGGTGCTCTCGTGTGTGAGTGTGATTATCGCAAGGTTGAAGACAGCACTGTTCTTAGCAGGCTGGGAAGTGCATTGGGTTTAGTCAATGGACCAGGGGTGCGTCTAGCAAGAGAACAGGGGGTGTATGCTAAAAAAAGCCTAAAATCCATTTCAAAACCTTTTTTTATTACACTACAACTACTATTTTAATACTCTAATAGCCCAAAACACTTTTATAAATAAATAACATCTCTAATACTAATATTTTATAAACAAGATAATTAAAAAATAACCATAATATATTACCAATAGCATATAAAAATATATTAAATATAGTTTCAACCAATTTTGATAACTCAAACACATAATAATTTAATCTCATCAATTCAAAATAATTTGTAAAACACCCATATACTAGAAGAACCACAACACACGAAAATCGGGATGTTACACAATCTCTGTGGGTACGATCTCTACTTTCTGCTATATTACTTGTTAAAGACTGTGTACACTTGCACACCTTTTTGCACAACACGTTTTTTGCGCCGTTGCCGGAGATTGTCATTAATTTTTATAGTTTAGATTAGTAGTAAATTAGTGATAATTTTACTTTGTTGTTTGTTCCTTGTGCTCCAGCAGTAATTGCTCCAGCAATAGTTGCTCTAGCATATGCCCAAGTCCAACACACCAGAATTCCAATAAGATCCTGAGATAGAGAGGAGATTTAGGAGCTTGAAAAGACTTCAACAAAGAAACAGAGGGAGAGCTAGACACACAATGTCTGAACAAGAAACTGGCAGAGGTTCTGGTATTCTCAATATGGGAGCCATAGGTATGTTGAATGACAGAAATTGACCAATGAAAGACTATGCTATGTTTGATCCTAAAACCATGCAAACTAGCAGAATTGACCTGAAATATCTGCAACACATTTTGAATTTAAACCCATGATGTTCCAAGTGCTTCAAACAGTGGGTCAATTTAGTGGTTAGTGAAGATGCTTTTATCATTCCTGTTGTTAGTGAAGATGCTTTTAGATTGCAATTATTTCCATATTCCTTGAAGGATAGAGCTAAGGCTTGGTTGAACTCTCTAGAGCCTAACTCTATCACTACTTGGAATGAGATGGCTGAAAAAATTTTAGCAAGATATTTTCCATCTATAAAAAATGCCAGGATGAGGAATGATATCACTTCTTTTAAATAAAAAGAATATGAGTCACTGTTTGAAGCATGGGCACACCATGAAATACCTGTCATTATCCAAATGAAAACATTCTACAATGGTTTAGATCCACAAACCAGATTCATGTTGGATGCATCATCTAGAGGAGTACTATTAAATTCCTCATACAATGAAGCATATGAACTGATGGAAAGAATTGCAACCAACAGCTACAGTTCGCCCACAGAAAGGGTCAGTACTCAAAAGAAGACAACTAGGGTTCATGAAATCAGTGAAGTATCGGTCCTATCAGCTCAGGTAGCTTCCCTTACCAACATGATAAAGAATCTCAGCACCATCAATGCTGTAGCATCTAATGATGGAGCATTGACAGAACACGCAGCTGCTGCAATAGAACAAGCCCCTCCAGGAACAATAAGTTGTGTATACTGTGGAGGAGGACACTTGTCTGAAGAATGTCCCAACAACCCTATCTCTGTCAACTATGAAGGGTACAACAATAATAACAATCCTTACTCAAATACCTACAATGCTGGTTGGAAAAATCACTCAGATTTCAGATGGGGAGGTAATGCAGCTACAACACCCAATGCTGCAGCATCCTCCACTCCACCAAGATTCCCTTCTCAACAAGTCCAAAGTCCACCTGTACCAGTACTAGACAACTCCATGGAAGCCTTACTGAAAACATTTATGGGTAAAACAGATGCATTTATGGATAGGACAGAAGCATTTATGAGTGATACAAAAGCTCAAATTCAAACTCATAATGCTTCTATCATAAACTTGGAGATTCAAGTTGGACAATTAGCCACAGCTCTTTCCCAAAGACCAAGTGGATCATTACCATCCACCACAGAAGCTTCAATTTCACAAACTCTTGGGAAAGAGCAGGTCAATGCTATATCTTTGAGAAGTGGGAATGATTTAACAAAGTCATATGATACAGAAGGTGAAGGTAAGGAAGAAAAATAAAAAAAATGAAAAAAATAAAGAAAATAGAAAAGAAAAAAAATTCAACTGATGCTACAGCATCCATTGCTGGAGCATCTGATGCTGCAGCAGTACCATCACCAAAGTTTGTTCAAGAATACCCTCCTCCTCCTTTTCCTCAAGGGTTGGGGAAGACCCATGAAGACAAACAATTTGGCAAATTCTTAGAGGTACTAAAGCAAGTCCACATCAGGAAACTTGGGAAAGAAAATATGAGTTAATGGAGCTGGAAGACTCAAGCCTCAAAGAAAATATTTCATCAATTGAGAGCCCTAAGGAGAGTGTGGGAAGAAGAAATGAATCAGAAGAAGAAGGGAGTGTTAAAGAGATTGAGCCTGAACCAGACCCTAAAGAAGCACTCAACAAACAACCAACTCTCCCAACCCAATGCCCATCTCACAAAAATCGAACTCCACAATCTTCTCCCCAATCAGCTATCACCATACCAACCAAACAGCCTACACTGACACCCTCACCACCAAAATTCACCAAAGAAATTCAAGGCACTGCTGAAATCCACCAACCAGAACCCATCCAGCCACCACCTCAACCAGAACCACAAGTTGAAGTGAACTTTGCGGTAGCATCTGTTGCTACAGCATCTGCTGAACAAGTGAATGCTGCAACAACTGCTGCAGTAGCCAAGAAGATTCAAAGACAAGAGCTAAATAAAGGGAGACAATTTCTTTTGTCCAACTCAAAGCTTAAAGTACTCCCTGAAAAGCTCAAATCTAAGCAGTCAAGACATTTTAAATTGGTGAGAGTTCATCCTAATGGGGTAGTGGAATTGCTTGATGAAGCCACTAATTCCACATTCAAAGTCAATGGAAAAATGGCGAAACAGTATTATGGAGCACATGTGGTAAGGGACAAGGTCACCACAGAGTTACCAAAACTCTAACATGAGGCTTAGTCTAGCTAAAGACTATGAATTAAGCGCTATTGGGAGGCAACCCAGATTTTTAGGACTAATTGTGTTTTGTGTGTTTTTGTTTTTACTTTTGCAGGTGTAAATGAGTGGTCTTGTGCAGATGCTGTCAATTATGCAGAATTCTGATGCTGTAGCACTATGTGCAACAGCATGCGTGGCTGAAGATATCTGCCACAAGACTTAGTCTGGCTAAGGACTCTTAAACCAAGCGCTACTGGAAGGATGCCCAGAGTTTTAATCTAATAATTGTTGTTTTTAGTTCTCTTTTTGATGTGCAGGAGTGTTCAATTGCATTTGTAAAGTGAGCATTAACTGTGAGGAGGACATGCAAGGAGAGCCAGAAGAAGCAAAGGGGCAAGAGAAGGAGCAATGTGAGAAATTACAACAGAAAGCACTGAGTGGACAATGATGATCTTAGTTCCTTGCACTGAGTGGACAATGATGATCTTAGTTCCTTTTGCACTTTATATCCTTGCACTTTATATCCTTGCACTGAGTGGACAATGATGATCTTAGTTCCTTTTGTTTGAATAATGATTAGTTTTATTGCTGCTTCAACACTTAAACTCTGAACTTAGAAAGGAACTTAGCTAGCTAGAAATAATCTGATGCTAAGTCAAGTGTCAGTGAACTAAGATCAATGTCAAATTTCTACTAAAAATTTAGAATAGCATATGAAACTAAGTTTGGGGGTGCATCAGTTATACTAAGACCAAAGTATTAAGAATGTAAAAAGGTTGGTGCACTAAACAATAGGGAAAAAGAAAAGAAAGAAAAAGAGAGAATAATGCTGTAGGTGCTTAAAAAAAAGAAAGAAAGAAAGAAAGAAAGAAAAATAGAAAAACAAGAGTAATGCAGCAAGGTTGATCATTAAGTAGGGAGGCCATTTTATGGAACACCATTATGGTTTCAGCCAAAAGATGATTAACCTAGAAAGAAAATGAGAGAAAAAGATTCTGGGAAATAAAAAGTGCACTAACCAAAGTTGTTTTGAAGTACTTGAACCAAACCCTTTGTCATGCTTTGAATCTCCCCAATGCTTATGATGAAGTTGTTAGCCTATTCTACCTTTTGAAAAATCTTTTGACTTGATTGAAAGCAAACTACTCTTTTTAAGGCTAAGAAGACTTTCAAAACAGGCTAAGAATTGATCTAAGTTCAACAGTCACACACTCACACAAATGAGCCGTAATAATTCTGAATGTTGTAAACAATGGTGTGTGTGTGTGTGTGTGTGATGCCACAACATCCAAATCCTGTAGCATCAGATGTGTTGTAAAAATCTAAAAATTTGGGCCCAATAAGATCATTTTTGAAAAACTGTTTGATCTAGGGAAGCAACTAATTTTTGTTTTTGTATTCTCTTTGTGTATTGTTTGTTTGTCTTTGTCAAGTGTCATTCTTGAAGACAAGTGTAGCGACCGAAGAATCCGAGGAGGGATTCCTCGTTGTTTTTGAACAATGGAGCCGCCATCAATATTTATTTTTAGGAAAACATTGAAAAAAACCTTTGTTTTTGGGTTCGGGGGTCGATTAAGTGCGGGGAAGGTGCTAGCACCCCGCAACATCCTAAAAAGGTTACCTTTTAATTAAATGTGTAGAAAAAAATTAGTTTAAAGAAAACATTTTAATTTACCCTTTTTTGTTATTTGCAAAAAAAAAACGGAAAAGAAGACTTAATAAAAATTTTAGTTTTTTGCGCTCGACGGGAGTGGGCCCCCGCTCCTACGTATCTCCGGGTGCGATGGAGAAATCAAAGCTACGTAGTTCTTGGGTAGAAAATATTTGTGTGTTGGTATTTTTTATCTTTTTTTGAAAAGTTTGGGAAAACTAGAGACCGTTCATGGTGACCAAACAGATAAATCCAGAGTGGTCGTCATTAATGGCTTATTCGGAAAAGAAGGTATTTATAGCGTTCAAACAAGCCAGGCCCAGAGTGACCGCTATAGACAACCTATTTTTTTGCGCGAATTCGATTTTTCGAAAGAAAGAAAAAAAAGAACGGTTCGGAAGCATCACGTTGTGAAAAAAAGCGGAGTAAGTGATAAAAGGGGGGTGCAAATAATAAAGGAGTTGTATTAAAAAGGGAGGTGTGAATAGCGTTTTGACGCTAGAAAAAAAAGTGTCACCGGGGGTGCAAATAGCGTTTTGACGCTAAAAGAAAATGGTTGCCGGGGGTGTAAATAGCGTTTTGACGCTAAAAAAACGATTGACGGGTCTATTACCTTTTTTACTATTCTACCCTAGAACGCGTGATTCTTGAAGCGCTTTTTTTTTCTTAAAAAAAAACAAACCTAGACTAAAAAGTGGTATTTTGAAAGCGGATTATGGAGAAAAATTCTTTTGTTGTTTTTTTTTTGTTGTCATGGTTATTATTTAATAAAAGGGGGCCTTTTTACTTTTTTTTGAAAAAAAGATTTTTGTCATTATATTATTATTTTTTTTTTTAGAAAAGGGTAGTGACACTAGTAACCATTTATTTTTTTTTTTAAAAAAATATTTTTAGTATTTGAAAAAAAGGCTTTATTTAAATCCGAAAATTAGTAAAAAAAAAAGGGAAAACATTTTTTAACACTTTTTTTTAGGTTTATTTTTACTCCGAAAATTAGTAACCATTTATTAAAAAAAACAACATATTTTTTTTTATCACTTTTTTTAATCCGAAAATTAGAATAATTCATTTTTTTTAAAAAACAACATATTTTTTTTAGCACTTTTTTAGTCCGAAAATTACAATAATATAACAAACAACAAAATAAATAACCAATAGCAAAAATATAATATAAAAACAGCCTCTAAACTAAATAATAAAAAGACAGCAATAATATTCTAATAAGAAAGCAACTACACTAAATAACAAAAACAGCAAATAAATATATAAAAAGGTAACTAGGCTAAATAACAAGAACAACTAAAATTTATAAAAAAAACAATAATAATATTTACATAACAAAAACAGTAACTAAAATTTAAAAAAAAACAACAATAATAATATCTAAAAAAACGTGAACAATAATAAAAATATTACATTTTAGTACCTTGACAATGAAAATCCAGAAATGTTGAAGAAATTTCCTTCTTCAAATTTCTTCAATACAAATGAACCTTTAAACTAAAAAAAATCTAGGAAGGAGGAAAAGAAAGGGAAGAATATTTCTCTAAGAGAAACCCTAATTTTTTTTAGAAGATCCTCCTTTTTTCTAAGAGCCAAATCCGTCCCTCTTCAAATTTCTGTGACCCTATTTATACAAAAAAAAGGTTGCCCTTGCTTCTCTTCATTGTGTTCTGACCTGCTCCATGCTTGTACAGTATTTCTTTCTGACTTGATATGGGGGTTTGGGGGGAGTTGTTGAAGGGAAAAATAAAAAAATGAATCATGAGAGATGAGGGGAGAGGTGATGGTCGAAGGTATGGGTATGGAGGAGGTGAGAGGAAGGAAGGGAGTGCCAAGTGTGAAGTGTGTGATAGGGAGAGGAATGGATGAGTGTGTGAAGAGAAAAAAAATGAGTGTGTGAGAGGAGGGGAGAGGAGAGAGCCGTGGGTGTGATGTGAAGATTGTGTGAGAGATGAGAAGAAAGGATGGAGGTTGAGTGTGAGTTTGTTTAGGGTTTGGAAGGGGAAGTGTGTGAGAGAGAGTGAGTTGAGTGATGTGTGAGGGAGAGAGAAAGAAAGGGGGCGTAGGAAAAAGGGGGGGAGGAGCCGTTGGGAATGAGAGAGAGAGAGGAGTAGGCGTGGAGTGTGTTAGGAGAGAGAGGTTGAGTGTATTGGGAAGGGAAAAATGGGGAAGTGGGAAGTGTGTGGGAAGAGTGAAGTTGCAAGTTCCAAGGAGGAAATAAGGGAAAAGTGGCCGAATTTTAGGGAGGAGAGAGGGAATGAATGTGGTTGCATTTTGGGGCTTGGGGGGAGAGTGAATGTGGACATTTTTTAGGGTAAAGGGGGGTGGGGTCGAATTAGGGTTAGGAGAGGAGGGATTTTAGGGTTTTGGTGAGTTGGGTTGTGGGTTATGGGTTGGATATGGGTTAGGTGTTGATGGAGTTGGGTTTTGCGAAATGGATAGGGTTTTTTGGATTGGGCTAGGCGAATTGGGCTAGCCATTTTGCTGGGTTGGGCTTCCATGACAGCACCTTATTATTTTTAATAGACCCCCCCACTTCCTTCTTGGCTTATTTTTATTTCTTCACTTCTAAATAAAATATTTGTGGTGATTAAAACCCATAGCAATAAAAACAAGAAAATAATACATGACATAAAAAAGATTATTATTATTTTTTCCAAAAATTAAAACTTGTAGCAAACTAAAAATAAAATAAAACATGGCATGAAAAGAAGAATATTATTTTTCTCAAAAAATAAATAAAATTTCTTTTTTTTTTTGGATAGGACAAAATTAGGGTATTACAACAAGCAATGGTTTAAGTTTGGGGGTGTGATAACTCTTATTTTTATAGAGTTATTTATATGTTCTAGACTTAAATTAATGTGAGTTTCTGAGTAATATTGTTGTTAAAGTAATTAAAATGTGTTGTTTAGAGTACAAGAAGGTTAAGAACTGATTTGTGATCATTTGACACTTTTGGTACCCCATGTTGTATTTTGATGTGTTTGTTCAATGCTACAACATTAGATGCCCCAACATTGCTGACACTGCAATGCCCCAACATTTGAAACCCCAACATTCATGCCAAACCAATGCCCCAACATTAGCAACACTGAATGCCACAACATTCTATTGATGACGTCATGCTGCGTCCAAAGCAAGGCAAGTGGCCCAAGTGGAGGATTTCAGTGCCTCCTTTGAAGACTTTTTAGCTTACAAGTTGAACCTCTTTAGGGACACATGTCCATTCATTATTAGACCTCCTTTCTTTGATGGGTGAAGGATTAAATCAACTTTTGGAGACAATTGGAAATAAATTAACTTCAGCTCCAAGGAAAACCAACCATGAAGAAACCTCACTCAAGGGAGCCACCTTTTAGGGACACTTGTCAATTCACTATAGGACCTCTTTTCTTTAATTGTTGAAAGATCAAATCTACTTTTGAGGCACATGGATTCAAGTGGAACCAACTTCTTTTCCAAATAAACTTAACCTTCAAGAAAGCTCACCCATGAAGTCTATAAATACTCTTCATCTCCTCATTCAGAAATACACCAGAATTCACTCAAGAAAATCATCATTAGAACTGGTTTGGAAGAAGAGAGAGAAGAACGTGACACTTCCACAATTACACTATGCTGAAGGAGTGCGGGCGCATCAAGCATCTGTGAGGCGATGCTGCAACATTACGGGGCTAATTTATGCGAAGGGAGCTACACCGTGTATCTTCTACTCTACTTCTTTTCCTTTGTGTTTTTCAGTAATATGAACATGTTTATAACATCAGTTTGTATGTCCTTAATAATCTCAAGCATGAGCTAAACTCTTTTGTAGTTGGATGCCATAAACTTTGTAATGAACTTTTAACTAGTTTTATGTTATATATTGATGTTTGCGTTTTAGTTCTTGCATGATAACTCTTCCATATTCATCTTTAGAATTGGCCAACTAAACGTGAATGCAAATCATAAATATAGACATGGTTTATGATTAGAACTCAAGAACTAATATGGATAAGTGTTTAATAAAGGAAATTTTGTTAATTCCATGCTAAAACCTAGACAAATGATAGCATAGTCCATAGGGTGATACTGGGGGTACATATACATGGGTGAACTTATTTAGAGCTTAGACATAAGACTTGTAATGAAACCCTGACGTTAGTTGCTGAAAAGCACGTATCAATTGCTACAACATCCATTGCAAGAGCACCTAGTGCTCCAAACCAAGTGCTCCAGCACCTAATGCTCCAGCATCAAGTGCTTCAGCATCATATATATAACATAAGGCTATCAAGGGTGATTTACTTAGTAAAAAGCATTCCAACTACCTTCCTTCTCATTTGTAATACAACTTATATTTACTTAGCTTATTTTAAATTATGTTTTCTCACACCATTGATTATATTTTATTTTATTTTGTTACTTTGTTTCTCACTAGTTAAACTACCATTTTAAACTTTAGAAATTAATCCAATCCCTGTGGGTACGATCTCTACTTTCTACTATATTATTTGTTAAAGACTGTGTACACTTGCACACCTTTTTGCACAACAACGGGCAAACATATGTCTCAATCAAATCCAAATAAAAACCAGTCTTTAAAAATAATCTAAAAGTTTCTATAGCCTCAATAATCTAAAAGTTCATATAGGCTCAACTGCAACTTTAGTGCCATCGCCCACATAGATGAATCTTTTAGCATCACTCGGTGGCCGGCTCCACAGGCAACCCTGCATGGACATACTAATGTGAGTAGTAGCACCAAAATCTATCGACCAAGTATCCTAAGGTACTGAAACTAAATTAACTCCAGAACAAACAAAATTGAGAGGTTTACCCTTCTTTACATGCCATGTGGCGTACTTAGGACAATCCTTCTTCATGTGTCCTGCCTTATTTCTTAGAAGAACCTTCTGCAGTATCATTATTTTTCTTCCTCTTCTTGTGTTGAGAATTTGAAGCCAAATGAGCACTTTCAGTCCTACCCCTTTGCAGTTTCTCTTCCTTTTGCACACATTGAGACATAAGCTCATTGAGGGACCATTTGTCCTTCTGAGTGTTATATGTCACCACAAATTGTCCAAATTGTGCAGGAAGAGAGATCAAAACCAAATGCACAATCCCATCATCAGGGATGTGCATCTTTAGCGCCTTGAGTTTTGATGGAGGGTTGAACATCTCCATAATGTACTCCCTTACGTTCCCTTTACCATTATATTTCATAGAGGTAAGTTTGGCCAAATGGCTACTTATCTCAGTCTTATCACTTTTTTCAAATGATTTCTCTATTGATCCCAGGAACTTCTTGGCATTCTCATTCTCAGTAATTGATCCCCGAAAAACTTCCGAAATTGATTTCTTGATGATCATGAGGCACATTCGGTTGGACCGATCCCATTTCTCAATTTTGAGCTCATGAGAGTCCTCCGGAGTGGGAATGGGTCGTTTCTCCCCCAGTGTCTGGTGCAAGTCCATACATCCGAGAACGATCTCAACGGATTCCTTTCAGGACTTAAAGTTCATCCCATTCAGCATAGGGATTTGGTTAATTTGAGTAACACAAATTTGGAGAGCTAGCAACAGCAACTAAAAAAAGGAACAAATAAACATACAATCAACATTAATAGCACATCAAATTATAAATAATTATTAGATGTGCACACACAATTTTAATTGTAAATTAAAAGACCCAAACAAGATACCAAGTGCACCATTAGTCCCCAATCTTTGGATTGTAAAGACTAATTGCTAGCAGTACTCTCAACACAATGATCAAACATTGGTGATAAGTCCTGTCAAACAATGGTTGCCTTTGGGCATCCCAATTGCTCACATGGATAAATAACTTTATAATCACCACACATTTACCATCACATGCATGTTTTTATTCGGCCAAATTGCGCCTTCCTTTGGGCCGGCAACAACTCGCATGAATAATTTCACGCTACATCTTTTGTAAATTTAATTGAATTGATCTACGTAATAGAGGTTACTTTGGCAACGTGTTGTTTCAATCAACTCAATTAAAAATACTAGACAATTTTATTACTAATAATAATATGGGAAAGGGTCTTAATTCACATATTATCTACACACAAGCGTAGAAAAAAAACTGAATGTACGGGTATGGCCTCCAAAACGCAAAAGAATGAAATTACTTAAAAATTACAATTCTTTAGCACAAAATAGCCTCTCCGAGTCGCGTCCTCATATAGTGTTGTCCCCTTTTGCCTTTCTCGATCAATTACAATATTAAAAGTAAAATAGAATAAACAAAGAGAAAGTCACGACGCGCGGGCCGTATTTAAATTAAAATCACGACACGCAGGTCGGCCCAAAAATAACTAAATAAATAAACAACACCGAAATACTAAGGCCATAACCATACACCACAACACAAATTATTCAATAATAAGGCACGCTGAAATATTATTGAATTTTAAAAACAAATGTTATTTATTCTTTATGATATCGATATCATATTTGGCTGTTATTTCAAAACTTAAGCAAATCATGTGTCCTCTTCTAGCTTATATTACTAAAGTTAATTTGGTTTATATATAAGGCTTAACTACGGTCTTGGTCTCCGCATTTTATCAAATCCACAATTTTGGTCCTCCTATTTTATTTTTTGCAATTTTTGTCTCTTAATTTTATAAAATTTGCAATTTTAGTTCCCTGTTAAATTGCAGTCCAATTTTTTTTTCGAAAATGCTTAAGTGGCAGACGTGTGACGTGCTGGCAAATCTTTGAGTGTCATAGCACAACACGCGCCAGCCACATCACCATCTTACTGACACGTCAGCATTGCCCTTAAAAATTCGATAAAAACTTAACGAGACTAAAGTTGTGTATTTTATAATTACGAGGGATCAAAGAGGATCAAAATTGTGAAAAATAAAATAAAGTTACTAAAATTACAGATTTAGTAAAATAGGGAACCAAAATACATTTAAGCGTAGAAATAAATATAAGCCTAGAAATAAATATGACCCTAACACTGAGGTACCCAATAAATAGTACAATGGAAACTCACAATGTAATTTTAGAATTTGTGCCAAAGAAACCTAGAGTGTGAGAAAAGCATGCAAAAGCATAAAGTACTGGAAAGTTCTGAGAAGTGTAGGAATTAATCTATCTGCAAGACATGCTTATAATCATGAACATACTATACTATAGCAGAAAACAAAAGACATACAAGCATGCTTCTATATAATCAAGAACAAAGCCATGACCTTGATAACCTTAGGATCTACGACATGTTGATATATCAAAGATTAGATAAATACCTGGATCCATAACAAAGAAGCGGAGAACGAATCCTTAGAAGAAAGGGTGAGTGAAAACAAGCAACAACTACTCGTCGGCTTTATGGTTCTTCCTCAACCCGGACTCTTAATGCCTTAGACTCTCTTAGATGGGGAGAGGAGAGTAAACGTGTGTATATTGCGGTTAGTCCGGTATATTGGGAACCATAGCCTACTTATAGTGTGATAGTCTATTAGGGTTTCCATTATCCCTCTAATGGGCTATCACTGACATCCACTCATATTGGGCCCATATAAATGTATAACTAATTATATAATTAGAAATCCAATATAGCCTTTTACTAATTTTGATCACATATCAATTAAGGTGCTAAAGTGACGTAGTAAGTGAGCAAACGAGGGACATTATTGTGAAAGAGCAGCAATATGGTGATCATAAAGAGGAGGTGAAAGAGCAGCAATATGGTAAAAAAGCGAAAAGGAAGATAAAAAGGGGAAGTAGAAGTGGAGAAGGATACCAAAGGTGCGTGTACACGGTATCAAGAGAGATTCAAGGAGCAATGAAGTTGATTTTGCCAGGGGAGCTTGGGAAGCATGCAATGGCTGAAGGTATCAAAGCTGTCAACAACTATACTACATATCATGCTTGATATAGTTCTAAGTATCTAGGAAAAAATGCTAATGTGTAATATAATGTTAACTCTTGTGTACTTTGTAGATTAGAGATGTGTGTTAGTTTTGCTTTTTGGTAAAGATACATGTAGCAAAATAGAATGAATGGTTGCCATGCCAGCCTAATGTATGTAATGTTATAACCCTAGTCAAGAGTATATCAGTTTTTGCGGTTTTCAGCTTGGGTTCCTTTGGAAAAGGAAAGGGAAAAACAGAGAAACTAGAAAAAAGAACTCAGGCCCTCAAAAACTGAACTTTAGAAGCATCTGCTTGCAGAGGAAGCAGAAAATCAGGAGGAGGATTACTCCAGAAATGCCACCTGCTACTTGAATTATGCATAGCTAGTATATTTCTGGGGCAATGAAGGATCTTCCTGATTAGTATTGCATCTAGGACAAGTTGGAGAGTATATCTTTCCTCTTCTATACAACATAGCAGTGGTTGGAAGAGAAGCGTATCTATTTGTGTTAGATTAATTACTAATTATTTAATCAATATATTATATGGATTAACATAAATTGATAGGAATTGTTGTTATATACGGTCAAATGTTGTTGGGGGAAAACCGCACACGTCAACGGATTAACCCACACGCCTAATGATCTTGCTGGAATATGGATCAAGAATAAAGGAAAAAAGAACAAATAATTTATGTGGTTCGGCACCTCTTGCCTACGTCCACAGGAACACATCAACACAATTCATTCATCTTCTCAAATATGATTACAACAATTTGTAACCCGCCCCAATATGTGTATCACCCTACAAGACTCTCTCACTCTAAGAGTTACAAGGAATAATAACACTTACATCTCACAACTAATGATCACCAGCATTCTCCTCTGACTAGGATCTGGCTGGAGATTCTTCAACTCTCTACATTGTCACTCAAGAATGGGGATATGCCTCACATCTTCATTTTGCATGTCTCATCTATTCACAAGTCTCTCTATTTATAGGAGAGAACATGACTTTCATGCATGCATAAAACTTCGTGGACATTAATTGTCACACCTTCCCAAGACTCTAGAGACGTCCACCCATCTTGTGAAATGTACCTCTTGAATTTCTACACATCTGCAGTTTTTAGAAAATTTGAGTTGTCTTCCAATGTTATTGAAGCACCTATTTAATTGGCATGCCTAGGGATTCTGGGCTATCCATAACAGCCGTATCTTTTTGGACAACATACCTTGTGTATTAGAGGCGATAAACTAGTTTATCTCTTGGAAGTGGTTCATTGCCAGGGATGCTAGGGTATTGTCAATTTTATGAGTGATATGTGAGCCCATGAAGTGTATCTCTACCACAATAAAACTTGTTTGCGTATCCTCTTTTTAATGGAAAACATATTTTACTAAAACTAGGCGACATAGAGTCACAACAATATTATTAAGAAAAGGAAAAAACACCAAGCAAAATCATAGGGGAACAAGAACCAAATTCCATGCAAAAAAGTGTATTTAAGGTTTTGTTTTTCCTCAATTTATACTTCCAAGCCTTAGATTTGGCCACTTTAAACTCAGAGTCAACCTTATAGCAGTCATATCAATAACCTCTAAGTTATTCTTGTGAATAAGGAAAATAGGGAAGCTGTAAATAGTAGTTGTGTAGATGTATTTATATGCTTATGCTTTGGCCCAGGCCCGTTAGGTTTTGAGAGACAGAGCTATTTAATCTGATTTGTAATTGTATTCAAGGGATCGAGACATAATCAATAAAACGGAACTACAGCTACTCTGTAGTCGCAGACGTAGGCAAACTTTGGCCGAACTGCGTGAACAATATCGTGCGTATGATTTTGACATGGTATCAGTAGGGTTGCGATCATCCCTGTGATTTCGGTTTCTTCGTTCAAGAACGGCTTCCTCCGTGGTCCGGTTCCTCCGTCGTACAGTTCCTTCGTGGTTCAGATCTGGTTCTGGTTCTGGTTCGGTTTCTGGTTCGGTTCTGGTTCAGGTTCGGTTCTGGTTCCCTCCTTCTCGGTTTGGTTCGGATCCTTGTGGATCCTCCGGTCGGTTCGCGTCGTCGCTCGTTTCGGATCCTTGTGGATCCTCTAGTTCAGGTTCGCGCCGTCGCTTGTTGTCCTTCTCCGTTGGTCGTTCGCCGTTGGTCGTTCGCGCCGTCGCTTGTTCTGCGCGATCTCTTCGCGTTTTGGTGATTCGCCGTTTCGGATCTCTGCGTCGCTGTCGCTGTTCGGATTTCTTCGCCTTCGCCATCGCCGTCGCGTGGGACTTGGTTTTGGTTCGCCGTCGCGTTGTTGTTCTTCGCGCTGTGGTCTGTTTGTTGTTTGCGCCGTCGCGTGGGACTTGGTTCGCCGTCGCGCTGCTGTTCGCCGTCCGTGCGCACTCGCTACTGTGAGCTTCTGTTGGTAGGGTGTACTCCTGTGTGCTTCTGGTAAGGTGGGCTACGGTGCGCCTTTGCGTTTTCCAGATCTACGGTGCGCTCCTGTTCCTTGTTGGTAGGGTTCGCTAGTGTGTGCTGCTGATAGGGTGATCTACGGTGTGCTTCTGGTGTGCTGTTTGACTTTCAGTTTTATTACAATTATATTATCTCTCCTTATTGCAAGCTACCGTGATTTTTTTTAATGGCTTCGGAAGGAAGAGATAATTTTTGTGTTCGTTTTACTGGCAAGAATTATGCTGCTTGGGAATTTCAATTCAAGATGTATGTCAAAGGAAAGGGATTATGGAGTCACCTTGATGGGGTCTCTAAAGCTCCAGCAGATAAACCCACCTTAGACGCGTGGGAAGTCCAAGATGCTCAGATTATTTCTTGGATCCTCAGTACTATTGATCCTCAGATGATCAATAATTTGCGAGCATTTTCAACTGCTCAGGAAATATGGAATTATTTGCAGCGTATTTACAACCAGGACAATACAGCCAAGCGTTTTCAATTGGAGTTAGAGATCGCCAATTACAAACAAGGTACTTTGTCAATTCAAGAATATTATTCTGGTTTTTTAAATTTATGGACAGAACACTCTGCTATTATATATGCTGCTGTTCCCAAGGCGTCTCTGTCAGCCGTTCGTGATGTTTATGATACTAGTAAACGAGATCAATTTCTCATGAAACTTCGTCCGGAATTTGAGGCCGTTCGAGGTGCTCTGCTGAATAGGAACCTTGTTCCTTCCTTAGATACCTGTATTGGTGAACTGCTCAGGGAAGAACAACGTCTTAATACTCAAGGAAACATGCTTCATGATCCCGTCCATTCTGACCCGGTGACAGTTGCATATGCTGCGCAGAATAGAGGCGTGGGCCGTGATATGCGCCAAACTCAATGCTTCTCTTGCAAACAATTTGGACACATTGCTCGTAGTTGTCCTAAGAAATTTTGCAATTACTGCAAGCAGCAGGGTCATAACATCTCTGCATGTCCTACGCGTCCTCCTCGACCGACTAAGCGTCCGGTATAGGCCTTTCATGCCACTACTAGCTCCACAGCTGGTCCTTCCACCACTGGTGTATCTAGCTCTGCTGCTGGTCCTTCCATCCCTGTTGCATCTGATGGTGGCGCTCCTCAGCCTGAATTAATTCAACAAATGGTACTATCTGCTCTTTCTGCCTTGGGTATTACTGGTATGTCTTCTTTCATTGCTTGGTTACTTGACTCTGGTGCATCGAATCACATGACGGGTTCTTCTGAACTCCTGCACAATTTACGTGCTTATATTGGTAATCAAAAAATTCAAATTGCTAATGGTGGTACCCTTCCTATAACGAATGTTGGTGACATAAATTCAACTTTTAGAAATGTGCTGGTAGCACCTGGACTTGCCTCAAATTTATTGTCTGCTGGTCAGTTAGTGGATGAAGGTTGTGATGTTAATCTTACTTTGGATGGTTGTCTTGTGCAGGATCGGGTGTCAGGGAAGGTGATCGCGAAGGGGCCTAAAGTTGGAAGAGTGTTTCCACTCCAGTTTCATTCAAATCATTTATCTCTTGCTTGTAATAGTGTTTTGAATGCATGTGAGGATTGGCATAGGAAATTGGGCCATCCAAACTCTGTTGTTTTGTCTCACTTATTTAAGACTGGTGTGTTAGGTACTAAATTGATAGATTCTAGTACCTCTATTTCATGTTCTGTTTGCAAATTAGCTAAGAGTAAAACCCTTCCTTTTCCGTCTGATGCACGTCGTGCTTCTACATGTTTTGAATTGATTCATAGTGATGTTTGGGGGATTTCTCCTGTTGCTTCTCACGCTCACTACAAATATTTTGTCACCTTTATCGATGATTATAGCCGTTTTACTTGGATTTATTTTCTCAAATCTAAATCTGAAGTGTTTTCTATGTTTAAGAAATTTCTGATGTATGTTGAAAATCAATTCCAAACCAATATTAGAATTCTCCGGTCTGATTCAGGTGGTGAGTATATGTCTCATGAGTTTCCGGAGTTCTTACAGCAAAAAGGTATACTGTCTCAACGATCTTGTCCCAATACCCCTCAGCAAAATGGTGTTGCAGAACGTAAAAATCGTCACTTGTTGGATGTGACACGTACCTTACTTCTCCAGGCATCCGTTCCATCCAAATTCTGGGTGGAGGCTCTTTCCACAGCTGTCTTTTTGATCAACCGTCTTCCTTCCACGGTGATTGGGTTTGATTCTCCTTACTTCCGTCTTTTTAAAACTCAGCCTGATTACAGTCGTTTACATACTTTTGGGTGTGTATGTTTTGTGCACCTCCCATCCATTGAAAGACATAAACTTGGAGCACAATCTGTCCAATGTGCATTTATGGGGTATAGTCAGTCCCATAAGGGTTTTGTGTGTTATGATGTCTCGAACCGTCGTTTTCGCATTTCTAGGAATGTGACATTTTTTGATAATCAGTCTATGTTTCCTTGCTCTTCTCTTGGTTTGAATGATATTGCTATACTTCCGAAATTTTTTGATAACACAGGACTCGTTCCCACTTCCCCTTCCGACACTGCTCCTGATCCTGATCCTGCTCCTGATCTGGCTCCTGATCCTGATCCTGATCCTGCTTCTGTACCGCCGGCACCCCGGCGTTCTGGTAGAACGTCTCGAGCACCTGACAGATATTCCCCAGACAGGTTTGGTTCTTCCCATACTGCTTTAACTGCTTCTCTAACTGGCACATCTATTCCTACTTGTTACTCGCAGGCTGTTAAAGATGTGTCTTGGGTCAGTGCCATGAATGAGGAACTTCAGGCCCTTCAGGACAACTTCACCTGGGATATTGTTCCTTGGCCTCCTAGTATCAAACCCATAGGCTGTAAATGGGTTTATTCTGTGAAATTGAATTCTGATGGATCTCTCAATCGGTATAAGGCTCGATTGGTTGCTTTAGGCAACAGACAGGAATATGGTATTGATTATGATGAGACCTTTGCACCGGTTGCTAAAATGACTACTGTTAGAATGGTGCTCTCTATAGCTGCTTCTAATGGGTGGTCTCTCCACCAAATGGATGTCAAGAATGCATTTCTTCATGGAGACCTGACTGAAGATATTTATATGACTCCCCCTCAGGGCCTTTTCTCTTTATCTAAGGGGGTGTGCAAGCTCAAACGATCTCTATATGGTTTGAAACAGGCACCTAGAGCATGGTATGCGAAATTTCGTTCCACTCTACTTGGGTTCTCTTTTACTCAAAGTCAGTATGATTCGTCTTTGTTCATTCACCGCACATCTACGGGCATTGTTCTACTCCTTCTTTATGTTGATGATATGATCATTACGGGTTCTGATGCAACATCCATACAGGAAGTTAAACAAAAGCTTCAAGCCTCATTTCAAATGAAAGATCTTGGTCTGTTACATTATTTTCTTGGACTCGAGGTTCATTCTACTTCTAAGGGCATATTTCTCCATCAGCACAAGTATGCCACCAACCTTATTGCTATGGCTGGCCTCGAATCCGCTAATTCTGTGAATACTCCTCTTGAAGTTAATGTTAAATACCACCGTGACGAGGGTGAACTTTTGACTGATCCGTTATTGTATCGACAGCTCATGGGTAGTCTTAACTACTTGACCATTACACGACCAGATATTTCATTTGTTGTTCAGCAAGTAAGTCAGTTCATGCATTCTCCTCGTCATCTTCACCTAGCAGCGATTCGTCGTATTATTCGCTACTTGAAAGGTACCTCTCAACGAGGTTTATTCTTTCCTAATGGAACCCCCCTTACGTTGAGTGCCTACAGTGATGCTGATTGGGCTGGGTGTCCCGACACTCGCCGCTCTGTCACGGGTTGGTGCATGTTTCGTGGTTCTTCGTTGATCTCTTGGAAAAGTAAGAAGCAAGCGAGAGTCTCTAAATCCTCAACCGAATCGGAGTATCGTGCTATGTCTACGGCATGCTCTGAAATACTTTGGCTTCGTGGCCTTTTGGGTGAACTTGGATTTCCTCAAACCGAACCGACATCTCTCTATGCTGACAATACAAGTGCCATTCAGATTGTTGCAAATCCGGTTTTTCATGAGCGTACTAAGCATATCGAAGTTGATTGTCATGCAATTCGTGAAGCCTATGATAATCACGTTATATCCATCCCTCAATCAATACTCAATTTCAAGTTGCAGACATTTTGACCAAAGCTGTTCCTTCTCCACGCCATCAGTTTCTTGTCAGCAAATTGATGCTCCTTGATGACCCGCATCAATTTGAGGGGGGATGTGAATAAGGAAAATAGGGAAGCTGTAAATAGTAGTTGTGTAGATGTATTTATATGCTTATGCTTTGGCCCAGGCCCGTTAGGTTTTGAGAGACAGAGCTATTTAATCTGATTTGTAATTGTATTCAAGGGATCGAGACATAATCAATAAAACGAAACTACAGCTACTCTGTAGTCGCAGACGTAGGCAAACTTTGGCCGAACTGCGTGAACAATATCGTGCGTATGATTTTGACAATTCTTTCTTCTTTCCAATGTTTGCGTAAAATCTTTAAGTTAGATTTCACTCTGTCAGGAAAAGTTGCATCATTTAAATATTTTTGAATAGTTAAAAAGGAAACCGCTTTGTTCGATTCTTTAGGAGGGACAAATATATGTCATTTTAATGGCTTCAAAGTCTCAACCTTTAACTTACCATTACCATTAAATCTGATTGTCAAAAAAATTATCATTAAATCTGTGTTAAAAAAATTTGGTGCGGTTGCGGAGTGTTCTTCCCTCCTCCTCTCCTTTTTTTTTTGTATTGGGTTGAAGTACCCATTTATACTCCCTTTTAATACGACTTTTTTTGCGAACATGAACTATTCATTTCTTTTCAATTGTAAAACCAAGATTGTCAATGTGATCCCAATTTGAAAAGAAAAATGCATAGGTTGTAACTAAATCCAAAATCATATATATATATATATATATATATATATATAAAGAGAAAGAGAGAGAGAGGTAAATGAGAGGGATTAATCAACAAATTAAGCATAAGCACAAGTCTCATTCTTATAACTTAATCTCTTTTGTCTCCCTGCTGTTACATTTTAATTTCATAGATAATAAAGTGAACATTAATCAATCAGCAATGAGTGCCCTTCCTACAGTTAAGTGCACCAGAAGTGGTGGTGATGGAGCCAACAAGAGAAGCTGGTCTTGCGCTAAGACTTGAAGCCCTAGCATAGCTAGAAGAAGCACCAGCACCAGTTGCCTTAAAGAATGCTCCATTCAAAAACAAGTCACCTTCTGACCTCCAATTCCAGCTCATCCATTCATTCTCAGGAGCATCCTCATGCTTTGTTACCTCCTTGCTAAACCTATTATCTGGTGCAAGAAACCTGTTCCCTTGGCTGTAAATGGTAGGGTTAGCACTCCCACCAATAGCATACATTTCCCAATGAGTATAGTCATTGTTCACCACGTGAAAATACCCATGTCTACACCTGCAATATTAAATATTTATAAAGTTAAACTTTCATGTTTATATATAGAAAGGTTTTTACTTTCCACCGGAGGTGATGAAACAATTTGGGTGCAGACTTTATTTACCTCCCGACCGAACTGCAGATTATTTAATGCCCATTTCTTCTGGACACCGGAGCAGGGTCAAAAGACCCCAAGACAAAAAAAAAAGGTTTTTACTTTCCACAGGGATCAATATTTTAAAATTGCTTGAAACTTCAATGAGTTGGAAGCAAGGAAAAGCCAATATGAGTTGAGTTTGACACTCATATTTGTTTTTCATTGTTTCTTTAACTGCCACTGGTCAGGTCACTCTCTCAGTCGTGAAACAAGGAAGACTTCTACTTAGGCGAGCACAATTAACTGTCGTTGGAATTTCAATCGACTTTCACATATCCATCGTCGTGGACTAGGGATGGAAGCATCTATACTTAATTGGAGGCATTTGCCCCCACTTGAAAAATTATTTTGGTTAAAAATATATATAAAAAAATTATTTTACTCCCATAGAAAAATAAGGGCTGCCCCCATATGATATTCTTAAAATCAAATGTATATATTCACAGAATATAAATAAAAAGGAATAAGTTGATACTAACATTACTTTTTTAACATGTAATTTATAAAAATTTAGGTATTTTAAGATTTTTCTATAGTGAAATTCATGGTAAAGTTAGCCTAATAAAAAATACACTAAAGAAAAGTGAGATTTTATAAACATACCTTGGCATTCTTTGAACAAGGCCCTCACCAAAATGATTAAAGGCAATAGTAACTTGCATGTCCTTATCTTGTGTATAAGAATCACTATGACCCAAAAGCATAACCTTATCATGATGAGTCATATAGTTATTAGAGATAGTAATAGCCGTAGATCCATGAATGACATCAATAAGACCATCACGACAATTAGACAAAGAGCAATGATCAACCCAAATATGTTTTGAATTAAATATTGAAACACCATCACCATCAGAAACCATCCAAAAGCCAGAATGATGAGGAGAGTCTCTAATATTAGTATTCCCTGTAGGTTTACAATCATGAACATGAATACCATGGATTATAATATTACTAACATAATGTATAGTAATACATCCTCCATTAGCAATGTGAACACTAGCACCTCTTCCATCAATAGTCTTGAATGAATTTACTAATAGCTCTTCTTTTAATGTAATTACCATATCTCTTTTGAAGATAATCCATAATGGTTCATCTTGTATAGCACCATATCTTAGGGTTCCAGGTTTAGGGTTAACTGCATCATCATCACTAGAGTCAGTGACAATGTATATTTTACCATTTCTTCCTCCTATGGCATCTTTGCCAAATCCTATAGCACAATCTGCTAACCTTTGTCGATTGGTCTCCCAATTTGGGTCACAACGCCAACAATCATCAATTGGATTACCTGTTCCACATGATAAGTAACCCAAGTTTCTCCTTGAAGCATTGATGTTTCTATGACATAGACAAGAAATTCAAATTAATTACAATGTGACACATGTACAATCATTTCATACTGATATAATATAGGTTTAATTATTTCGACATATTTGAGAATTTTTAAATAAATCTCTAAGTAAAAAAATGGTAACTGGGTCCCTAAAGTTATAAAGACTTTTCATTGACACCTTGAATCTAGAGATTTGATTACAAATTAATTAAAAATTAAGTACGTAATTACAAACTATTTAAAATCTCTAACATGCATGAATCCAAGAGTTCAGAAAGCTAATTACAATTTTTTCGTTAAAGGGCTTATTTATAAATTCTCAAAGAATTAAGGGACATAACGAATAATTAAACCTAATATGTACTTTAAAAACACTAAGTAGCCTTGCTCTTTTTTATATGAAGTTAGCCATGCTATTAATGCTACATTGTTATTTTTTGACCGTAGACCTAGTGGTAAGTGTCATCTGAAACTCACAAACACAAATGCGAGGTCTCGAGTTCGAACGCGAGTGATGATATCCAACTTAACAATTTCGGCATTTGCCAAATAACTAGGCCTTACGAATTAATACTACATAATTTAATTAATTAATAATGTAGCTATAGTAGGTACAAATATGTATAACACAAACCAATTAAGAAGTAAAAGCTTGTTTGTTTATTACCTTTGAACCTCTTGTACAACTAGTTCAGGGTCTTGAACTGCAGAGGAGGAAACAAATATTTGGGTTAGAAGAGAAAGTGCAAATAGAATGATGAAGCATGAAAATGGAGTCATTTTTGCTACTCCTTTCAATTTTGTGAAGAGTAATTTGAAGGTGGGAGTTAGTGGGAAACATTGTGTGCATGAGGGAATTTTATAGGAACAAAAAGCCAAAAGTGATGGCGTGATTAATATTATCAAGTGGGGTCCATATGATCGTAATTTCTGCTTCTAATATGAATATGTTTTCTCATGTTCTGTTTTAGAAGTAGATATTGTTTGAAATCGTTATATGGCCCCAAGGAATTCGACAATCAACTGTTCAAGCCCTAAAGTCAAATTGGTTGACCTCTTTATAAGAATGTTGATTGAATCCAAAAGTATTACTGCATTTTAGAGAATAAATGCAAATTAATATTTGGTCAAAGAATTTTGGTGCAAAGTATTCGTGCATTATTTATTTAAAGTTTACAAATATCTATAAATACAATGACTATAACTTTAGTAAAAAAATGACTATATTTACAATTAAGACTTAATTAATATTCTCTCCATCCCAAAACTTAGGTTGTTAACTTTTTTTTTTAATTTTAGGTTGGTTGTTTTAAAATTTAACAAACTTCAAATGTACGAATTCTAAATTCATTAAGGCTCTGGTTGGCAAAAAATAGCGGATATTGGCTAAGCTAGTGAATATCGGATAATCTAGTTTATAGCGGATTGAATTTAAAGTGTTTGGTAAAATTAACAGTTGAACTAGCTATAGGAAACTATTTCGAAGGGACTTAGACGCCACATCTTCACTCAAAACCTTAAGCAAAACAAACAGAGTTAACAACGAGGTTCAAAGTGACTAACGAATGAGATATTGGAAGATTAATTTGTAGTTTCATTGAATTCAAGTACTAAAGTGACAGCGACGTACACTTTCAGACCGGATTGGTTGTTAACAGTGGCGGATCTTGACCAAAATATTTGGGTGGGCCGCTACTTTAAGAGACATGGAAACTCAAAAACGCACGAATAAAGACACAGAAACACTAATATATTTAAAAAAGATAAATATAAATTAAAATTATTTATAGAGAAAATTAAATGACTAAAAATGTAATTTTACTTTCACATAGAGACTCAACTGAGATTGTTTGTAAAAAAGATACTTTTAAATTTATTTAATTCTAATTTTAATATTATGAAGATATATTTTCCGAAAGTTAACAACCATATATTCGTAATTTCTAATTCTAATATAAGAGATGTGATAATATTAAAAAAAGTCAATAAAATTTATACTCCCAAAAATATCATACATGTTTGCATAGTGGTAACAATGCAGCTTTTATTGTCTTGGTCATGGATTCCATTCAATTCAATTATTATTCTTATAATGTACATTTTGTTGGCAAGTATACAAATAAGCACAGGAGTTGAACACAAAATCTAACAATGAGTGGAGGGACTTAGAACCACTAAGCCAAGCTTCATGTTATTAATAATTGTGCAAATGTTTTACATATTTAGTAGTTAGTACCTGTTTTTTAAACATAGGGGTATTTTAGTAATTCTAATACTTTTTCTTGGGTGGGCTATGGCCCTCCCCAGCCCCTATGAAGATCTTCCTGTGGTTGTTTACCCTTTTAAAATTAAAAAAAAGCTAATGTGACATCAACTAAGTTGTCTAAGAATACCTGTACCCAAAATTACCAAAATACTTGGGTAGTCACCTAAATTTTTTGGAATGGAGGGAGTAATAAACTTAGAGTTTCAATTAAGGGTCAGCTTAACATACATTTTGCTAGGCCAAGTCCAATTAAAAGTATTCTAATAAAATTTAATTAGTCCAATTCACATATTTTATCGATTTATTCAAGTAAATTATTCAACATATTTTGACAACCTCTACATTTTTTTTGATATCACATTTTATGTCTTCAATATTGTCTAAAATTTCTTGCCGTACGTCATCATTGCTTTGGCTTTTGATAAAGTCTTTATAGTTTAAAGCAGTTATCCGGTTTTTCTCCCCTTAAATTGTGCTGTTTTGCTACAGTATAATTCACATGCAAAAACCCAACCAAGTGGCTTAATGTGTAAGAAATCATAGATTACGGTTTGTACATCTGGTGGTCACTTTTTATTAGGTTATTGATTTCTTACAGCACGGTTTGTACATCTGACTTCTTCTGGTCACTTTTTATTAAGAAATCATAAAATTAGTAGTTGAACTAGTTATAGGAAACTGTTGTTGCTATTTATTAGGTCAATTTTTATTCTTTAAGTTTTAACCATTTTGCTCGATCAGTTCCCAAGTTAATTTTGCATTTAGTAACTGTGAATTATCTTTTCTTGCACTGTGGTTTTGTTGCAAAAATTCGGAGTTGGCTTGGTGAACTTTTTCACTTATACATTAATGTGAGAAGCATTCATTGTGTTTGACAATTGTGATAACAATTCATGATATGGTCTTTTCTGCCGTTGTTCACGTTGGTTGGGCTATTTTGTATGTCAGAAATCACGTTGTTTGGGTTCTTTATATGGTCACATTATACAAGGGTAAAATCAATTGATTGGAGTAGATTTATATGGTACCATGTCGACGAAGTAGATATTAGCTCTGCACCCTAAACCTCCTTGTTACAATTTATTCATGTCTCTTAGCTCGCTAACTGAGCTACGCTAATACTGCATTGTGTTTGTCACTTTCTTTTGTGTATGATTTATGTGTCTTATGATTCTTCGCCCTTTATTTCGTTATGGAAACTCTTGCACCATTTTGTACGTCTAGATTATGAAGTTGCGAGCGATGGCGACTAATATATGAAGTTGCTGAGCTTTAGGCGTTGTGGTGACTGCTGTTGGTAGGTCTCTTGCAATCCGAGCGGAGTGTTGAATGAATCCCGGAGGGGGCACCTGCGATGCCACTCCGACGCCCAAGTCAGTATAGGAAATAAGAGAGTAGTAATATCTAGGAATGAGAATGTACCTATTAATGGGAATGTGAGCCAGTATTTATAGGGAATCGTGCCCGTTGTGAGCCGTCGGATTGATAGAATTGATCTGAGTCATTCAAGTATGATAGTCATAATTGGGCTTGTATATTATGGATATGGACCAAAGTGATTGGGCCAATCCATATCCAATTGTTGAATGGGCCTCTTGGTCCAATCTAGAACCATGCGTTTTTGTTATGATCGACTATTTATGCATGAATTTCTATTTTTAAAGTGTTTATAAAATGAATTATTACTTTGACCACGTGACATCAGGTGAGAACATCTTTACTCAATTTTCCTTGTTTATTACTCAATTGTACTGCAAACCTTTTTAGGAATCTTTTTATGTAGAAAACCGAACAAGGTCCATAGATGTCTAAACTTTATTTAATGAGTACTTCTCATATATAATGTTATGTGATATTTTTTATAATAAAAAAAAGCAATATCAAGTTAATTAAATTATAATAAAAATAGGCCGTCACATTTTTTTTCTTTTGTCCTGAAAAGGAGAATAAAAGTGGTTTTATATTGTCGTCCAATAAACTCCAAGCTTGAGTCCAAGTGGTTAATGCACTCCATCTAAAAAGGTGAATTCGGCTAGTACCCGGATTCGCAGAAAAAATAGGTTAATCTTTGTGAGAAAACATCATTTGGCGGTACATGCGGTACATCGAAATTAACATCCACAACTTTAAGCAACTCTACTTTAAAGGTTCTTTTAGTTGGGACAATGCATCTACAAAGTAATGGATTGGACTCGACAACTCGAGTTATACACTACAACAGAAAAAAGCAATCAATAGCACTTTTTTTTAGTCTTTAGTAGCGCTTTCAGACACTACTTATCTAGACGCTCCTGTTGCCACTGTTTCATTTGGAAACTGTTTGTGGAACTGAATAAAAGTTGGGACAAGGGACGGAACAAAAACCCAAATTTTTGTATTTCTCAAAACCACAATACAATTTAGGAGTTCCAAACACTATGAGCTAGTGAAAATATATTATAGTGAAGTGGAACAAATTCCTTAAAGTGAGTCTCTTAAATGGCCGCCAATATGTGGAACAAATTCCATCAAGCGTTGGTGAAAAAGTGATGTGGCATGTGAGAACGATAATTTAGGGCTTGTTTGAGAGTTTGAAGAGGAGGGAAATTTGGGGGAGTGGAATAGAGAAAAAGATATTGAAATCTTTCACCTTACTTGCGAGAGTAGTTTTGTAGGTAATAATAAAAGCATGCTTATGATTAATATATTTTTAATTTTAAGTTTGTTATAAAAGAATGTAGGTGATTTGACGAATTTGCGTAAGCCCTCCCAAACCCTCCTCTAATACTTTTTTAGAGTTCCTCCAACTTGATGGGATTTGACTTTATGAAGAAAAATAAACACCCCATTGAAGTTGATAGTAGATCTTTCCTTCCATTTGTCTTTCATCCTACCTTTTATTCAAGTCTTCTCCTCCCCTCTAAACACCCAAACAAGCCCTTAAGTGATGTGATTTGTTGTTACTAATTCACTCAAAATAACGGATCGTTCCATAATCAAATTGATAACTAGAAAATAAAAAGACAAAAGACAAGAAAAGGGAAGAAAATCAAAAAGATGGAAAGACAAGGAATGGATCTATGTGGTGAAGAGAAGCCACATCTTTCATGGAAAGATGATAATCCTCATGTTTGGATCTCCAAAAAAACTCTAAGCTCTTGATAAGATCCCAAAGATGGTTCAAGGAAGAACCCTAGAGAGAGCACTTATGCTAATTCCTCTCAAATTAAAAATATGACCAAAGGTTTTTCACAACTTGCAAAGCCACGCCTATTTATAAGGGAATAGGTTGTGGACTCACTAAAGTAACAAACATAAACCTAAAAGCCCAAATTCAAGCCCAAACTAGGCCTTACACAACTAGGCTTCTAAGAAAGGGAAATAACATGCCTAAAAATGTTTGGCTTATTACAATTATAAATTCCTAAGAAATATCAACTACAAGAGCATTTAAAAGACAAGGAACAATTTTAGAACATTTGCTGTCATTAAGC
This sequence comes from Astragalus membranaceus, assembly GCA_039519185.1. Lineage (NCBI taxonomy): Eukaryota > Viridiplantae > Streptophyta > Magnoliopsida > Fabales > Fabaceae > Astragalus > Astragalus membranaceus. The sequence goes on from CM076852.1 coordinate 20,930,690, forward strand.
AAATTAATCATTTGAGCTTCCAATTGTTCTTTAATCTTCTTTGCTCTTCCTCTTGTTATTGGTCCAAGTGCCAACTCTTGAATCTCTATGCTCTTTGTGTCCATAACATTCCCTCCCTCTTGAAAAGAATTCGACCCCGAATTTGAATCTTCAATATCTTCAAGGTTCTCATGTGTACCTACATCAAAGGGAGAAAGGTCACTAACATTAAAAGTGGCACTCACATTATACTCACCGGGCAAATCTATCTTGTATGCATTATCATTGTAGCGCTCCAAGACTTGAAAGGGTCCATCACCCCTAGGTTGGAGCTTGGATTTTCTTTGGGAAGGAAACCTTTCCTTCCTAAAGTGAACCCAAACCCAATCACCGGGTTCAAAAACCATTTTTCGCTTTCCTTTGTTGGCACTCCTAGCATAGTGCTCAACCTTTTTCTCAATATTTTTCTTGACCTTGGCATGTAGCTCTTGCACAAATTTGGCTTTATCTTCAGCATCCTTGTGTAGCACATCATCACTTATGGGCAAAGGAATCAAATCAAGTGGGGTTAGTGGATTAAAACCATATGCTACCTCAAATGGAGAGTAAGATGTAGTGCTATGAGGCACTCGATTATAAGCAAACTCAATAAAAGGTAGACATTCCTCCCATGCCCTCAAATTAAAGTGTAAAATGGTCCTAAGCATGGTACCTAAGGTTCTATTGACTACTTCGGTTTGGCCATCCGTTTGGGGGTGGCAAGTAGTAGAGAATAGAAGCTTAGTACCAAGCTTAGCCCATAAGGTTTTCCAAAAGTGGCTTAAAAATTTTGAGTCCCTATCCGATACAATGGTTTTCGGAACCCCGTGCAACTTGACCACTTCCTTGAAAAATAAATTAGCAATGTTACAAGCATCATCAACTTTATGGCAAGCAATAAAGTGGGCCATTTTGGAGAAACGGTCAACCACTACAAATATAGAATCATGCCCATGCTTGTTCTTAGGCAAACCCAATACAAAATCCATAGACAAATCAACCCAAGGGGAGGATGGTATAGGGAGGGGAGTGTACAAACCATGAGGCATACTTTTGGATTTAGCCTTTTTACAAACAATGCATCTAGAACATATCAAATGCACATCATGCCTCATTTTAGGCCAAAAGAAATGCTCATGCAACATCTCTAAAGTCTTATGCTCCCCAAAATGTCCCATTAACCCCCCTTCATGCACTTCCCTAGCAAGTAACTCACGCAAAGAACATTTAGGGATGCACAATTGATTTCCTTTAAACAAATACCCATCATGTCTATAATAGGAATCATGAGACATAAGTTCACAAGCATTAAAAAGAGAGGCAAAATCATCATCCAAGGTATACAATTCTTTCAAATGGTCAAAACCCAATAACCTTGTTTGAAGGGTGGTGATTAATGCATATCTCCTAGAAAGAGCATCCGCCACTACATTTGCTTTCCCCTTTTTATGTTTAATGACATAAGGGAATTGTTCAAGGAATTCTACCCATTTGGCATGTCGCTTGTTAAGCTTTCCTTGGCTCTTTAGATACTTCAGGGATTCATGGTCACTATGGATCACAAACTCTTTGGGAAGTAAATAATGTTGCCAAGTGTGCAATGCCCTCACTAATGCATATAACTCTTTGTCATAGGTGGAGTAGTTTAAACTAGCTCCATTCAACTTTTTACTAAAGTAGGCAATAGGATGGCCTTCTTGAAGTAGCACGGCTCCTATGCCTATATTGGAGGCATCACATTCAAGTTCAAAAGTCTTTGCAAAATTGGGTAAAGCTAAAATTGAGGCATTCATCAATTTATCTTTGAGAGCATTGAAGGCCTCTTCTTGCTCTCTTCCCCATCTAAAAGACACATTCTTTTTAACAATTTCATTCAAAGGAGCGGCTAATGTGCTAAAGTTAGGCACAAAGCGCCTATAAAAACTAGCTAAGCCATGGAAACTCCTCACTTCACTTAAACACTTTGGTGTAGGCCAATCCTTGATGGCCTTGATTTTAGCTTCATTAACCTTAACACCGTGTGCACTCACAACAAATCCCAAAAAGGTAAGTTCATCTTTGCAAAAACTACATTTTTCAAGATTAGCATACAACTTCTCACTTCTCAAAACATTCAAGACACTTCTCAAATGGTCAATGTGATCATGCATATTAAGACTATATATGAGAATGTCATCAAAGTACACAACAACAAATTTTCCAATGAAATTTCTTAAGACATGGTTCATCAAACGCATAAAAGTGCTAGGGGCATTAGTCAAGCCAAAAGGCATGACCAACCACTCATAAAGCCCAAATTTGGTTTTAAAAGCGGTTTTCCATTCATCTCCCTCTTTGATTCTTATTTGATTGTACCCACTCTTTAAGTCAATTTTAGAAAAAATGCAAGCACCATGTAACTCATCAAGCATGTCATCAAGTCTAGGTATTGGGTGCCTATATTTAAGTGTGATGTTATTAATGGCCCTACAATCGGTACACATACGCCAAGATCCGTCCTTTTTTGGGACTAAGATGACCGGCATGGCACAAGGGCTTAGGCTTTCCCTAATCCAACCACTACTCACAAGCTTTTGGACTTGTCTTTCTATTTCTTTTGTTTGCTCTGGATTACTCCTATAAGGAGGCCTATTGGGCAAAGAAGCACTTGGAAGCAAATCAATTTGGTGCTCAATGCCTCTTAAAGGGGGTAGGCCTTGAGGTATATCCTTTGGGAACACATCATTAAAAGCATGCAATAGACAATCCAAAGCATTAGAGGAAACCTCTTGAGAAGAAGACAAACACAAGTCATTACAATAAAGTAAATACAAAGGTTGTCTTGCCAATAAGGTTTTCCTAACCACATGCTCTCTAAGAAACAAACTCTCCACTTTTGGAGTGGAATCCGCGGAACAAGATGGATTGATATTCAAGATGGTTTTTCCTTTAGCATTATTTTTCTCTTGTTCCCTTTTTTGTTTCAAAATGATTTGATCATGACCAACTTCTTTAGGACTAAGAGGTAAAAGAGTCACTTTGTGTTTGTTATGCACAAAGGTGAAAGTGTTAGATTTACCATCATGAACTACCATTCTATCAAATTGCCAAGGCCTACCCAAAAGGATATGGCTGGCTTCCATAGGCACAACATCACATAATATTTCATCATTATACTTGTCTATGCTAAAAGAAACCAAAACTTGCTTGTCCACCAAAATTTCCTCATTTTCAACAAGCCATTGAAGTTTATATGGCCTAGGATGAGTAGTTGTTTTCAAAGAAAGTTTATTGACTAATCTAGAGCTAGCCACATTTGTACAACTACCACCATCAATTATTAAAGAGCAAACATTTCCCTCCACCAAGCATCTTGTGTGGAAAATGTTTTCCCTTTGTGATTGATCATTTTCCTTCACATTGACTCCTAGGAGTCTCCTAATCATTAGAAGGTCTCCTTGCACGGGAGCCAACTCACAACCACTTTCATTTTCACTAGAGGAAGATGGTGAGGTGGAGGAATATGATGAGGAATGAGACTCATATGCATCTTTTGTTTTTGAAATCATTACTCTTTTGTTTGGACAATTAGATGCAATGTGTCCCCTTCCTAAGCATTTAAAACACTTTGATGAATGAGAAGAAGTGGTAGAAGTAAAAGAATTTTTTTCTTTAGAAGGGTTAGAAGACTTACCTTCCTTAGGCCTCGTGGCCTCTTTGCTTGATTCACCCTCCCTCTTGTACTTATCCTTCCAAGTTGAGGAGTCTTTATGCTTCCATGATGAGGAATCTTTGGATGAGGAGTACTTCTTGTAGTTGCTTCTTCGCTGGATTTGTTGTTCCACCTTTGAGGCTTGGTGGACCAACTCTTCTATGTCCATGAAATGTTGAAGTTCAACTACATCCCTTATGTCATAGCTTAGGCCATTGAGGAACCTAGCTATGAGGGCTTCTTCATCCTCCTTTGTGTTGGCTCTTATCCTCAAAGTTTCAAATTCTTTGTGATAGTCTTCCACACTTTTGTTTCCTTGCTTCAATCTTTGGAGCTTTTGTTGGAGCTCCCTAGTGTAATGTGAAGGTACATATCTTTTTCTCAATATGGTTTTCAACTCCTCCCAATCTTCAAGTGGTCTATAGCACCACATCTTCTCCTATCTTTCACAAGTTGATCCCACCACAACAAAGCATAATCTTTAAATTCCAAAGTTGCAAGTTTCACCCTTCTTGGTTCTTCAATTTCATGGGCCTCAAATAGTTGATCAACTTTGAGTTCCCAATCTAAGTATGCATCGGCATCATTCTTGCCATGAAAGAATGGGAACTTGATTTTTTTCTCCCTCATACCTTTGTCTTGGCCTTCTATTATCATCTCCATTGTTTCTATGATGCCTACCATGACCCCTATGCCTTCTTCCATGCCTTCTTTCTCTATCGTTTTCATCATCAAACTCATCATCTTGAGAATGTCTCCCATGATTGGACCTTGTATCTCTTTGGTGCAAAAATTCCTCCCTCAATTCATTGACTTGAGTATTTAATGCAATGGTTTGAGCATTCATCATTCTAGTCAAATGATCAACAAGGGAAGCCGTCCTTGGGGAATGAGATATAGAATCACCCATATTCAAGTATCCAAGATCACAACAATAATAGAACAATAAAAAAAAGAAAAACAATTTTCTTTTAAAAAAACAAAATTAAAAGGGACCTCTCCACACACCTTAGTGTTTACACTCAACAACGGTCACTCGTGTTTGTCACTCAGTTGGCTTTTTTTTAATGAGATACTCTCTTGCCTTTTACCACTCCCTAAAAGTGCCGCTCTTAGGCTCTTAAAAGAACCAAACAAATCGCTTATCAAGCTTGTGGTAAACTTAGAAAAGTTGTGACAAAACAAGCAATAAAAATTAACATCCAGGAGGCCAAAAAGGACAATTTGAAACTCTAAGACAAAACTTAAGGAAGTTCAAAGACAAGCAAGAAACAATGACAAAGAAAACACACTCAAAAGAAAGCAAAAAAGACAAAGACCGACTCACTAGTTGAAGAAGAGACAAAATAGTGTAATATTTGTGTGTCTAGGTAACAACACCTCAAATGAACTCCAAAAATTCCAAAATAAATTCAGAAGATACAGAATGAGTTGAGAATTTTTTTTTTTTGACTTTTTTCAAAATTTTCTGGATCGTTTTGGACAGTTTTGCCCTTAGTAGCGTCTTTTTACTAATACACTTTTTTTTGTGCCACGTGCTCTATTCGCACCCAGACAATTTTTTTTGTTTGATATATTTTTTTTTCACTTTTGTTTTTAATTTGCTACTTGGCTTTTGAATTTCCAGAAAATGATTTGAAACAAATTTTATAACATCAAGACAATTCTCAACTCAACTTTTTTTTTTAGATCAAAGAACCTTACTGTGATGAACATAAATGAGGGACAATTTTTTTTTAAACTAGGATTCACAATGTTCACCAACAAACAGGATTAACTTTATGAATTGGATTTCAAAGCACACAAATAGTGACTTGGAAAGACAACAACACAGTGGGAACAAAAAAAAATAAAGTGAAGAATTAATAGGAGGAAATAAAATTACCTTGACTCACTGAAGTATGACGTTGGAGTTGAAGGACGGCAACTTTCATTAGCACCTAATGAGTCATCATCATGAGCAATTGAGCACAAGGAATTTCAACATAAGGTTATCAAAACCAAACGTGAAACAGAGAGTGATCGAAGGATGCGATTGTATTTTTTTTCTTAAAGAATGAAACCCTAAAAATTTGATTATGGAGGAGGCTCAATGATACCACTTGATGTGAATTGTTGTTACTAATTCACTCAAAATAACGGATCGTTCCATAATCAAATTGATAACTAGACAATAAAAAGACAAAAGACAAGAAAAGGGAAGAAAATCAAAAAGATGGAAAGACAATGAATGGATCTATGTGGTGAAGAGAAGCCACATCTTTCATGGAAAGATAATAATCCTCATGTTTGGATCGCCACAAAAACTCTAAGCTCTTGATACGATCCCAAAGATGGTTCAAGGAAGAACCCTAGAGAGAGCACTTATGCTAATTCCTCTCAAATTAAAAATATGACCAAAGGTTTTTCACAACTTGCAAAGCCACGCCTATTTATAAGGGAATAGGTTGTGGACTCACTAAAGTAACAAACATAAACCTAAAAGCCCAAATTCAAGCCCAAACTAGGCCTTACACAACTAGGCTTCTAAGAAAGGAAAATAACATGCCTAAAAATGTTTGGCTTATTACAATTATAAATTCCTAAGAAATATCAACTACAAGAGCATTTAAAAGACAAGGAACAATTTTAGAACATTTGCTGTCATTAAGCAAATTAATCATTTGAGCTTCCAATTGTTCTTTAATCTTCTTTGCTCTTCCTCTTGTTGTTGGTCCAAGTGTCAACTCTTGAATCTCTATGCTCTTTGTGTCCATAACATTAAGGAACCCAAATTGAATGTTTGGCAATGTCAAACCGCCATTTTATAGCAAATGAACTCGTGGCAAGTGTTTGGTAACTACTAGCCTATAATATTTTTTCACTAGCTCATAGTATTTGGTAACTACTAGCCTATAACATTTATAGTTATAAATTGTTTCAACTATTAATTTAACGAAACACTTTAAATTCATGTTGCTAGCTTATCTGCTATCAGCTCATCTAAAAAAAATAGTTTATTCAGTATTAGTAAGTTTATTTCCTACCTGTTAATTTTTACCATACAAAGCCTAAGTGACAACTTATTAGAGATGCTCTAAGCAGGCCTATCCAAAACTCCCTATTAGTGAGAAATGTCTAAAACAAATTTAGTTGAAAGTTTTTTTCTTTAATTGAGAAAACTTTAAGTTAGGTCATTTTGCCACTATAAGAAGTCATATTACTTTATAAAAACTAATGATAAACATTTTTTGGTAAACCTAAAATTAGGACTACGTCTTACATGTTTACATGTTTTTTAACTACTCAGTTATTTACTCTTATGATGAATTTCATTTCATAAAATGAACTATCATCAGCATGTGCCCAAACGGATACATTTTCTTTTCCATTCTACAATATGAATGCTTCTTAGTACTTTTATCCACTGACTTCTATTGAAAAAAGTACTTTTACCCACTGACTGCGGAAACATTTGACTTACAAATGTGTTACCTTTAGATAATCAAAGAAATCTGGGAATAAAACGTTGAATTTTAATCACTAAAGTAGTTGTGGACCACTGTTTAACCGATGAAGAATATTTCATGTTAGAAAGCGGTTGGTATGGTTGGTGCCGAATAGGTTGGAATAAGCTGTTGCATTTTTAGGGCTTGTTTGGATAAATAGCTTAATTAAGTGCTTATGGTATAAGCGTTTATCATATAAGTACTTATGCATAACCCGTTTATATAATAAAGGATAAAAAAATGTTAAACTATTTTTCTATAAGCCATAAGCTGTTTTCATAAGCTATCCTTAGGAGCTTATGAAAATTAGCTGAAAACAGCTTATGAACATGTCATAAGTTGTTTTCATAAGCTCTCCAAAACAGTCTCACAGGTGCTTATACCGGTAGTCAGTAGATAAGCTCAAATAATCCGATCCAAATCTTTTGTGGCAACAGTAGCGCCAAGATAAGTAGTGCCCGAAAGCGCTACTAATGGCCAAAAAAACGCTACTGATTACTTTTTCTGTTGTAGTATATCATCTTGATTCAATTTCGTCCCTGCAATTGGAAAAGTTTTAGTTTAGTCCTTGGAAAAATCAAATGTATCCAAATAGGTCCCTGTTGTTATCTTTCGTCTAAAAAAGGTGAGGTGGTAAACAGATATGATGCCAATATGACGTCAGTGCCACATGTCATGCAAATATTTGATGGTTTTGTCACGTGACATTGACATGCCATGTTATCAAGCCACAACAACACTGCCACATGGCACTATGCGACATCATGGCCCAATAGATGACTGCCACACGACATACTGTTACTATTGAATATAAAATTTGCAAATGGTAAGTGTGGGAGTCGAACCTACAACCATTGAGTGGCAAGCAACCACATTTGCCACTAAGTCACTCACTCATTTTTTATAGGGTAAAATATATTTTTGGTCCCTACAAAATTGGGTCCTTCTAAGTTTAGTCCCTACATTAACGAAACAGGTATTTTGATCCCCATCTTATTTTGCCGTTTCCATTATTAGTCACTAACGTTAATTATTGCTGATTAGGCTAGCGAAAATCATGACTGGACACGCCACGTGGACATTTTAATTGATGTGGCCTCCACGTGGCATGCTGACTCATATTTTCTAATTTTTAAATTAAAAATTACAAAACCAAAAAACCCAAAATTAATCAGCATCGATCTCAATCTCAACTCCAAACCCCCTACCACCATCATCATCATCATCATCATCATCATCATTCATCACCATTCCAACCCGAATCCAAACACCTTTCCAAGATATAATCTGAACAACAAGAAGAAGAACAAGCTAGATGAAACCATACAAGACCAACAGCAACAAACGTGAATTCACGAATCGAGAAAACCCATAAAAACCACTGATTTCAGAAATTCACGCAGAGCAGAACGAGCTGAGAGAGGAACGGGAGAGGATAGCGATGAGAAAGGAACGAGAGAGGAAAATGATGTGCAATGGTGAATCCTCTAGGACTGTAAATCCTCTGTGACTGTAAATCGTTAGCATTCAAATCCTCTTCGATTCATCTTCAGTTTCATTTTTAGTTGGAGTTTCATTTTCATCTTCAGTTTCAGTTTCATTGGAGTTCAAATTCGTTGACGTTTGAATTAGCAGATCTGTTTTTTTAGATCTGATGTTTGAATTCGTTGGTGTTCGGATTTGTTGGAGTTTCATTTACATCTTCAGTTTTGATTTAATCTTTGTTTTGCAGATCTGTCTTTAGATCAGTTTCGATTTAATCTTCGTTAGCCTACTTATTCTAGATCTGTTTTTAGATGAGTTTCATGTCCAATAGATTTCTTTTTAGATATGTTTTTGTTTTAGAAGCTACTAAATTCAATTAACGAGTGCAAAACCTGGATGATGTATGATCTCCACCCACTTGGAATTATTTTCTCCTTATCAGAAGTGGCTATCCATCATGGATGATGGATTGAAACCCATTATTGTGTTCTCAGGATATTACTTCATCGTTAAAATTCTGGGTTCAATGTGGTGTAAAATTATGATGAGATATTTTGGGTGTAAAAGGTGGGTAGATCTGAATTGGAAATTGGTTGAAGAAGAAATACGGGGCTTTGATTTTCACCACACTGAGAGAGAGGTTAATGATTTATTTTTGAATAAAAAAACAAAAACCTAATAAAACAGAATAAAATAAAAAAGAAAAGCCACGTCATAAAAAAAAAGCCACATGTAAATGACACGTCAGCATTCTGTTAGCCCAATCAGCAATAATTAACATTAGGGACTAATTATGGAAACGGCAAAATAATATAGGGACCAAAACGCCTATTTCATTAATGTATGGACTAAACTTAAAAGACTCAATTTTGTAGGGACTAAAAACATATTTTACCCTTTTTTATATAACTAGTTCCTTTACCTGTGCAAAAACATTGTAGTATTATTATGTAGAAGTATGTGAGAATGTCAGAAACTAACGGCTAAATTAAAGGTAGAAACTATGTAAAGAATGTTCTCAATAAATATAAGTAAAGGACGAAAATAAGATATAAGTTAAACGATAAAGACATAGTCCACACACATTGATCCATACACATAAACCATAGACATAGTCTAAAGGATGAAATTATATTTCAAAAGATTCATAATCCATACACACTAAAAGATAGAAATATAATCCAATTCTAATGATAGTTAGCTGCTGAATTTGTAATAGTAATGAGTAATTAGAAAGCAATTATAGAGGGAACAGGAATGTAAAGCGAATTGATAGAGTTCATACATAAAACTGAAAAGAAATACAAATTGTCCAAAGGTAATATGTAAAGACAAAAGAGATTGTCTAAGTTGTATGTAATTACTGTTGGGGATTCTGCGGCGCAGCAGACAGGAGAGGGAAGGGAGAGCGACGGCGCTAGAGAGAGGAAAGGGAGCAATAAAACAGTGAGACTGTAAAGTGATAGGATTAGGTTAAAAGGCAATCAAAAGCATTATTATTCACTAACTAGTGATCCCTATTTATACACAAAACCTAAAGTCAGGCCCAGGCCCATATTTCGACTAGGCCCAATATGCCAACTACTAACTACACCTTCTACTGTTACTAATTACACTGCAACTTCTACAGCTAACTATAACTTCGACTAGGTAGTATTTCGACAGCTACTTATTACAAATACAAGCAATACACAATTACAAGGTATATTCCAATATTCCCTCCTAATTTGTATTGCTACGTGACATCATTCCAAGCATTGTCCTCAATTCTTCGAATCTTCCTTTCTGCAATGGCTTGGTCATTGTTTCTGTCGAATTGTCCTTTCTGCAATGCATTGGTCATTGCTAAGTGACACTTCTGTTTTGGCCCCCAGTCACCAGGCGGCAACTCTGCATATAGCCAGAGTTCTTGTTCCTCTGTCGAATCTTTCCTGTCGAGAGGAATTCGGCACCCATGTGCCCAAAGTGTGTTGCCTGATCTTGCCCACACCCTGTCGAACCTGTGTTGCCCCTTGTCGAACTGTCTCGAACTCTATCGAACTGGGCTGCAACTTTTCGATCTGTTCTGCCCCTTTTCGAGCTGTTTCGCACTCTGTCGAACCGGGCTGCAACTTTCAATACTTGGTGCCCAATACAAGGGTTCTTTCTCAATGGTTACTAATTTTGCCTTACCCTTGGCCACTTCACCATCTATTGCCTTCTTTTGCGCTGGAAGTTCGACTAGCTTCCAGGTATCATTCTTCTCTATTGATTTCGACTCATCAATCATAGCTTCCTTCCACTCCTTTTGACTAAGAGCTTGCTCCAGGCTCACTGGTTCTGCTTCTGCCATTAGTTCGAATTGAGTTAACTCTTCCTCTGCAGTTACAGCAGAATCTGGGATTGTGTCGAAATCATTTAGCTCTACTGATTTCTGCCTTTCCCTTTGCAACCTTCTGAGAGGTTCGACAGCAATGGGTTCTTCTGGCTCTTCAGTTTCGACCTCGTCGACATCCTGATCACTCTGATCATGAACTTCTTCTAAGTCCATTGTTGTCGGTTTTTCACAACATTCTTCGACAGTTCTCTTCAGGCAATGTTCTTCGACAACCTGCAATTCGACACACTTCTCTTCAGTCGAATTTGTATCTGGTTTCAACAACAGCAACTCTGGGTCTATAGTCGTCATGAATGATAATTCCTCATCATCGTTGCTGGCTATGTTGGAGGTATCCCCAGTGTTTCGACTGGCCTGCCACACACACATAGCACAAGTATTTTGAGCATTACAAGTGTATCCACTTATACAAGTGTTCACACTGTTCTGCTCGCTACTTTCAGCAATTTCGTCAAGATGAGTGTTATCTTCAATCTCATCTTCGACTGCCATCAGCACTAGCCCATCTGAGTCGGAGTCTGTGTCACTGTCACTCGCAAAATTGGCTTCAGCATCTCTAGAAACCTTCTTGTTTTTACACCTGTTTCTATAATGCCCAAATTGCTGACAGTTGTAGCATTGCACTTTCGACAGGTCACCTTTCTTGTCGAAAGATCCCTTCTTCTTGTCGAAATCATTCTGCTTACTGCTTGATCCTTCTTCTCTACCTCTTTCGACCCTGTTACTTGCCTTCCAATTCTTCTTAGAGGAATATGAAAGTAAGGCTTGTTCAGTTTCTCTCTCTGAACTTCTCTGCCTTATCCTCAATTCATGTGCCTCTAAGGAACCCTGAAGTTCATCTAACTTCAATGTATCTAGGTCCTTGGATTCTTCAATGGCTGTAACAACGTAGTCGAATTTCTCGGTTAAGGATCGAAGCACCTTTTCGACCTTCTTCACTTCTTCGACAGTCTCACCATTTCCCCTCATTTGATTAGTTAATGCTACTAACCTCGTAATAAATTCGCCAATCGATTCTGCTTCTGACATCTTCAGGGCTTCGAACTGCTTTCTGAGCGACTGGAGTCGAATCTTCTTCAGTCTGTCTGCTCCGCCATACGAGCTCTTGAGGATGTCCCACGCTGCCTTTGCTGATTCACAGTCGATGATCAGGTTCAGGACATTCGAATCGACACACTGGTGGAGTAAAAACAGCCATTTTCCGTCTCTCTTTCTCATCGCATTGTGGCTGTTTCTCACCGCTTCTGTGGCGTCATCTGCCACGGGTGGAACTCCATCGTTCACGATGTCAAGTACATCTTGATATCTGAACAGCACCTTCATCTGCGAACACCATCTCTCAAAGTCCTTTCCATCAAAAATGGGGAGGCTCCCCGGAATACCTCCACCATAGTTATCTCTCGCTGCCATGGATCTTAAAGCTTTGATACCAGTTTGTTGGGGATTCTGCGGCGCAGCAGACAGGAGAGGGAAGGGAGAGCGACGGCGCTAGAGAGAGGAAAGGGAGCAATAAAACAGTGAGACTGTAAAGTGATAGGATTAGGTTAAAAGGCAATCAAAAGCATTATTATTCACTAACTAGTGATCCCTATTTATACACAAAACCTAAAGTCAGGCCCAGGCCCATATTTCGACTAGGCCCAATATGCCAACTACTAACTACACCTTCTACTGTTACTAATTACACTGCAACTTCTACAGCTAACTATAACTTCGACTAGGTAGTATTTCGACAGCTACTTATTACAAATACAAGCAATACACAATTACAAGGTATATTCCAATAATTACAACAAAAGCAAATTGAATAGTTCTTGAACTATCGGTACATAGCACTATATTGTCGGGATATTATTTTTTTTCTCAAAATGGTTATCGAGGAAAAAACTGTGTATTTGAAAGGTTAATTTTTTCAAAACGCTAAAATACCCCAAAACACACTACTTAGCATCGCACTTTACATATTTTATTAAAAAAGAAATTTCACGTATTTGAAAATTTAAAATTATTTCCAGAGTGCCTAAAAATACACCGCTAATTACCTAAAAAAAGTAGGGGACGGGAATTTTTTTTTGAAATGCATGGGTGGGAGTTTTAGAGCCTATTTGATTTAGTTTTTAAAAATTGTTTTTAATTTTTAAAAACTCGGAAATAGAAAAACTTGCTTGGTAAACTATTTTATAAAAGAATATAATGTTTGTTAGAGCATCTCCAAAGTCCAAATGCGTGATGCTTAACTTATGCTTAACTTATGCAACACAAAAATAAGAAAAAGCAGCGCCGGAGCAAGCCTATGTGGAGCAATTGCTAGCTTAAGTTAAGAAAAACGTGCTTGTAGAGGCAATGTGTACTGTTCACATTTCTTAATATTAAAAAACAATAGAAGCTTATTTAAAATAATATTAATATATTGACTCCAAATATTTTAATATAAAAGTGTGGGTTGGTTGAAGGTTGCTTATTTTTTGTACCATTGAAGTAAAATGTGGGTGAATTGCTTAAAGATTGCTTAATGCTTATGTGGCATTGTGGCCCCACTTTAAAGTGGTTGTGCAACTCAAAAAGAGTTGCTTATTTTTCTCCCATTGTTGTTTTTGGTACAAGAATAAAAGGAAAAGAAAAAAAACTAAGGCCTTAGGACAGACACTCTAGAAGCATCAGCAAGCAAAGCATCCAAGTCTGTTGGAGGACTATCGAAAACATGCCAAGTAAAATCATTTGTTGCACCGAATTTGGCCATGAAGTCTGCACAGGAATTATCCTCTCAGAGTGTATGGCGAAGCTGCGCATTCCACTCCCTGCCAAGAAGATCTTGCACAATGCGAATAATGGTTCCAAACACATGCTAAACACTAGAGGAGATTTGGATTAAGTTGATAACAATGAGAGAGTGAATAGCAAATCAAGTTGTGATAACCTTTGTCCCAAGCCAACTGCAAGTCATGGAGGAGAGAGAGAATTTATGCATGCAAGTCATTAGAAACACCAATGTGGCCCGAAAAGGCACAAAGCCAATCATCATCATAAGTTCAGATCACACAATACCCCAGATCTTGAGAAAAATGGCGCCCTATTGGGCAGCGCTCTTGATGTAAGCGCTACATTTGCTTAAAACGCGCAGGGAATGAGCAGCGCTCCTGCTGTAAGCGCTGCTTTTGGTTGAAACACGCAGGGGCAATGGGAAGCGCTCCTGCTGTCAGCGCTGCCTATAGGAGAACGCGTTGGGGCGATGGGCGGCGCTTTTTAGGAAATGTTGCCTATAGGAGAACGCGTTGGGGCGATGGGCAGCGCTTTTTAGGAAACGTTGCCTATAGGAGAACGAGGATGGGTAGATGGGCAGCGCTTTTTAGGGAGAACGCTGCCTATTACTAGTACTTTATTTCAATTCCCTCGCGTTCCTTTCTTTCTCTCTAACATTCGGACTTCTCAGAAACCCTTTCTTTCTCTTTTTCACTCTCTGCTTAAACTCAAGCTCAAATTCAAGTTCAAGCTCTCTCCTCACGTCCCTCACGTCGTCGTTCCACCGTCGTCGTCCCACCGTGTTTGTTCGTTGTTGCAGCGCCGTCGTTCGTTCTCCCCACCTCTATCTATTTCTCCCCCGTAAGAAGGTGAGTTGGAATCCTTCACCTTTTTTGTTGCTCTTTTGATATTATTTTATTAATTTTCCTTTGCATCTTCTTCATTTACATATTATTTTTTGAAGGTTACTAAGAGGAACCAACACATAGTGCTTGCATAGGATTCCCATCTGGTATGGGTTTTAGTATTAATGTTTTCTTTTAATGTTTCGTATTTTTCTGGCAATTTTAAGCTCTAATATGTACATAAAGTGGTTGATGAAATGTCTACTTCACAAATAAATTAATGGTGCTTACATACTTGTTCTATTTGCTCTTGCTGGATTGTTGTTGTTTAATGATAAAATCTGTCTTTCGTAGGTTCCATGTTGATAAAATGTCTTCAGCCCATGTCTACGGGAGGTTGCACAAAGGTCACACCAAGTTAAGCTATGTGATTTTGGAAGTGCAAAAATGCTGGTGTGCTATAGCAATTTCTTTTCTTACGCTGGTATCTTCTTTGCTCAACAGGAAGCTGGGGAGTGCCCCCTTTTTTGTAATTTTTGTATGATGTATCTTAGTATAATGTAATTTTTGGATTGGATTTATTTTGGTAGTAATAATGTTAAATTTATTTTTTAATTTGTTGTTAGCTAGTTTATATATATGTTGTTAAGTATACATAATGGATTGGATTGGATTGGTTGTATATGACCAGGAAAATTGCAAAAGTTAAAAGGAAAATAAACAAAAACAAAAAAAAAAATTAAAAGAAAAAATATACAATGGGCAGCGCTTGTAGGCCAAAGCGCTACCTATTCTTAAAAAGCGCTAAGGGAATGAGCAACGCTTTGGCCTACAAGCGCTGCCCATTGTGTTAGCGCCTTTTGGGAATGAGCAGCGCTTACGCTGAAAAGCGCTACCCATGGCTATCAGTGAGCAGCGCTTTCTAAGCGCTGCCCATTGTGGGAGTGGAATCAACAGCGCCAAGTTTAGCAGTGCTCAAAAGCGCTGCCCATAGCTAAAAAAAAGCGCTGCCCATCCCCAAATCTGTTGTAGTGACACTACCAAACCACGATCTCCCTGGACTGCCAAAACTACTCCATCCACATTAAGAACAAAAGCTTGGTCCCTAGAGGAATGCCACGAGGTCATATGCAGTTGCACCCTAGGAGTGGCCGAGCGAGTAAAAGAATTGGAGAGAAGAACGTGAAAACTCCTTAGGGAGATATGAAGCTAGTGAGAATGGACCAGATCATGCACAATACAAAATAGAATTACTAGCCTTCCAAATGCCCCAAAATTCTGCAAGAAAACATAAGGGGTCAGAGTAAAGGAGACCCTTTCTAAGCCAATGAAGCATATTGGTTTCCTGGAAAAAAAACATCATCAGTGAAGCCCAACGTAATCCACAATCTGGTAGATAGGTGGCGGTCACAGAGGCAGTGAAGAACATCTTTCGGAACAAATTGGCATCTGTTGCAAGTAGGAGATTGAGCCATTCCTCTATTGAACAACAACTCTTGAGTAGGGAGGGCATTGTGGCTCGCAGTCCAAAGGAGCAGCTTAATTTCCTCTGTGGCTTGCATCTTCAGTGTGCTTAGCCGTGATCCAAGCAGTGGCGGACCCACGTAGAAGTGAGGGGGTTTAGTTGAACCCCCTGGAAAAAAAATGCTGCTTACCACCCTATATAATTTTTTTTGAACCCCCTGAAGATTTTAATTTGCACTAGTAGCTCAACTGTTGCACCCATTTGAACTAAAGACCCAACAATCCACTTACTCCACTCTCACTCTCGCGACCTAATTTCTAGTTTTATTTTTTGTTCTCTCACATCTCACATAACCAGTGCCACGACGACCACCACCACCACCCACACACGTCGTCCTCTTCTCTCTTCTCTCTGTTCGACTGCGCGAAGCATCTTTCTTTTTCTTGCGACTGCGATTGTGAACTGAAGCAGTAGTGAAGCTGCGAACTGAAGCAGTGCGACTGTGTGAGCGAACCTCTTTTGATCTCCTTCTCATCTTCTCTCTGTTTCTTAGAATCCTGGTAAGCTCTAATTTCTTTGAAACTGAAATCCCTAATATCTGTGAAATCCCCAAATTCTGATTGAAAACCCTAATTTCTGATTATAATGATTATTGTTTTATGTCATATTGAGATTGAAGTTTATTATTAAACCCTAATTTCTGTAAACATTAATTACGCGAAACATGTTTTCCGAGTAATAAGTAGTTAATGACGGTGCTTAAAGCATAATTTTGAAGAAATGTAAATAATATGCTTGACTTTTGAAGAACATGGTTGGACGAGAAAGCATTTGTCATACCCTAAGTTTGTCCGGCTAATTGAAAAAAATCAAAAAGTTTTTATTCTCGTTGTGCCACGTATCATTTTAATCGTGTGTGAGTCTTTAACACTCATTGTGCACGTATCCTCTCTTCATCGTGTGCGGGGATTTATTTTGATGCTTGTTGGTATTGAAGTTATTATTATTTTAGTTTATTATTGTTGTTATTAAAAAAGATAGAAACATAATTGAACATATAATAAACATCTCAAATTGAATAGTTAAAGTTTTTATTATTACATATAACCAAGTTATTATACATATAGACAAAAACAAAAAAAAGTAAATAGTACAAAAGTTAAAATTAAAGGGGGAGGGGCGCAGCTCCCTTAAGGCTCCCCTAGCTGAAGGATGCTTTGAGAAAGAGGTTCTATATGCTTTCTCTTCATCCTTTTGCTTTTCCCATACTAAGTAAAAACAGTACACTACCCTAAATTGCCTCCACCCTTGTTTCTGTCCTCCCTCAATGCCAGCTGCTGTCCTTTACCTGACTCAATGGTTGTCCTTCCCCAAATCGCCTCCACCCAGCCAGCTGTCCTTGGTCCTTTCTCTAAGTGTTGTCCTTTTGATTCTTCACCTCCATCACACCAATTCACCTATAAAGACCAAGCAATAATGAGCAGTAAGGGGGGTACGCGGACGCATACACAGACAGAGGCACAACAACCACAAATACAAAAAAGGCAGAATAAAATTAAGGGAGAAGAAAGGAAGAAAAATGGAGGAGTTTGAAGCTCCGGCCACCCTGTGGTGGTCACCACCTTCAGCCACCCCCACACCACCATAACAACAACCATCACTATGACCAACCCCTCACACGAAACAGCCACTATCACAAAAACGAAAACCTACAACCTTTAAAATCACCATCGTGAACCACCCAAAAATGCAACACCACCTAAACAGCACCGCCACCATCGCTCCCTTTGTCTCTCTCCACAACCGTAAAATCACCCTCCACCATAACCACCCAAAGCCACCGAAATCACACCATCACAGTCAGCCCGCCGCCATGGCTCCACCGCGTCAACCCGACCCTCAATCGCGTGACACCACGGCTTCCCGGCGAAAACCATCGTCATTGAAGCTCTACGGCAGAAACCACCGTCGTAGCACTACCCCCCATAACACCGCATCTCTCGCTCTATCCTCCATCTCGTTCCAAAACCTCCTCTCAACCTCACCTACTCTCCCTGTTCCCATACACTCAGCCACCATAGATCACCTTCACGTCCACCACCATGGCCACCTCCTCCAAATCTACCATCGTACCCTACACACAAACCACCACTGGGAACGAAAATCACTCTCAGACACCTCCATAAAACTCCCCACACCGTCGACCACCGCTGTTACACCACCGCCGTGAGCTCTCTAGCATCACCACGGTACCCCCCGTGGTGGTTCCCCTCCGGTGAGAGCCTCCCATTTCATCGCACCGTCGATGTCGTCGCCAGCCTTCCCACAGCGCCCTGTCGCCGTCGAAAACCACTGTGACTCTCCCTCTCCCTGCATCGTCCTCTCCTCTTTCTCTCTCTACGCGAAGCTGTTTTCCTCTCTCTCCCTCTCAACCCAACGCTTACACCATCGCACCACCATCTCCAGCAAACCCCGCCGCACCACCAGCGAACCAGCAAGCTCCGCCGCACCAACGGTGAATCACCACACCCCCACGGTTCCGCCATGTCCTTCGTCACCGTCACTGTCGCACCACCACCGCTACTGGCGCCGTCACCATCCCCCACCTCAGTATTGATCTCTCTCTCTTTCATCTCTCTCCCTTGCCATTCTATTTTTTTTTCTCTCTCTCTCTCTCTCCTCTTTTACGGCTGTTGATTATTATTAGGGTTCCCACAATTGCTTAACATTCCCCTTTTTATACTCTCTCCACTTTTATTTTTTCCTTTTTAACAATCAGTATATTTTCAGTATATTTTTTATGAAATTAAAACAAGATGCTGTTTGGTAGTTGCACCCACCTCTTTACTGTTCGTTACTCCCTTCCAACTATAGTCGTGGCTGTACAGTTTACAGCTATTGGGCTTCTTATCTTGAAGCTTTACTCACTACACCCCCTGTTCTGTTGGAAAGCACTCCCTCCAGTTATGGACTTCACCTTTTTTGTAAGGTTTATATTCAAGCCCATTTACTAATTGCAACCCTCATCCCTTGTTTTACACTTATCTTGTCATGTTATCTTTTTCTCGTTTATTTCTAATCATCAAATGTTGTCCATCATCTTTTCTTATTATTTAATTTTAAATAATTACTGTTTGTTTTATACCATATCTTTTTATGTTTCTAATTTCATTTGTGTCTTAGATTTCAACCCACTCTTTTTTTTACTTTTTACAAACAAATGAGTCTAACCCATTCTCACACATTTTACAAACCAATGAGTCCAACTCATCTTCACACGATGTTACAAATCAATGAGGCCAACTCATCTTCACACGATGTTACAAATCAATGAGTCCAACTCATCTTCACGCAATCTCAACTCATATTTTAAAAATCGGTTATTTGCAATGGTCACTCAAAGTCTAACTCGTTTGATCACTAACAAATTTTTCAAACGGACGATTAGTGGTGGCCACTCTCAGTTTACTTGTTTGGTCATTACGAACACCCTACAAATTCCAAAAACATTCAAATAATAAACACTACAAAAACAACGTTATTTGCGACGGACATTGGCGACGGAATATTATTCCCTCGCTAAAACTGACTTTAGCGACGGAATTTGCGAGGGAATAAGGGTCTTCGGTTTTTTGAAAATTAGCGACGGAAGTTAGTGCATTAGCGACGGAACTGTCCGTCGCTAATTGTTTGGAGGGAAACTGAAATCTGAACAGCACGGAAACCGAAACGATTAGCGACGGAAATAGTGGTCCCTCGCTAATGTTTTTTGACCGTTCCACCTTGGTTAGCGTGAAGGGATTAGCAACGGAATAGTCCCTCGCAAATTCCGTCGCTAACCCCAATTAAAATTAGAATCAGATCCCTTTTCCTCTCTCTGCTTCCTCTTCTGTTTCCTCTTCTGTTTCCTCTCACTCCCTCACTCTTCTCTCACGACCCCAACCCCACCACACCCTTTCCAGCACCACCACCCCACGACCACCGCACCACCGCCACCACACCACCGCTCACCCGTCGCTCCTCTCTCTCTCTCTCCTACGCGACGTCTCTCTCTCTCCTACGCGAACACTTCTCTCACCGGAGCTCTCCGTTTTCGCCACCACCGGAGCTCTCCCTCCTCACCACCACCGGAGCTCGCCCTCCTCACCACCGGAGCTCTACTTTGGAGGTTTTTTTTTACTGATTTTAATTTTTTGTTTACCAACTGATTTTATTTGATATTGTTTTGTTAGGATTTGTAAAATTAATTTTGTGATATTGTTGTTTGGTAATTTTAGTGAATTTAGTTTTGTGATATTGTAAAATTAATTTTTGATATTGTTTTAGTGAAATTGTGTTTAGGATTAGAAATTGAAATTGGGTAGAAATTGAAATTGTGTTTTAGGATTTAGGATTAAGTTTAGGATTTATAGAAATTGTGTAGGATAAAAATTGTTTGTTGAAATTGAAATTGTTTGTTGAAATTGAAGAAGTTGTTTTATTGAAATTAATAGTGAATTGATTTATGTTTTATGCTTGAAATTGAAATTAATAGTTGAAATTGAAGTTTGATATTGAAGTTGTTGATGAAATTAATAGTTGAAATCGAAGTTAGTTATTGAAATTGAAGTTGAAATGGTTTAGGATTGAAATTGTTGGTGTTTGAAGGCTCACAACCGCACCGGAGTGCGCACCGTCACCGAACCACGTACCGCACCGGACCTCAATCTCATAACGGTTAGTTTCCAAAATAAATTAATTGTTGTTTTCATGAACCCTAGGTTAGATGACTGTGTGTTGTTGATGGAAAAGGGTGAGGTGATGCCGTCCCTCACCCCCATATTTTGCTCGAAATCATCTCCATTGAGATAATTGCGAGGCGATACTAACAACAGTAAGGTTGGGAGTTATACGAAATAACTTCCTTCACTACTTGGATGGAAAAGGGTTTTGTGCTGTCCTTGACCCCCATACTCGGCTCGGAATCATCTCCACTGAGATCATATCGATGCCACTAACTTGATAGATTATTGAGAATGTTAACACGTTTTTTTAAATGTGTGTAGATGAATTTGTATGAATTTAATCGTGAATGGGTGTATGATCGGTTATATCCGAGAAGAGCGGGTTTGAAGGAATCTTTTGTAATTTGGGGTTGAACAGTTTCTTGTGGTAGCGTGGCGACATGAATTGGCTAAACGGGAAAAGGGGGTTAGATGTCCATGCTTAAAATGCGACGGTGTACCTATTAGGACCGATAATGAAATCAGGGAGCACTTGTATCAATGGGGTTTAGGCCTAATTATTGGATTTGGGTGGACCATGGAGAACAACGACGTCAAAATTTTGAGGTAGGGGCTTCAAGCAGTTCTGGTGTTGGTGTTCCACGTAATGAAATTTTTGACTCGATGGAAAACATGATTTGTGATGGTCTCAGGGTGAATGTGCCATTTGATGAGCCTCAATATGACGATCATGATGAACTTCCAAATGAAGAAGCACAAAAATTTTATAATTTGTTAAGAGCTGCACGATACTCGACAGGAGGTCAGGACCTCTTCTGAGGCGGTGAAAAAGATGCAGCAAAACTTTGAGAAGGTGAGCCGTAGGCAGGCGATGATGTTAAAGTATTTTAAGAACATGCAGTAAAATCAGCAGCAAGATGAGGAGGAAGATGAGGAGGAAGATGAGGAGGAAGATGATGAGAAAGATGAAAAGCAAGCTGAGGAGTCTGATGGTGGCAGCTTTTAGTGTTGTTGATTAACGTTTTTGTTATACCATTTCAGATTAAGTGTTGTGGATTAAAATTTCATTCTCGTAATTTTTATTTATTGAAGTGTTGTTGATTAAGTGTTGTTGATTAACGTTTTTGTTATAACATTTCAAATTTAAACTGTTTTATATAGTTTAGATTTTATTATTTATTAATAAAATAAACAGGTATAAAAGCAGATTAATAAAAAAAATATAATCAGATGGGCTTTAGCGAGGGAATTAGCGAGGGAAAGTGGACGCGTGGCTAGGCATTAGCGAGAGAATTAGCGAGGGAAATTGGACGCGTGGCTAGGCATTAGCGAGGGAACGTGGAAGCGTGGCTGTCTGAATTTTCCCACGTGGCTGCCATTAGTGAGGGAATTAGCGACGGAATGTACTGTCGCTAATTAGCGACGGACTCAGATTCCCTCGCTAATCCCATTAGCGAGGAGCAGTTTAGCGACGCAACTGGTCCCTCGCTAATTCCCTCGCTAACGGTCATTAGCGACGGAATTTCGTCATTTTGCGAGGGAAATTTCCGTCGCTAATAACCAATTTTTTTGTAGTGAAAAAACACCAACACACAAACTTTTTCTACCAAGAACTACGTGTGATTTGATTCTCTACCAGGAGATACGTAGGAGCAGAGGGCGGCCGACCTCTGTCAATTGCATTAATAAAAACCCTTTTTTCGTCCTTTTATAAATTTCTTATTCCTTATTTTTTCAAAAACAAACAAAAAATAATTAAATGTCCTCTTTCCAAGTCCTTTTTTTTAATTTGTAAATAAGGGTAAAAATAATTTTTTTTACACATTTAGTTAAAAGGTAACCTTCCTTAGGAATGATGTCGTAGGGTGCTAATACCTTCCCTACGCATAAACGACTCCCGAGCCTAAACCTGGCCCGCGAAACCCCCTTATCCACTCAATAGGGATTTTCCAATGTTTGCCCTTAAACTAAACTTTGGTGGCGGCTTCATTTCAAGAACTTCGAAGAATCCCTCCTCCGGATTTTTCGGTCGCTACAGCTGGCGACTTCACTGGGGACAAATTAAGAGAGTCAAGCCTAGTTAACTAAATGTGTAAGTTTTTATTTATTTTATGTTTTGTTTTTGCCCTTATGCTTATTTTATTTATTTGTAGGTATTTCTTTATATTATTGAACCTTAGGGTAGACGACTCTTTTGTTATTATTGTTGTATATCTTTTTCAGCTTGGTTAGTTTAGGTATTTTGCCCTCATCACACACCTCACTTACACTTTTGCACACACTTTTGAGTGGGGCCTTATACCCGGGTCTAAAAATAGCCTAGGACGAGTGGAGATTATTAGTGACAGTCATTCTGGATTTTATCTGTCTGACTCTCATGAAAGTCTCAGCCAGAGTACGCTCTTTTATGGTATCCCACACCAGGTAGCTCGCTATCGTTGTGGATCATATCATAAAGGGGATTTTAGCTCTGGAGACCTTTGTGAGGAAGTGAATAGAGTCACCTGAGAGATTGATCACATAAGCGACCCTAGACCATGTTGAAAATCCCAATTTAGATATGACCCACCTAGGACACAGGGGCATTATACTTACCCTCTCTATTAATCTGGTTAGTATTTCCCCAAAAATAAAATCACTCAAAAAAAAACATTTTCATGCTTCTTTCCTTCTTTTGCATGCACATGAGGCAACATCATCATACAGAAAAAACAAAAATCATCATGCATCCATAACAAAATAAGATCATTCTTTTCACACGCATCCCATTATCATTGCGCTACCATGCATTCCATCATCCTAGAAATATCATTTGCGTCATTTGTCCATCTTACATATTACATAAAAGTTATGTTCACTACTCCTTTCCTCGCATTTAAAAAAAATCGCCGCGAGTGTTATGCATTTTGGTTCCTCACACAAAAAAAAAGCAATAGCATCATATGCACTGACATTCATTCATAATCATTCAAAATCACCATCACGTAGTGTAAGCATCACATCATTTTTAAGATCATAAATGACATTCATACATCATTTCACTCATGTTGTAATCCTAATGCATCATTCCTCCAAGCATGCATCATTTCCCAAATAAAACAAAAAAAATCATTTCATTATGATTGTATCATTTGTCATCCAATAAATCGAAAATAAGAGTCTGCATACATGTTGCACTACCTCTTGAAAAAATAAAAATAATTGCATTAGGATCAAACGATTGCTTCTTCATGCATACATGTATCTGCATTTTCATCATGCATGTCTATCATCATGCGTTCCTTCATGGTTAATCTATAAAAAAAAAATCACCAGACATTCATACTAAAATCAGTCATTATCATTTCCCTACCATGCATCTCATCATCTTAAAAAATAACAAAAATATCCTAGTTTTTATTTGTCCAAAGTGCTTCATCTTGCATATCCATACGCCAGAAAAAGGAGAAAATAATATCACCTTGATATTATAAAAAAATTCATTATTTCATTCAAATGCATTACTCCTCTTCATGCATCATAAAAAATAAAAAAAATAATAAAAAAGTTCTTCATCAATCATCCAGCATGCATCATTTACCAATAAAAGAAAAGTAGTGCCACTTTCTTGCATCATCGCTCATTCAAAAACATATAGCATGTTGCATTGCCTCCAAAAAATCATTTTGGATAGTTAACCTCTCCAAGTGATCATTCATTCATGCATTTCACACATTTGCATTCATCATGTATATATATTATCATGCGTTCATCCATACATAAAAAATAAAATAAAATAAAACTTGAGCACTTTTTTTTTCAAAGACTGATGAGAGATGAGGCGAAGTTGATTATTTCTTTGGAAAAGTTTAGCTTTACAAAACAATGTCGAACTTAAATGCAAACTCAAGGTGTTTTAAGACACTCAATTTCAAAAAAATTCAATGTTTGCAGCCCGTCCACAACTTTTGTCAGCAAAATGATGCATCTCATCCATCTCTTGATAATTGATTAAAACGGTCCATCTTGTTAACTAATGTGTTATCAAAAATTTCTTTTATCATGTTTCTAACTATGTTAACTCTCGGTGAAGCATTCGTATAGTGAACTTGTGTGCAATGTGCATTTACTCTTGTTTGAGTCAGTTAGTATCCACATCTTTGCATCTTATCATCATCCCTTTACACGTCCGGTCCCACCCCGACCACCCAGTGCATATTCCCCACCCAATGTAGTTAACTATTTGGTTTGTTCCCAATGATGAAATTTCACGAGCTAACACTTTAGGCCCCATGCAGGGGAAAATTTGTGATCACTAGATATCTTGTCAACATTGTATTCCCTTGGTGCAAGTCTTTTACAAAAAATAAATTAAAAAGCCTGTTAGGTTGAAAACTTGCGAGAGCAACCTAAGCAAAAATTAGGGCAAATAAAAGAAATAAAGAGAAAAAGAGCGAATATATAAAAATAAATAATTTTTGTCCTTGAATTAATTTTTGAAAACAAACAATCATGATTTGAAATGAAGTTTGGTCGCCTTCCCGTACCCTAAAAAAAGGGATTCTTTACTACCCCCTTTGAGCCAAAAAAAATTCACAAAATCAAAAAATCTTTCAGTTACCCCGGGCAAGGATCAATTCCACAACAAAAATGGTGTATCATTGTTATCAGCTCACTCCACTCAAAAGAAAACCAAAAATCAAAAAATCAAAAAAATGAAATTCAAAAAAAGGAGGATAGAAAAATCCTGAAAAAAAAAAAGCAAAAGCAGTAGAAGGTGTGAGCCGATACATCATACCATCAAACACATAAGATATCCTTATCTGAATAAACCCTCAAATACCTCCTCGTGCCAAATTATCATTTCTTTCACAAAACCCAAACCATTGGTCTCGGATACTTCTGTGGGCCTACTTATGCTTCCTTTCATTAAAGGTCCCTGTCTCAATAAACCATCGAATACCTCTTTGAGCCTATTTATCCTATACTCCACAGTACCGCTAACCATTGGCCACACTATAAATCCATTCTTTCATAAACCCCTAACCATTGGTCACATTATTAACCTTTTATTTCATAAACCCCTAACTATTGGCCACATTACAACCCTAACAAGTCCATTCTGATCAATGACTGGCTGCTTTCGTTTTCTCAAAGTTTTAATTTTAGGACAAGTAATTTTATATATTTACAATATATTTGCTTTAAAAACAAATTAAAAAAAAACTCAAAAGGCTTGCACTCCAAGATTCATTCAAGTTACACTAATATCAAGACAAGATTTAGTGATCACCAAGTTGAAATTTTCATCGTATCAAAACCCAGGACTATCATAGTCTGTGGGAGTCACCTTAAAAGAACCAAAAGTTTAGACTGGGACCATCACCTAGATCCCAAAGTGGGGAAGTCCCTTCACCTTTCATGCTTCTCGAACTTAGGAAAATTTTCCAGCGTCCATCCCATGCATATACCACATCCAATCTATATAGCCATACGACCAATTCCAAAAACCCATGACCCTAACTCAGTCACCTTTCACAACCCCACTAAAAGCAACCAATGAAATACCATTTAAAAGTGGGGCAATCCTGTCGCCATTCATTCCACCTAAAATCCGGGAAATCCGCCCTACACCCATCTCATCCCCTTATCATATTCACATCCATAAGACCATACCGGGGCAATTTCTCAACCCACCATCCTAAACACAGCCTTTCACAAACCCTAGTCAGGGCAATCTTGTCCTTGTCATAGTTGGGGCAGCACTAAACACTATGGGTTGAGACAATCTTTCGCCTGCCACCCTTCATTCCAAAGTCATGGCGTTCCCAATTCATAATTTCCTCTACACCCCTTACTGTTGTCATCACTAGACATGGGCAGACTATTCGATCACCTTCACCAGTAGTCTAAATCGGGGCAGTTCCACCTTTCATGACTTTGGCAAAAACCTACCATTCATCCCCTCACGTGTCATATCTGTCATACCAAGTCAACTGACTCATTCATCTATATTTGCACTACTCTACATGTTTATTAAACAATGCTTCAAAGAGAGAGAACACAAGTTAATAATGTGAAGTCGAAAACTCACTCAGTTAACTTTGTGGACCTAAAAATCAATCATCATGGGGCACCATTATAGGAGATCAAAATAAGCGAGTTTGCAAATACGGTCAAATAGTTTTGCACATCAGTGTCTGTGAATAACAACCTTGAGATTGCCATGTCTGAATTCAAACCTCTTTCCAAGGAATGATTATTCCAAAGCACTCACCTCTCTACCCCTCGCATCGAAAGTCTCATTTCTCATCTCAAAACAAAACACATCTGCATGCATTACTATTATACCATATCATAAATCATTGCACCTTACATTGTATTTCAACAACAAGTCATGCATCTACCACAACTATTGCATTTAAGCATTACCTGTGCGCATTCATTCATTCAAAAAAGGGGCAAAAAAAGAGAAAACCAAAAAGGTAAAAATCATCCACATTGCACCCGTTACCCCCACCAAAGCATAAATCATTCCATCATGCAACCAGCAGTACATTTGCATTCGCATGTTATCTGCATTCGCATACACAGCTTATCAATTTATGTTTCCGACCAACTTCAGCATCCATCATTCACGGGCTCCTCTAGTCCATTTGCTTTCGCATTGCACATTCATCACATTGCATGAATGCACATAACATTTTTTTGCTTCGATAGACGTGACACGCGCGGGTCTCATCGTTGCCAAAAACTTTCTACAACACCAATCATATCATTTGCCATGCATTCATGGTGTCTCCTCCTATTCACCATAGCATTTGCATATAACCATTGCAATCACATTCATATCTCGTCCACATCCACATACATTGCATGCATGCACACATATAACATTTTTTTTGCTTCGATAGACGTGCCGAGTGCCGGTCTCAACATTGCCAAAAAAGTTTCTACATCACTAATCATATCATTGTACCATGCATTCGTGTGCTTTCCTATCATTCACCATTGCATTTGTATCAAAGCATTACATTTCCATTATATTCATATTCGCATTTCATGCACTCATCATATACCAAGAAAATAAGCAAAAAAAAAAGAAAAAAAAACAGAAAAGCAAAAACGGGAAAAAGTCATCTATTACATTTCATTCACCATTCCACTTAAAATCAATCATTGCACATACGTACATTACATGCACGTCATATGCATAGCATCTGTTGCTTTTCGACTTCAAGCATCGATCCCTATATCCCGTTCCTCGAAAATCAGCGCTCCAAGCGCTAACCCCATTATCGCCATTCGAATCACCAAGCAGATCCTTCGGACCCCCGCGGTCCTTCTGAGCCTCATCGCTCCTTCAGACCAACAATGGTCCTTCAATCCAGATCGCCCGTCGCGTTATCGAGCAACCGACCGATCATCCGACCCCAGGTCCTTCAGTTCAGTTCGAATCAACATGTCCAAGCAACGACTTCGAACTCTACCTTCAGATCACTACGTCGACACTGAGCGCGAAGGATCATCCGACCCCAGGTCCTTCAGGTCAGTTCGAATTAACACGTCCAAGCAACGACTTCGAACTCTACCACCAGATCATTATTTTGACACTGAGCGTGACGGATCGTCCGACCCCAGGTCCTTCAGACTAGCTGTGTCAGCCTAAGACTCAGTGCACGTCCTTCGAGGTGAGAAATCAGGTCAACGGCTTGACCTTGCCACCCATGGCCGCTCGAAAAAGGCCACCCCCAAGCAGACCGTTTTACTAGTACCATTGCTAGTTTGCGCTCCATCAGACCCATCGGTCCATCAGGCTTAGGCATCCCTTCAGACCCCGTCGGTCCTTCAAGTTTAACTCCAATCAATGCGCCAAGCATCGACTGCGAATTAGACCATCAGAGCCCCGGTGCTCCTTCAGATCCCCGGTGATCCTTATTTACTTTTGTTCTAAGTCAACCCAACTTTTCATGGATTCCTCAAAAAACCATAGTCTTGACAAAATTAATGACTTTTTTATCTTTATTTCTATTTTACTCGAGAAATATGGAAACCCTTCATGGTTCCTAGTAAAATATAATTAAAGAGGGGCAACTGTCATACCCTAATTTTGTCTGGCTAATTGAGAAAAATCAAAAAGTTTTTATTCTCGTTGTGCCACGTATCATTTTAATCGTGTGCGTGTCTTTAACGCTCATCGTGCACGTATCCTCTCTTCATCGTGTGCGGGGATTTATTTTGATGCTTGTTGATATTGAAGTTATTATTATTTTAGTTTATTATTGTTGTTATTAAAAAAATAGAAACATAATTGAACATATAATAAACATCTCAAGTTGAATAGTCAAAGTTTTTATTTTTACATATAACCAAGTTATTACACATATAGACAAAAACAAAACAAAAAAGCAAATAGTACAAAAGTTAAAATTAAAGGGGGAGGGGGCGCAGCTCCCATGAGGCTCCCCTAGCTGAAGGATGCTTTGAGAAAAAGGTTCTATATGTTTTCTCTTCATCCTTTTGCTTTTCCCATACTAAGTAAAAACAGTACACTACCCCAAATTGCCTCCACCCTTGTTGCTGTCCTCCCTCAATGCCAGCTGCTGTCCTTTTCCTGACTCAATGGCTGTCCTTCCCCAAATCGCCTCCACCCAGCCAGCTGTCCTTGGTCCTTTCTCTAAGTGTTGTCCTTTTGATTCTTCACCTCCATCACACCAATTCACCTATAAAGACCAAGCAATAATGAGCAGTAAGGGGGGGTACGCGGACGCATACACAGACAGAGGCACAACAACCACAAATACAAAAAAGGCAGAATAAAATTAAGGGAGAAGAAAGGAAGAAAAATGGAGGAGTTTGAAGCTCCGGCCACCCTGTGGTGGTCACCACCTTCAGCCACCCCCACACCACCATAACAACAACCATCACTATGACCAACTCCTCACACGAAACAGCCACTATCACAAAAACGAAAACCTCCAACCTTTAAAATCACCACCGTGAACCACCCAAAAACGCAACACCACCTAAACAGCACCGCCACCATCGCTCCCTTTGTCTCTCTCCACAACCGTAAAATCGCCCTCCACCATAACCACCCAAAGCCACCGAAATCACATCATCACAGTCAGCCCGCTGCCATGGCTCCACCGCGTCAACCCGACCCGCAATCGCGTGACACCGCGGCTTCCCGGCAAAAACCATCGTCGTTGAAGCTCTACGGCGGAAACCACCGTCGTAGCACTACCCCCCATAACACCGCATCTCTCGCTCTATCCTCCATCTCGTTCCAAAACCTCCTCTCAGCCTCACCCACTCTCCCTGTTCCCATCAACTCAGCCACCATAGATCACCTTCACGTCCACCACCATGGCCACCTCCTCCAAATCTACCATCGTACCCTACACACAAACCACCACTGGGAACGAAAATCACTCTCAGACACCTCCATAAAACTCCCCACACCGTCGACCACCGCTAGTACACCACCGCCGTGAGCTCTCCGGCATCACCACAGTACCCCCCGTGGTGGTTCCCCTCCGGTGAGAGCCTCCCCTTTCATCGCACCGTCGATGTCGTCGCCAGCCTTCCCACAGCGCCCTGTCGCCGTCGAAAACCACTGTGACTCTCCCTCTCCCTGCATCGTCCTCTCCTCTTTCTCTCTCTACGCGAAGCTGTTTTCCTCTCTCTCCCTCTCAACCCAACGCTTCCACCATCGCACCACCATCTCCAGCAAACCCCGCCGCACCATCGGCGAACCAGCAAGCTCCGCCGCACCAAGGGCAAATCACCACACCCCCACGGTTCCGCCATGGCCTTCGTCACCGTCACTGTCGCACCACCACCGCTGCTGGCGCCGTCACCATTCTATTTTCTCTCTCCAGAAAACCCTTTTTTTAGTTCTTTTATAAATTTCTTATTCCTTATTTTTTCTAAAACAAAAACAAATATTTAAATGTCCTCTTTCCAAGTCCTTTTTCTTTTAATTTGTAAATAAGGGTAAAAACAATGTTTTAAATTAATAATTTTTTTTTACACATTTAGTTAAAAGGTAACCTTCCTTAGGAATGATGTCGTAGAGT
Organism: Astragalus membranaceus; assembly: GCA_039519185.1. Classification (NCBI taxonomy): domain Eukaryota; kingdom Viridiplantae; phylum Streptophyta; class Magnoliopsida; order Fabales; family Fabaceae; genus Astragalus; species Astragalus membranaceus. The sequence continues at coordinate 20,961,583 of CM076852.1, forward strand.
GCTAATACCTTCCCTACGCATAAACGACTCCCGAGCCTAAACCTGACCCGCGAAACCCCCTTATCCACTCAATAGGGATTTTCCAATGTTTGCCCTTAAACTAAACTTTGGTGGCGGCTTCATTTCAAGAACTTCGAAGAATCTCTCCTTCGAATTTTTCGGTCGCTACAACATTTTCCCCAAATCTCTGATTTAATTCATAGGTTCTTGCTGACAAACTACCAAAAGAAACACTATTATGGAAACTAAAGATGCTTAAGTCAGCATCTGCAAACTAAAGAAACAAAATAGATTCAACCATAATTTCCTATTTACATTAGTTCCAACATTTCCCCTCAAGTTATAGAATATAATTATATGCATCAAGCTTGTTATATATATAATAGGCAAAATTACACCAATAGGTTTATTTTTGTAAAAAGTTGGTCCTTTGTGTTTTTTCATGCCAACTTAGTCCTTTAAGTCTTAAAACGTTTACACCATTAATCGTTTTCCATTTTCTGTTACAAAAATGGTGATATGGCAGTAACTAGGGGTGTCAAAAGGATCCATTTGTCAACTGGATATCCAATCCATCCATAGTAAAATTCATCGAATCCATCCGTTACAAAAAAAAATTAATGAATTGGATTGGATTCATCCACTTGTTTTGTGGATGGATGTGATCCATCCACTAAATTTTTTTAAATCCAATGGATTACAATATCTTTAAAATGAAAATCCACTGGATTGCTATAAAAAATATTATTAATAATACTTCTCAGTTTTTTTTTTAAAAAAAATCTTCCAAAAAATGCTCCAAAAAATTTAAAAAATTATAATATTATATATAATATAATATTCTCACCGGAGCACCACCATTCACCACCGCCAGTTGTAGGATCGCCGTCGTCGAGTGCCGTGTCGATCGCCGGAGCACCGTCGTCGGCCACCGTGCCAGTCGTCGGAGCACCGCCGTCGGCCACCGGAGCACCACCGTCGACCACCGTGCTGGCCGCCAGCAAGCGCTGCCACCACCACTCCATATATAAATATTATATATATAAATATAAATATATATTTATTTATATATATTTATAAATATATATAAATATATTTTTGTTTATATAATATAAATATTTATATTTATATAAAATTATGACATTTTTATTTTATTTTTTTGACTAATACAAATATTTTTTTTAAAAATTATTATTAATGAATGGTTTGGATGGACTTTTTTTGTCGATGGATGGATTGGATTGGATTGGATTTGTTTGGTAAATTTTTAATGGTTATAAATTTGTAAATGGATTTCTCAAATTCATCCATTATATTCCAAATCCATATCAATCCAATCCATCAATTTTGACAACCCTAGCGGTAACAGAGGTGATGTGGCGGTAACAAAGTCCTAATGGCAGACTTGATGAATCATTGTTTTTGATCAATTTATATTAAAATTTAAAAGAAAAATTGAAAATCCCTTCCCAAAAACTTATCTTCATCTTCTTCACAATCTCATCTTTTTCACAACCTTCAAAAACAAAACTATGCAAACAAATATCTGTTCTTTCTAACCCATTATTGCAAGAATCACTAATCCAAAAAGATCGAAAACATAAAATGAAAGAGAAAGATAGATCTTTAACGTAAAATGAAAAAATCCCCAAAAAATTCCCAAACCATAAACCCTTAAAAATTCCCAAATCATAACCCCAAGGCTGTAAAGGTTATTGAAAACGTTTGTTCACTTGTGTGGTGTTTGTGTGTGTATCAGGGTCACTATTCCTCCATTGTTTTCATCAACCACCGTGTTGTTTTTACCCAAGAAAAGAGGGTTTTTTGAGTCATTGGATTTGGGATTGACACCAAAGACTATGGCTTTGTTGGAGAATCTGGCGAGGAAGAAGGAGGGTGAGAGAAAATGAGTATGAGTGATTGTTAGAGTAGAAGAAAACTTGGTGCCAAATATTATTTCTTTTTCATCAAATATTTTTCTCTCACGTGCATCTCCATTATTTTATCATTATCTCTTCCCAACCTTTCTTTCTTCCTTTTTTTGAGTTAAGATGCAACACATCTTTTTGCATCTTCAAGCTAATGGAACAATATTGAAAAAAAAACAAGCAACAAACGAAACAATGAACCCCAAAATCGGGTGTAAGAAACTACAGTGCTGCTGGTCATGCACACAGTAGGGATGATTAAATGACCTTCTCTTTTTTTGCTCTTCTTCTTTGTCTATGTCCTCTCACTCTCTCTATGTCTGTTCTTTAATTTTTTTTTCCTTTGCTATTCTATTTGTTTTAGAATTTGTGCTAATGAACAGTGTTGGTGCTTTTAGCGTTGAACGACTCAAGCTTGAAGATGACAAATAGTGGGGTTCCAAAGAGGTTGTTTGTATAAAGGTTGGATTTACAGGAATAATACAGTCTATTCTTTATGAATTTTTTTTTTGGACTTAATGAACAGAATGCATTTTTTAACTCAATTTGCATTTTAGAAATCTATTCGAGTTTAGTTACTTCAACATGTGTTGGAACATTGGTGTGAATTTAAAAATTTACCAAGTCCCACATTGTTTGAACTAAGCACTTGAATAAGTGGAAAGTTCACACCTTTGGGTTGGGGCCCAAGGGGTACCCAGTTTTGTGAACGGGCAAGCACGCACTCTAACCGGCAAACATTTCAAGAATCAGATTACTGAAATCAACATGGTTATTGAGGGAGATTTGTATACCTTGTCCAAAAATGGTACTTTTGTAGGGAAAGGGTACGCCACAGATGGCATGTTCAAACTGAATGTTGAAGTTAATAAAGTTTTTCCTTCTGCGTATATGTTGTGTGATTTTAATATTTGGCACTCTCGTTTATGTCATGTCAATAAGCGCATTATTTCAAATATGAGCAATTTAGGGATAATGCCCAAACTATCGTTAACCGATTTTCATAAATGCGAATTTTGTACTCAAGCCAAAATTACAAAGTCGTCTCACAAATCCGTCATTAGAGAATCAGAGCCATTAGACTTAATACACTCTGATATTTGCGAACTAGACGGAACTTTGACCAGAAATGGTAAACGCTATTTTATCACATTTATTGACGATTGCTCAGACTACACTTTTGTATACCTTATGAAAAGTAAAAGTGAAGCGCTTGACATGTTCAAAATTTTTGTAAAGGAAATTGAAAATCAATTTGGAAAAAAGATAAAGCGTTTTCGAAGCGATAGAGGAACTGAGTATGATTCCCAATTATTTAATGACTTTTATAAGTTGAATGGAATCATACATGAAACAACTGCACCATATTCACCTGAAATGAACGGTAAAGCAGAAAGGAAAAATAGAACCCTTACCGAATTGACAGTTGCGATTATGCTTAATTCGGGCGCTGCAACACACTGGTGGGGTGAAATTTTAATAACAGTATGCTATGTACTGAACAGAGTTCCTAAATCTAGGAATAAAATTTCTCCTTATGAAATGATAAAGAAAAGACAACCAAATGTGTCTTATTTCCGAACTTGGGGCTGTCTGGCCTATGTAAGGATCCCAGACCCAAAAAGAGTCAAACTTGCCAGTAGAGCCTATGAATGTGTATTCATTGGTTATGCAGTAAACAGCAAAGCATACAGATTCTATGACCTGAATGCAAAAGTAACCATCGAGTCAAACGATGTTGACTTCTATGAAAGCAAATTTCCCTTTAAATCAAGAAATAGTGAGGGCTCTGGGACTAGTAAGGTTCCTGTGCCTAGGAGCGTTGAAAACAACGTAGAAAGGGAAATAGAACCTAGAAGAAGTAAGAGAGCACGTGTTGCTAAAGACTATGGACCCGACTACACGGTCTATACACTAGAGGAGGATCCTACTAGCATTCACGAAGCTCTGTCTTCATTGGATGCTGACTTGTGGCAAGAAGCCATAAATGATGAGATGGATTCTCTAGAGTCTAACAAGACATGGCACTTAGTGGACTTGCCTCCTGGTTGCAAAACCATTGATTGTAAATGGATTCTGAAAAGGAAGCTAAAACCTGATGGCACTGTTGATAAGTACAAGGCTCGCCTTGTAGCCAAAGGTTTTAGACAAAGAGAGAACATAGATTTCTTCGATACATATTCGCCTGTTACCAGAATTACATCCATAAGGGTACTAATTGCTCTGGCTTCTATTTATAACTTAGAAGTACACCAAATGGATGTAAAGACCGCCTTTTTAAATGGCGAATTAGAAGAGGAAATCTATATGGAGCAACCTGAAGGTTTTGTAGCCCATGGGCAAGAACACAAGGTCTGTAGGTTGGACAAGTCTCTGTATGGTCTCAAACAAGCCCCCAAACAATGGCATGAGAAGTTCAATAATTTGATTATATCGAATGAGTTCAAAATGAATGAAAGTGACAAATGCATTTATTACAAAACTGAGAATGACGTTTGCACTATCATATGTCTCTATGTAGACGATCTACTCATATTTGGGTCAAACATTCATGCCATAAATAAAGTGAAATCATTGTTGTGCAACAACTTTGATATGAAAGACCTCGGAGAAGCTAATGTAATCCTCGGGATCAAGATCACTAGGTCCGAGAAAGGAATTTCCTTGGATCAATCTCATTATATTGAGAAGATCTTAAAGAAATACAATTATTTTGACTGTAAACCTGCATGTTCCCCATACGATCCAAGTGTCAAACTTTTTAAGAACACTGGTGACAGTGTTAGACAAACGGAATATGCGAGCATCATTGGCAGCCTAAGGTATGCTTCTGATTGTACTAGACCCGACATTGCCTATGTTGTGGGATTGCTATGCAGGTTTACTAGTCGACCTAGTATCGAGCATTGGCATGCTATTGAAAGAGTCGTGAGATATCTTAAAAGAACCATGAATCTAGGATTACACTATCAGAGATTTCCAGCTGTACTTGAAGGGTACAGTGACGCTGATTGGAACACTTTGTCAGATGATTCCAAAGCAACTAGTGGCTACATATTTAGTATAGCCGGTGGTGCCGTATCCTGGAAATCTAAGAAACAGACCATTCTGGCTCAGTCCACTATGGAGTCTGAAATGATAGCACTAGCGACAGCCAGTGAAGAAGCTAGCTGGTTAAGATGCCTACTAGCTGAGATTCCCTTATGGGAAAAACCAATGCCAGCTGTGTTGATCCACTGCGATAGTACCGCGGCTATTGCGAAAATAGAGAACTGTTATTACAACGGTAAGAAACGACAAATCCGTCGTAAGCACAGCACAGTTAGAGAGCTACTAACAAAAGGAGCTGTGAGAGTCGATCACGTACGCACTGATCAGAACTTAGCCGATCCTTTGACGAAAGGATTAGCCAGAGAGAAAGTCCAAAGTACATCTCAAAAGATGGGACTACTGCCTTTAGAACCATGAGTCACTCACAATAGCAACCCGACCTAAAAGACTGGAGATCCCAAGAATTAGGTTCAATGGGTAATAACAAGTTGTGAAGTGACAGGAGATGAACATGCTATTAAAAGTAAATAAGCATGATTCCTGAAGCGATGTAAGGTTGAGATAATAGAAACTCTTAATGAGATCTATACTCCATGTGGAGAAGAGTACCTAGCTACAGGAGTATTCTTGATAGACTCACCTTTGTGAATGTGGAAGTGGGGCCGCTTCCTATGGCATTTTGGGCAGAAATTCCTAGAGCGTTCACTAAACTGGGATAGACGTGCAGGGCCATAAACGCACGGGCATCTGAGAATACACCTATGGAAAGCAAACAAGATAAGGTAGTTTTGGTTCTCAATTTTCAATTTTCTATTTTCTACTTTCCAAAATTGAAAACACGCAAAACAGACACTTTTCATTAATGGCAAATGTGTAATTATGTGAAGAAAAACGTGCTGAGCTACTGAAACGAAGGGAAGAAGACGTCATGCTCGCAGAAACGAAGGGAAGAAGACACGCAGAAACCCGCTCACCGTCGTGCCATTCTTCACTCACCGACACGTACAGGAGTACTCTTGATAGACTCACCTTTGTGAATGTGGAAGTGGGGCCGCTTCCTATGGCATTTTGGGCAGAAATTCCTAGAGCGTTCACTAAACTGGGATAGACGTGCAGGGCCATAAACGCACGGGCATCTGAGAATACACCTATGGAAAGGGCTGTGTGTGGTTTTGACGATTAGAGATAGAGTTCAAGACTACGAGTCACTCTTGTTGAATCTAAATCTTAACTGCTACGCAAGGTTCAAGTTGTACGACACCTCTGCTTATGCACAATCTTATGGAGGCGCTTGACGCTACTTCTGGAACTGTTTTAAATTCAAGTGGGGGATTGTTGGAACATTGGTGTGAATTTAAAAATTTACCAAGTCCCACATTGCTTGGACTAAGCACTTGAAGAGTGATTATAAGTGGGAAGTTCACACCTTTGGATTGGGGCCCAAGGGGTACCCAGTTTTGTGAACGGGCAAGCACGCACTCTAACTGACCACCACACACGCGCGCGCGTCGCTGCCGCCGCCGACCGGCCGAGCCGGTGTAAAGTCTTTTTGCGAAATTAATTAAACTTATATTTTATTTTTTGGAACGTGCTTGTCCAGATTCATTGAACCGACCAGATACGACGAACTAGCCATTATCTGACAGAGCCGTTGCGAACTTGCGCTCCAAGTCAGCGGAAGGATCCGTTCCTATAAAAGGGCCTTCCCCCAATTAATTCAGCACACCGAAAACTCGAACCAGTACCGAGTTCTCTTCTCTTCTCCCTCACAAATTCGTTTTCTTCTTCTTCTTCTTTTCTAAGAGTGGCCTACGAGCCATATTCCTGAGTGGTTAGTTATAAACCATATTGAGAGGTGTATATCTCGAGCGATTACTGACTGTGCAGTCATAATCGTAACTGGGCTGTTTTATCCTGGGGGCGTCGTGGTTGATAGTCTGCTTGCACCTTCGAGCAGTGCCACGAAACGTCTTAAAGAGAGCGACCTAGTCCGCGACTCATCGCAGTAATTTCTTCGGTATAATTTCGAAAACCACCGAAACAACATGTTTGATTAAATATGTTTGATTAAATGTCTCAAATAAAGGTACCGAGAAATCTACTATTCATTCCCCACGGTGTCAGATCTTTAACAGGCCCTTCAATTCTTAATTTTGGGACATTTGCTTCTACAGGTTTTTGACAACATGAAAGATGCAAAAGATGTTGAGTTCTAGGGTTGGAGCTATGACTCTATGAGTATCCAATGAAATAGGTAACTAACTGATTCTTTTTTTATCTATATTTGATATTGATGATATTGATTTTTTTTTCTTTTCTTTTTTTCACTATACAAAGGTTGATGTTAGAAGTCTCGGTTTTTTTTGAATCGGATTCAGTCTCGAAAGTAATGTTTGTTTTAGGAATTAGTTCTTACTTTCCCAAATATAAGTTTTTAGGCCAATAACCACATCACAATCTCTTTATAGGCCACATTGTTGGTCTAAATATGAGATTTGAATACTCCAATTGTGATGGTAATTTTAGCTTTCAATATGATATACGAGTTCGTAAATTTCAGTTTGATTAGCAAGACCTATATGCAGCAGTTCAATAGACGGATATTGCTTCTAATACTGTGCTTTTAATATTTGTTGTTGCAGGAATTTCATTTTGGTTGGGAAAGAGGTGCAGTGTTATTTTTTATTTTTATGATATGTACGTCTCATTATAGGAAAATGGGATTTCGTTTTTTCTTTGAATTCTTTGAAAAAACTTTAATCTTTTCCTTAAGAAGAAGTTATACTTATACCCTTAAACTTAGGGGTGTTCAAAACCGAATCAAACCAATAGAAAACCGCAAACCGAACCAAACCAAACCGAAAACCGCAAAAAACCGCTTCTTATTGGTTTAGTTCGGTTCTTTTTTTCATTGCACCGCGCGGTTTGGTTCGGTTCGCGGTTTTGATTATAGAAACCGAACAAAACCAAACCAAACCGCAAGTAACACTAAGACTTATTGACTTACAACATTCCTTACTAACTTACTAGCCCAAATGCAACAAAAACCCAACTCTCACTCACTTACTAGCCCAAATACAATTAATTCTTTGACTCACTTACAAATAATCTATATTGTTATGCTATATTTAAAAATTACAATAAAATATTTAATTCAAATTCTTTTAAACATTGTCTTAACTATCTTAAAAGAATTAAAAGAGCGTAATTTATATACTACATATATTTGAGTAGATTTTTTCTTAAAGATTTATGTTAGCCATTTTTTATGTTAGTTAATTTTAACTTCATTTTAAATTATGTTTTGTCTTGGAAAAAACCGAACCAACCGAACCAATCCAACTTGGTTTGGTTTGGTTTGGTTTTATTTTAGGAAGCCAATCGAACCAAACCAAACCGCATGTAGTTTTACCTTGCGGTTCGGTTCACTTTTTATCTCAAAACCGAACCAAACCGCACCGCGAACACCCCTACTTAAACTCAGTTGTCCAGCAGCCTTAATCTTAAATTTGACCCCCATTGTTTGTGTATTTTGTTCTTCTCCATTTGAGTAGCTTCTCCTTCACTAATTTATGCTATTTTTTTCTTATGGGTATATTTTTCACAACTCTTGCTATTTTTTGTAATGTTGAATTTAGGAATACCCGGAGATCATTCTCTAATGGTTTACTAGGCATTAGATCAACCTCTTGCTTATAATGTTGAAGGTATGAAAACGACCCCTTTCCACTTACAAATTTATGCATGTCATCTATGGAAACTAACCAGGGATACAAGGGAAGGAAAATTAAAATAATCGAGAATTAGAAAATACAAGGGAATTTTCCTTCAAGGTGGATACTATTTGTGCTCTGATACCATGTTGAAAAACCTGGCATCTATGGAAACTAACCAGGGATAAAAACTCTAAATGTCTATAATATTGAAAGTTGTGAAATATTACAAAATGAGACGAGATGAGATAAAAGAGTCTACCATCTACCTTATATCCTAACCATCTAATAGACCTTACTATCTAATGGTCTTACTATCTATTGGGCTTTACTAACCAACTAATGAGCTTAGTATCTATATTTTAACACTTATAGGTATATTTGGTCAAGATTGAATGATTTCATTGAAATGGGCAAGTCCCCCACCATTACAACCAAAGAGGCCCATGCTTTTCCCACATCCCTCTCTACTCACCCCACACCCCCAAACCCTGCGAAATGACCAAAAGGTCATTAATGAGGCGCGCTGTTTTCACCGATTCGGTTAGGGTCAACCGAAAATTTTCGGTTAGGCCCAGCCGAACGTGTATATTTTTGAGACACACCCTTTTTTGTACCTTTTTTACACTATTCGATTGACATCAAGCGAATGTGTATTTCTTAGGACTGAGCCTACAAAGTGTAGAATAAACGTGGAGAGGTAATACACGTTCGGTTGATGTCAACCGAAATATTTCGGTTGAGGTCAACCGAATAGTGTAAAAGAGGTAAAAAAGGGTGTGTCTCAAAAAAATACAGATTCCATTGGGCCTAGCCGAATATATTCGGTTGGCCTCAACTGAATCGCACGTAAACACGTCCTCTCATTAAGGGTAGTTTTAGAATATTTGGAGTTAGTGGGTGTGGGGTGAGTAGGGAGGGGTGTTTCGCTGTTTCGCTAGCCTCTGACCGTTCACAAGGTAATATATTACTTTGAAATCTTTTTCTTAATTGTTCCGTAGATCTATGGAGTTCTGAATTTGAGATCAAGAGTAACCACTATAGGTTTTGAAGAAGACTTGTGTGTTGAGGTGGGAAGGGGGATTTTGTTTTAATTTGTAGGTTTTGTGGTGGTGAGCTCATGAAAGTGATTCGGGTGGCTTTGTTGTTTTTAAATTTTATACCGTGAAATGAAATAAAATGTTTTAGAACATGAAAAACAAATGTGTGTTTTTCTATATTATTATTTATTATTTACAAGTTGCTTTGCTATTATATGGTTCCTGTGCTTATATCAGCCTTTTAAAGGGAGAGGAGAGATTATTGTTTACAACTTTATATTATTAGTATGCAAGTAATCTTTTAATCTACAAATGGTGACAATTGCAGATTTGCAGTGTATCCTTGAGAATATTGCCTTTATAGTGTGTGTATCAAATCTTGACCATTTGTTGCCTAAAACCATTAGTGATCAAGAGAACCAAAGAGAGAGAAAAAATGCTCCCATTGTCCATGTTTTGTTTTGACCCAAAGATATGATTCAGCATCATAGACTGGGATGCAGTAGTGAAATAATGGCATTAGGTTGTAGCATAGTAGTCAAAATCGAGATTTTGCTTAATATCGGGAGGGGGATAGCGAAATCGCAAACCGTAAATCGCAAGTAGAATCGGAAGATTCTACCCAAAAAAAGTTGTACGAAATTGTAGAATCGGGAGGGGCAAACAAAATCGTAAACTCGTAAATCGCAAGTAGAATCGGAAGATTCTACCGAAATGTAGATATTACTATAAACTAATATAGCTCATAGAGTAATAGAGTAATAATAATAATAACAGAAAGGGGGTATTTCAGTTAAAAAGTGGGTGTGGTTAGAAAAAAGAGTTAAAAGTGTCATTTACACAGTTTGGGCCAAGCCCATTACCTAACCCTATTTTGTCTAAACCCTAATTTTGTGCCACTTCTATTCAGCAGCCGCATCTGACTTCAGATCTTCTTCCAAAGCCATCAACGTTTTCTCATTTCTTATTCTATCTTCTTCAGATCTTCTTCTCTACAACATGAAATTTCAGATCTTCTTCTTCTATCTTCTTCCAACGCGATCCTGGAATGAATCGTGGCTGCCAACACTTGTTTGCTTGCGCAAAAACGAAGTGGGTCGCGCAAAATCCGACCCGGTTCAACAGTTAATGTTTTTTGCGAGTTTGCTCAGCAAAATCGTGTTTCTGCTCGTGAAATCGCACGAGATTGCGATAATCGTTCGATTCTACTGAAAATCCGACTTTGCTTACGATTCGAATCGTGGAGGCCAACCAGACTCGTAAAATCGTGCGATTTTACGATTAAAATCTTGATTTTAACTACTATGGGTTGTAGTGTAGAATGTAGAATTGTTCTCATATTAATTGTATTAGGGAAGATTATCTCATATTAGACAATGTGTGCTTGTTTTCTATTCTGTAAATGTAGCTCTGTGTAAAGGAGAAGTAGAGTTGAGAATGAAAGTGAGCGGGCAAGGGAGTTAGAGGGAAATGGCAGGCTAAATGCCAAATGACATTGTACAAAAGCTGGTGGCAATAGATGAGCCATTAAACATATTCTTCAGATTGGTATTTGTAGCAACAGTAAATGTTGGAGGTTTCTCATGATCAATGAAATCACCTTCAATATTTATTAATTATTAGGGCAAAAATTGAAAATTCCTTTTAAAACAAAAATAGGTCTTGAAAACCATATTTTGACTTTGAGAGTCGATTATGCGTGGGGATGTATTAGCACTCCATGTAGAGCTGTCAATTTGGCCCACATGGGCCAGCCCAGCCCCAGCCCCACATGGCCCTAGGGCCAAAAGGCCCATGGGCCCAAAAGCCCGTATTTCAAAAGCCCACATGGCCCCAAGCCCCATAAATCCCCGGTGGGCCAGGGCCAGCCCAAGGCCCCTATTTTATTTTATTTTATTTTGCAACGAAACTGAAAATTACCCACGGACCTAAGTGGGCTTTGGCCTAGGCCAGCCCACGGGCCCTAAATTATTATTATTTTTTACAAAAAACTGGAAATTTCACTTGTTTTTCCTATTGAGAAGCGACACACATCTGATTTTCCTATTTCCCTTGGTCTAATTTGGTTATTTACAAAACAGAACCAATATTTGATGGCATTGCTGGCTCATTTTCTTAAGCCAGTCTTCTGTGAGTTGTATAATATATGATTACTATTGTTTTTTATTGAAGATTTAGGACATGGTTTTTTTTTATATAACATACAAATATATATATATATATATATATATATATATATATATATATATATATATATATATATATATATATAATATCAAAATAATGAGTGTGAAAGAACGCTTGCTGCAGTAAGATGGTATTATCCCTTTTATATTTGGTTGTATGTTAATAATAGCTTGGTAATGAAAGAATCATTTCCATGAAATGATGTTAGAGAAATGTTAGCCATGTTTTTAAACACATTTTTTGACACACGATTGATTCAATGTAAGTCAATATAATATATTGATCTTGTAAGTTGATCAATTTTGAAAGTGTTGATTTTTTTCAAAAAAAAAGAATCAATCATTGGTATAGTTATTAATGGCTTCAATTATTCTCTATAAACGTGGTGGTGGTGGTGGTGGTGAGAGGGAAAATGAGGTGGTGGTGGTGAGAGGGAAAATGAGGTGGTGGTGGTGAGTGGGAGGTGGTGGTGGTGGTGGTGGTGGTGAGAGGAAAAATGAGGTGGTGATGAGAGTGAGGGAAAAGGGGGAGGGGAGGTGAAAGAATGGAAGTGGTGGTGGAAAAAGAATGAGCCATAAAATATGGGGTCAGCCCACAAAGCCCTGGCCCTAACCCACTAAAAAAATTAAAGTGTGGGTTGGGGCTAAAATAAACCCACTTATTAGGGGGCTTAAAATTTGTGGGGCTTTTTAAGGGGGCAAGGGGGTTGGGCTAGGGGGCTTGGGCTGTTTTGACAGCTCTAACTCCATGACATTCTTTTGTAAAAGGTCACCTCTAACCAAATTGCACAAAATGATATTATTAAATTTGAAAAGAGTGGCTCCTGCTCCTATTGTATCTCCTATTACAATGGAGAATCCAAGGGCTATGTATTTCTTAAGTAGAAAATATTTATTTGTTGGTTTTATGTAAGTCATGATTTATTTGTTATTTTTTTGGGTTTTGCACAAATCTAAATCAAAATAAAGTGTATATCATGTAGTCATTACTAGTATTTTAAATTTAAATTTTATTAATAAATAAAAATGTTTGCAATGACTAAACTAAAAATGAACTTGGTGTAGTCATTGACTTGGTGATTTGCGTATGACCGAACTAAAAGTGAATTTAGTTTGGTTACTACTAATACTTATTTAATTGGATTGAGTAGATATTTTGGGCTTAGAAAAATGTGTTTTGGTATAAACCGGGAATCCTCTGCGCGCAACTACAGAGACTAATCCCTCGAGCCAGGTAGGACCACATGGCCCGCAAAGCTCTCTCTCAAGAGATTTAACACTACTGCATGCCCAAGGCTGGATTCAAACCCAGGACCTTGGTTAAGCCTGAAGAGACCCCTACCATCTCATCCAAGTGCTCTTGGGGTTAGAGAAAATGTGGTTACTTCCGCTGTTTCGGTGGAGGATCAATTAATGTGGAATTGTTCTAATTCAGGAGACTTGACTTTCAATGATTCTTTTTTATTCCATAACCCTATTGGATAGGTGGTTCCTGGGACAAAGACAATTTGGAGGAATTTTATTCCGCATTCTAAATCCTTTATTCTTTGGAGGGTTCTTCATAATAAAATGTCAACAAATGATGAACTTTGGATTAGAGGTTGCATTGTTGTTTCCATTTGTAGTTTTTTTGGTAGTGATTTAGAGACCTCTAAACACCTCTTCCTTGTCTGCCCATTTGCCAAGCATATTTGGAATTGGCTTGGAGGTATCCTGAGCACCAATATTGATACTTCCTCTTTTCACGGCATTTTAATCTTGACTTCTCATGGTTAGAGCCCTCAGTTGACTGATATTGTCCCTACTGCGATTGTTAACATTTTTTGGGCAATTTAATACTACAAGAATAACACTAGATTTGAAAATCATATCATCCCCTTACATTCTGCTATCAATTTAATTATTTCCAATCTGGCTTTAACAGAAAATGCCTCTAAAGCTAAAATGTCTTCCTCGGTTGCTAGGTTTATAACTATAAAGGCCTTCAATGTCCTTGGTAATTACATAAATTCTTCAAACATCAAAGAGGTTATTTGGGTCCCCCTGCTCCTTACATGATAAAGTGAAATACAGATGAGCTGCTAAAGGTTGTCATGGTCTAGCTGCTTGTGGTGGTATTTTTAGAGACAGAAGTGCCACTATCCTTGGTTATTTTTCTGCCTCTATTGGCAACAGCTATAAGCTTCATACTGATATTATTGGGGCTATGTTGGCTATAGAGGTGGCATTTGATAAAGGCAGAAGTCTTTGTGGTTAGAATGTGATTCTCAATTAGTGGTATTTGCTTTCACGAATAATGGCTGTGGTGCCAACTTGGTACATGAGTCATTATAGTGATGCTTTTGCACACCTCTATAGAATTGTTTTTATTTTCTTTCAGTTATTATGTCATTTATGCTCATGCGTATTAGTCTAATCTCCTCATGTTTTTTGTTTATTTTCTCTTCTTTTCTCAATAGAATTTAGGGGATACTCTTATTACGTCTTGATGTTTTTTCCTAAGGAGGGTTTTGCATCAAAGGATTTTTAATGAGGCTCTATATCCCTTCCTTTTGATAAAAAAAAGAAAAATATTTATGATGATTAAACTAAAAGTGGATCTGGTGTTTTCATCAACTATGTGATTTGCATAGTGACCGAATTAAAAGTGGGTTCAGTGCCTTTAATACTGAAATTTGTTCAAATGAATTTGAGTAGATATTTTGTGTTAAGAAAAATGTAGTTTTAAAAATATAATAAGATAAGAAATGTAAATATAAATTGGTTTTTTTGTTATACAAATTGATTTTTTAAAGTAATGAAACTAACAAAAGAAGTGCGCTAAAATCCTTATTGGCCAGCAGCAGCATTTCCGTCTTCCCCAACAAAAAAAAATAGCACGACCCTTTACAATGCCCTCTCTAACTCCCCTTGCTATTCTTTCTGACCACCGCAGGTTCAGTTTTAGCGTCCGGTTAGCCCATTCCTTGCAACGAAACTATAACAAAATAAAAAACATTGTTTCAATTTGACCCAATTATAAACTCAATTCATAGTAACCTAAAACACTTCCAGCAAAAGAAACCCTACTATCCCCCAATTAGCTCTCAAATATTTCGAATCTCAAATTCAGTGACTAGTAGACATCATCGGAATTAATCCTTCTCTTCAACATGGTAATTTCTCAAAGTCTTCTCTGAAATATATATAATATGCCCAAATGTTTATGCATTGTTTATTCATTTTTTTAGGCTTTTTACTCTCTAGTTAAAATTAAAAAAATATACATGCAAAAAACCTACCCTCACAGGTTCCTCTTAGCTTGCAAAATGTAGTGCTAATGCAATATTATGACATTATAGTAATTCATCCTTGTATAGTATTCTGTAAATTGGATTCAGAAGATTAATTAAAAAGCTATGCATTTTTTGTTTAGTTTGTGTATCAAGGTTCATGGTGGACTTAGATTCTTGTATACATATACACTAATTAACCTGAGCTTTTTTTTGTTTCCTTCCTGTATGTGTCCTTTGTTTGAAAACAATCAAAGAATCTCTGCCTAGCAGATATGGAGCCAGATAGAAGTAGTTGCTTACCAGATCATGTAATAGACCAGATTCTCTCAGAGTTGTCTATTAGGAAAGCTGTGAGAACAAGTGTTTTTATCCAGCAACTGGAGGTACAAATGGGCCACATTATCAAATCTTGACTTTGTTGTCCTTCTAGCTTCTCATCACCCTTTAGTTACTTGGACGATTATTGATCATGTACTTTTACTTCATTTTGGGCCAATCAAGAAGTTCAAGCTTTCATGTTTTCGTCACATTAGTGCGAAAACATATTGATCGGTGGACTCTTCATCTAATTGGACAGTCTATTGAAGAGCTTGCACTAATCTGGGAAGGGCCACACTATAAGATACCTCAACGCTTGTTTTCTTGTCAAAGTTTATAGTATTTACAGTTACATAACTGTTGGCTTAAACCTCCACCGACAATCGTGTTGCAATAACTCAAGACGCTTTTGAAAAATTGATATCCAGCTGTCCTCTCCTTGAAGAAATATCATTGTGGAACCTTGATGGTATCACTGAGTTCAATATTCACGCACCAAATCTCAAGAATTTTGAACTCATGGGTATTTTTGATGATATTAGCTTTGAGAACAGTTTCCAATTAACTGAAGTGTTCGCTGATTTGAACTCAAACTCTGACAACAATGAAAGTACATTGTATGGATGCTCTAGCAATTTGTTGAAATTTTTCGCTCATCTATCTTCCATAAAGAAGCTATATATTGAGACACATTTTCTAAAGGTACAATGCTTATTAATTTTCCAAAGCAATTCAGCTAGTTCAGTCCTGTTATTAATCTTTAAAATCCATCGTTGAGCATCTGAATGTTGCATTAAATCTAAGTTTTCTTTATCTTGCATAAATCTAAGTTTTCTTTGTTTAGAAATAGACTTCAATGACGTGAAGGAAATTTCAGCTGCACTTTGTGTGTTCAGAAGCTCACCTAATCTCCGAGAACTAAAAATATATGTGAGTACTCTTTAGTTTGGCTGGCCGTCATATCCTATTTTTATTTTTTATTTTATATGAAGTTTGTTTGAATATTAATTTGTGTAGGGTTTGCAAACTTGTTTTGTTTTTCTCCGAGTATTTATTTCTCTAGATCTAGAAATTGCAAGCCCTAATTTGTTTTGCTTTGAGTAATTATTTGTCTAGTGTCTTCAAGTTTTGGATGTAGCCCTGGGAGTTAGTTTCTAAGACTTGTACACTCGACTGTAAGCACGGCCTTCGAAGCAGACTGTCGCCTCCTATTGTACGGAAGATATCTTTTATGATTGGCCAGCCATGCAAGTGCGACATATGACTATATATGACATCTCTGGTTTCAAATCTGAATTTGATTTTCTAAGATTTGTACTTCTAAATTCTCCTGTGCTACAAAGGATGACTCTTCGGCCTGTTTTAAACGTTGGATCGGACTTGGCGAAAGAATTATCGGAGTTCAAGAGAGCCTCGGGAGAAGCTATAGTTATTTACATGGACCCTACATATCACTTTTTATCGAACTCTTAAATGTATTAACCATTTTGTATCTTTTGTGATGAATGAATGCTCACCATCCTAGACTTTTCTTATTTACACTTAACTATTATGCCATGCAACTACAATAGGAAGAAGTTAAGCTACTGTGTTTTTTTTAGGCATAAGCACTTTGTGGGTTTCAATCTAGTTAATGAAGAAAAATGGTTGCCAAGAGAACTTTGCTCTTTTATATGAGCGCAGTCTGTTTCAAGTCTTTTTGTAGATGTTGCTTGAATGATCAATGTATATATATTATTCTTAAAATAGTTGCTAGCGCTTTTGACAACAAAAATATTATTGTCGGCAATTTGGGATTTTGATCATTATAGAACTGGAATATTTTTCAGTTCTAGCAGAAAGCCAGGGAGAAGGGTAAGGTGGTAGACGGTGTCAATAAGGAAAATAGGGAAGCTGTAAATAGTAGTTGGGTAGATTTATTTATCTGCTTATGCTTTGGCCCAGGCCCGTTAGGTTTTCTGAGAGACAAAGCTATTTAATCTCCTTTGTAATTGTATTCAAGGACACTGAGACATTATCAATAAAACGGAACTACAGCTACTCTGTAGTCGCAGACGTAGGCAATCTTTGGCCGAACTGCGTAAACAATATCGTGTGTTATGTTTGACAGACGGCATCTCGTATCAAATTTGAATTTGGTTATATCAGATTTGTACTTCTGATTTGGGAGTTGGCTGGTCTGGAGAGGGTAAGGTGTTTTCTTTGGATTTTGTGTCATGTGGTGGTTTAATTATGCTAGTGATAGATCTAAAATAAGCAATAGTTCTCTTTGTCCGGTCTGTAATTTAGAAGATGAAATATAAATTCATCAGTTGCGCGAACGTATGATTCTTGGTAGTTCTGCTTAATTAGCTTAAATGGTATGTGACAACAGTAACTTCTTTAACTGATTTTTATTAGTTGTTTTGGTCAAATATCAGTTCTAAAAGATTGAGGCAGGATTCAACGGAATGTGTTGTTCAGTGATTGAAAATAACCCTATTGCTTTCATTATTCTTGTTCTCTTCTTCTATTTTTACTGGGCAATAGGTTGATTTGTTTGTTAATAGCTGTTTGGAGTTTGATTGCTTGATTTGCTTGATGGGTTCTTACATTTTCTCACAAACCTGCTGTTAGGTCTCTTCTTAGTAATGAATTGTATTAATTTCAGGTCATGTATGTAGGCCTCTTCTCAACTGAAATTGGTGGATTACCAGCTGGCCTTAAATAATAAACTTTCAAAGGCTTGTATCATTTGATCTTGATGTTCTTCATATGTGTTTTTGCCTCTCTAATTTAGCCTCAAAATAACCTTGCAAGTGAAATTATTAACTGATTTTCTTGATTAAAAGTGCAGGTTCACTACAGCATTTTATTGTTTTTTTTCTTCATAAACTCTGGTTGGTGTTTCTGTTAGGCCACCAACCTAACGTTCGCTAGCTAATTAGGAATTGTGATAAAGCAAAGAATAAGAGAAGGGATGAAAAGGGAATATTATTGATATGGTGTGAATACAATTGGGAGAATGGGCACCCCGCCCTCCGGCTTCACCCGGAATTCGGCCTCACCCGGAATCCGGCCTCACCCGGTCACTACTAACTTCGGATATGATCAAAGATATCTCAAAAAGGGGGGGGGGGGGGGGTGGAAGCCTTTATTTATGGGCTTCCAATACAAGGGGATAGAAGGGAATGGTTTAACCAATTAATAACTACCCACCTACTTATAACCAACTCCCCCTAACAAATTGTAACAACCGCTATAACTAATAACAACTAGATATAACTAATTATAACAACTAACCATAAGGGACCTATTAATACTCCCCCTTGGACATTCACCTTGTCCTCAAGGTGATTAAGAAGAGAATACAATCAGCACCACAAATCCAAGAGAAACTTATGTTGATAAACAGATTACAGTGGCTGTCTTGTTCAAAGAGAAATAAACTCAGTATAGTTCCCGCACCCCTCTTTTTCTTGGGACACCCCCCAGTTGTTAGAACGATGGGCACCTTCACTATTAATGATTTGGGCCTGACCCATTGTGTGAGTAACATGATCCACCACCCTTGGATCCCGATCAGACCTATCCAAGGCACACATGCTCAATGGATCACGCCCATTACCAACAACGACAATTACCAATTTTGTCCCGTCTTGCACACTACGCTCTTCCACCTTCACCAACGACAACCTCCTCAACTTCGGACAACCTTGTGTGGCCACGGCGGCAGTGACCAACTGCGAAAACAGGTGCGGTGGTGACACGCCGCAAATCCATGGCACCACTCCTTTCTTCTCCACCAATGGCGCTGTGCTAGGAACGTTTGAAGAGGCCAACATCTGAAATCGCACGCAAACTCAGCAAGCTCGCATGGACGGTGAAGAACGACTCTGTGACCGAGTCAACGATGACGATGCGCGCCCACAGAATAGCAACGACGCGGCGTCTCTATTTTGTGCATTCGGGTCGGATTCTACCCGACTTACATTTGGGAATTTCGTGTCGTTCCTTATTCGTACATGGGTCAGGTTACGTATACGTCGTTCTTGTGTGCTCCGTATTTGAATTTTGCCCCACGAATCTTGGGCTTGATCCACTCGGTTTTGGACCAGACCCATTTGGTTTCGGATAGTGCATCCCCAAACGCAATTGACTCCAAGCAAATCGTCACCTCCTTTCTTTCTCATCAGCAGCGACCCTGTGCTCGGAGCACGGTTCAGCGGTTCTAGCTCCGGCGGCCTTGAGGTGGTCGGTGATCCTTCCCCGATTGCCTTCATCTTCCATTTTACCCTTCCTTTAGCTTCACTGTTTTTTGACCATGGTGGTTTTGGGTGCTTGTTTCTAACCCAATATTGACAAGAAGAACCTATTTCTGCTTCCGTGAAGAAGCTTGACCTTGGCATTCTGACTACTCTGGCAGATGCGAGTTTCTTCTGTTTTCGTTTATTCAACGCGGCTCTTCTATTGATGATGCCTCCACCTATAGAGCACTGATGGTAGTGTTCCTTTCGAACCCCCAAAGGGCTCTTGTGGAACTCCATCCCCTTTCGTTCGCTTGGCTGCTCCTTCTCCGTCAACGTGCGATGACTCTTTTTCTTGATTGCGATTCTTGAATCTTTGGTTGCTCGGCCTCTTCTCCACCTTACCGTGATGCCTCTCATCTTAAGTGCCAAACTAACATTCTGCTTGGACCATATTTGATCCTTGCAATATTCAGTTTCCACCTTTGATTCCTTGCTTCTCGTTGAAAGTGTGGATGCGTCGTGTTTCTTGGAATTCTGACTTGAAGACTCTTCTTTTTCCACATTTTCTTCCTCGACATCATGGAGATACCTACCGAATTCTGGTTTGAATTCGATAAGCAGGTCCTTCACAAACTTCAAGAACTCAACATTACGATTGACTTTTCTCCAAGAAACGAACCAATCACGAGCTTCGCCATCAAGTCCCAAATCAACGAATGTCAGTCAACTTTTCTCCGGTAACCTCGTAGATTCCAGGTATTCACGAACTTGGATCAGCCACCAATACGCATCGCCACTACCATCAAATCTTGGCATCCCCATGGTTGTTCCCGGAATCGACTTGCTTTGATCCGGTAGCACTGGCTTCCCTCGAACAATCCGGCAGGTCGGACCAATTGTTATTCCACCAACCTAACGTTCGCTAGCTAATTAGGAATTGTGATAAAGCAAAGAATAAGAGAAGGGATGAAAAAGGAATATTATTGATATGGTGTGAATACAATTGGGAGAATGGGCTCCCCGCCCTCCGGCTTCACCCGGAATCCGGCCTCACCCGGTCACTACTAACTTTGGATATGATCAAAGATATCTCAAAAGAGGGGTGAAAGCCTTTATTTATAGGCTTCCAATACAAGGGGATAGAAGGGAATGGTTTAACCAATTAATAACTACCCACCTACTTATAACCAACTCCCCCTAACAAATTGTAACAACCGCTATAACTACTAACAACTAGATATAACTAATTATAACAACTAACCATAACGGACCTATTAATACTCCCCCTTGGACATTCACCTTGTCCTCAAGGTGATTAAGAAGAGAATACAATCAGCACCACAAATCCAAGAGAAACTTATGTTGATAAACAGATTACAGTGGCTGTCTTGTTCAAAGAGAAATAAACTCAGTATAGTTACCGCACCCCTCTTTTTCTTGGGACACCCCCCAGTTGTTAGAACGATGGGCACCTTCACTATTAATGATTTGGGCCTGACCCATTGTGTGAGTAACATGATCCACCACCCTTGGACCCCAATCAGACCTATCCAAGGCACACATGCTCAACGGATCACGCCCATTACCAACAACGACAATTACCAATTTTGTCCCGTCTTGCACACTACGCTCTTCCACCTTCACCAACGACAACCTCCTCAACTTCGGACAACCTTGTGTGGCCACGGCGGCAGTGACCAACTGCGAAAACAGGTGCGGTGGTGACACGCCGCAAATCCATGGCACCACTCCTTTCTTCTCCACCAATGGTGCTGTGCTAGGAACGTTTGAAGAGGCCAACATCTGGAATCGCACGCAAACTCAGCAAGCTCGCATGGACGGTGAAGAACGACTCTGTGACCGAGTCAACGATGACGATGCGCGCCCACAGAATAGCAACGACGCGGCGTCTCTATTTTGTGCATTCGGGTCGGATTCTACCCGACTTACATTTGGGAATTTCGTGTCGTTCCTTATTCGTACATGGGTCAGGTTACGTATACGTCGTTCTTGTGTGCTCCGTATTTGAATTTTTCCCCACGAATCTTGGGCTTGATCCACTCGGTTTTGGACCAGACCCATTTCGTTTCGGATAGTGCATTCCCAAACGCAATTGACTCCAAGCAAATCGTCACCTCCTTTCTTTCTCATCAGCAGCGACCCTGTGCTCGGAGCACGGTTCAGCGGTTCTAGCTCCGGCGGCCTTGAGGTGGTCGGTGATCCTTCCCCGATTGCCTTCATCTTCCATTTTACCCTTCCTTTAGCTTCACTGTTTTTTGACCATGGTGGTTTTGGGTGCTTGTTTCTAACCCAATCTTGACAAGAAGAACCTATTTCTGCTTCCGTGAAGAAGCTTGACCTTGGCATTCTGACTGCTCTGGCAGATGCGAGTTTCTTCTGTTTTCGTTTATTCAACGCGGCTCTTCTATTGATGATGCCTCCACCTATAGAGCACTGATGGTAGTGTTCCTTTCGAACCCCCAGAGGGCTCTTGTGGAACTCCATCCCCTTTCGTTCGCTTGGCTGCTCCTTCTCCGTCAACGTGCGATGACTCTTTTTCTTGATTGCGATTCTTGAATCTTTGGTTGCTCGGCCTCTTCTCCACCTTACCGTGATGCATCTCATCTTAAGTGCCAAACTAACATTCTGCTTGGACCATATTTGATCCTTGCAATATTCAGTTTCCACCTTTGATTCCTTGCTTCTCGTTGAAAGTGTGGATGCGCCGTGTTTCTTGGAATTCTGACTTGAAGACTCTTCTTTTTCCACATTTTCTTCCTCGACATCATGGAGATACCTACCAAATTCTGGTTTGAATTCGATAAGCAGGTCCTTCACAAACTTCAAGAACTCAACATTACGATTGACTTTTCTCCAAGAAACGAACCAATCACGAGCTTCGCCATCAAGTCCCAAATCAACGAATGTCAGTCAACTTTTCTCCGGTAACCTCGTAGATTCCAGGTATTCACGAACTTGGATCAGCCACCAATACGCATCGCCACTACCATCAAATCTTAGCATCCCCATGGTTGTTCCCGGAATCGACTTGCTTTGATCCGGTAGCACTGGCTTCCCTCGAACAATCCGGCAGGTCGGACCAATTGTTATGCCACCAACCTAACGTTCACTAGCTAATTAGGAATTGTGATAAAGCAAAGAATAAGAGAAGGGATGAAAAGGGAATATTATTGATATGGGGTGAATACAATTGGGAGAATGGGCTCCCCGCCCTCCGGCTTCACCCGGAATCCGGCCTCACCCGGTCACTACTAACTTTGGATATGATCAAAGATATCTCAAAAGAGGGGTGAAAGCCTTTATTTATAGGCTTCCAATACAAGGGGATAGAAGGGAATGGTTTAACCAATTAATAACTACCCACCTACTTATAACCAACTCCCACTAACAAATTGTAACAACCCGCTATAACTAATAACAACTAGATATAACTAATTATAACAACTAGATATAACAAATTGTAACAACCCGCTATAACTAATAACAACTAGATATAACCAGTGGCGGACCTAGCATGTAACCAGGGGGTTCAACTGAACCCCCTGGAATTTTTTTTTTGCACTAAACACCCTATATAAATAGCCTAAATCTCCTGAAATTTTAATTTTGACACCCCTGAAAATTTGAAATTGTACTAGTAGACCAAGTTTTGCACTCATTTGACACCGGCCTTAAAAAATTTGACACCCCTGACCCCGGGGTCCTGGGTCCGCCACTGATATAACTAATTATAACAACTAGCCATAAGAGACTTATTAGTTTCTGAATGAGGCCAAATCCTACAGTAATACAATTGTTATATAATGCTTCTGTGTTGGTACTAGTTTCTTCGGGTCTGAATATGAGGAACTTGGAATTTGGAGCAAGGAAAGTGATAGAAGTTTAAGTTTAATCATTTTATCTATAGAACTTTATTGTATATGGGTGAATAACTTTTCTGAATTAATGCTATTATGTTGCTCTGTTGGTGGCCTCTCTTTTTGGGGCTCTTATATTAAGTCTTTCAGCTTGATCCTACCTCTTTCCTCATAACTGATCTGCTGCATAAAATAGCAGTTTCTCCGGCTCCATATGCCATATTCTGGTGATATTTCTGCTGCAACCAGGGAGAAGATGCTGCCCAATTCGAAGCATTTAGAAAATCAAGTTACTGGGTTTAATCAAGTTACTGTGTCTAGGAATCAAGCTACTGGTTTTGTTTGTTGGCGTGCTATCATCTAGGTTATCATCTTTTTAAGAGGTCTTGGTTAATTATCTATATCGGTGTGTCTGACTTGCTGCTATGAGTTAACAGTGTTGCAGCATCTCTTGTTTACTTCATTTTCTTTCCTTGTTTTTGGTGTCTAGGTTGAAATATATAATTATGTAATCAGGTGTACTCTCTCCTCTAGTGGAGAGTTTAGAACTTTTGGTGTATTTTTTATCTAGCTTTTGTAGCAAATGATAGTATGCCCTCTGCAACCCATTTTTTTTGTTGTAACTCTGCAACCTTTCATAGAAGGTGGGTAGAGTGGTTTCACGGTGATGCTCACACTAGATTTTGTTAATAAAAATATACTTATCAAAAAAAGTAAAAAAATATCTATAATATATATAATAAAAAACTAGGCTACTTTTACATTTTTTCGTTTTGTGAATCGTTTGCTTCATTTTTCGTTTTTGACGTGGATATAAAAAAAATTATCTATAATATATATAATAAAAAACTAGGCTACTTTTTGTGTCCTTTATCTAATATAAGTAATTTCCTAATCTTGAAATTTATTATTATTAGTATGTACTTCGCCCAAAGAGCATATTGTTGACTAACTTTGATAAAAATATACTGCCGACTAAAACTGAGTGTTGACCATTCTCAAGACATGCATTACTTATCTCAGATTCACACGACACTAAATTCCTACTGTTAAAGGTGTGGTTCTATCGATGAGATAATTCTACACTCTTAGAGATTATTTGAGAATGTTGTAGGTTACAAAGGTGTGGTTCTATCAATGACACTAAACTCCTGCTGCATAATTTTATTTTACAGCTGCGACAAGGATATTTGCAATTTACTATGTGCAAGACAAAGATACAAAGATCCTTGAGGTTTTGAGTTTGTGCAAAAATTTAGATTATAGCTTTGCTGATATTGGAACGTTATGTTGATATAGAGTATATATAGCTGGTTCTGTTTTGTTTTGCCTTTTTGTTATGCTGAGTTTCCTATTGGTTCTGTTTTGCTTTGCTGATATTGGAACGTTATGTTGATATAGAGTATAGCAGGTAAATATTTTTAGAAATTAAATTAAACTCTATTACCATGATACTAATAAACAAGAAAAAGTGTAACCAATATAGTTGATTCAAAAAAGAAATTAGAATGTTGAAATTCATCACACAGGTAATGGAAGCATGCCGCCGGGTTGGTTAAAATGGTCTTGCAGCATCTTCCAGCATCTTCTTTACTCTGGTCAACTTTTCAATCTCCACAAAAGCCTGAAATAAATGGAACTTTCTAAGCACAACAATTGCTTGAATCAAAGCTAAAAACTGACTGAATCAAATTTATAACCTCCAAAGTCATGTCTTCAGTTGTAATGTCATCTAAGTTATCATAACCCAACTGAGAAGCTACTTCTGTAAAAAAGAAAGAAGCTGTTTAGGAGTTGAGGGATGACAAAAAAATGTAAAAACAGCTTCAAAAAGTAATATACTTTGAAGTGAAATAATTGCATCAGCTGTAGCAAATCCATCTTTGCACTTATTGTACAGAGCACCAAGTTCACCCACTACCTAATATCATTTATCAATTATCAGAGACATTAACAATTAGGACTTTGATTTACTTCAACTACTACTACTACAAGTTTGTAACAGTAAGGAATGAACCTCTTGGTAAGATCCTCCTCCTGAAGTAGAAGATATCTCAAATGAAGCAAATTGACTGTGGTCTTGAGTTACATCCCTAGCCACAATGTCTAAAGGCAAATCTACCCATAATGAAATTCCATGTCTCAAAAGTGCCCTATGTCAATTTAGGAGCATGTAAAGGCAAGATTGAATTGAAGTTAAAATGGAGGGAGCATATATGATCATGTAAGAAAGTGAGAGGTGAAGTATAACTATAAATAAAGCCATACAGATTAGTTGAATTTTGAACAGCACCATTTCCAGCACAAACTACTAGTCTACCCATGGATGACAATTGCTTCAGTACTTCAGTCTGCAGAATTTCACATGAATCAGTTCAGCTATTTATTTAGAAGAAATTAGTTAGTTAGGATCGCATACACTGTACTGATGAGGAACAGATAACCGAAGTAAGTAAGTGATAGCAATTTCAGATGCATCCAATAGAACGGAACACAGAAACATGCATGCATCAAGTGTAATACTACAACAATCACCTCAGACTCATAGAAGCCCTTTTCATCACTCTCTCTGAAGGATTTTGCAGCTGATGCACCACCTATAGCTTCTTCCACCAAATTGTCGCTGAATAAAGAGTACATTAATTAACATGATGCTTAATTATTTAGCAGATTTGTGAAAATGAAAACTGAAAATGTCTTTAGAAAGTGAACCGACCCTAAAGTATTTATAATGTCGATTGATTTAGTCCTTAATTAAAAGGCAAACTTAAGGGACTGAATTGAAAATGGTTTTATAATATGAGAAACAAAACTAAGAGATACCTACCTACCTACCTGTCAAAATAATAATATCTCAAGACATCAGCAAGCAGCTTTCCCAAATTGGTTTTAAGAGAGGTTTTGAAGCCTTCAAAAAATTAAATAGACATAACAAGAAGTTAAGTTAGCCTAATTAAATTAATTATCAGGTGGTGGAAGTGGAATCAAAATAATAATAAAAAAGGCGTATAAACATATGATTAGGCTGACCAAGGAGAAATATGGAGGAGCCTTTGAGCAGGGGAGATACATCTGCCGCTTTCTTCTGAATTGAAGAAATGAAAAATAAATAAAGAGAGAGAGTTAATTGAAAGAGTGAAAAATTGTTACCTTACCTTGAGCGGTGGAAGAGATAAATCAGTGGCAGAAACCTTATTAGCCTTAAGAATAAAATTGCGGCGGGTGCGGAAGGAATAAGGAAGAGTGTTGTTGGTGTCGATACAGCTCAACATTAACATCGTGCTTCTGCTCACTACCTTCTCCATCCAATGAACGGGATTGGGATTGGGTTGGGGAGGGAAACCAGAAACAACCACCACAACTCCTTTCTCTCTCTCTCTCCTCTATCTCCTCCTAGATCAGATAGATAGATATATCATATCTATATCTATATCTATATCTATATCTATATCTATATCTATATCTATATCTATATCTATATCTATATATCTATATCTATACAAACAAGAATGTTGCTCTAAGCAGTGGCGGACCCAGGACCCGGGGTCGAGGGGTTCAAAAATTTTAAACGCACTCCTCGACAATTTTATACTTGTAAGCAAAGAACATACCATTATTAAACAATATTTAAGAGCTATGAATTTCTCGGTGGTTGAATCAATTCAAACATGTTAGATGATGAACTACCAGTACACCCAGTGACACTAATGTAATGAATGCAAGGCTAACTACATATCTACAAAACTCCACCAAAATAACCACAAGCAAGCATCAGTACCACCAACACCATCAACAATCAGAAAAAGCAATCAAGTTAGGATAAGCTTGCATATCATTTATTATCATACAGAAATCAGGTGAGCTATACACAATATGAATCCCTTCATAATAGCTAAACCAAGTATTTTCTCACTGGATGGGATTGATTACATGGAGTAATTAAAACCACAATACAGAACATGTTTTAAGTTGACAATAGAACATTGATCAAAATCTCTCTTAATGATTTGACATAAAATTTTCCTTGTTCTCCCAGTGCCTCTAACTATTGGATTATCCTCCAACTGCAGAACATTGATCTAAATCTCTCTTAATGATTTGACATAAAATTTTCCTTGTTCTCCCGGTACCTATAACTATTGGATTATCTTCCAACTGCAGAACCCTCCAGTAACCGATGCTTTTGCTAATCTTCTTTGAAGATACCCAAACCACCTAAGATGTGACTCTACTATCTTTTGTACAATGGAGGGCATTCCAACCTTTTCTGTAATGATGTTATTCATAATCTTGTGTAAAGTGTAAACAACTATTCATTGTACGAAAATATTTTCTTCTTAACTTACACTACAAAAATATTTTCTTCTTAACTTACACTACAAATTAAACAAACTACAAAAATATTTTCTTCTTAACTTACACTACAAAATAAAAAAATTAAACGATAATAGGGATTAACAGAAAGTTCAATCTAAATTAGGGATTAACAGAAATTTCAATCTCAATCAGAATTTGAGGATTTCAATCAAACAGAAATTAGGGATTAACAGAAATTTCAATCTCAATCAGAATTTGGGGATTTCAAACAAACAGAAATTAGGGATTAACAGAAATTTCAATCTCAATCAGAATTTGGGAACTTCACAGAAATTAGGGATTTCACAAATTAGGGATTTCAGGCTCGCACAGTCAGTTCGCAGCTTCAATTGGGGATTTCAACAAAATTAGGATTTTCAAACAAACAATCAAAAACTAGGGATTTCAACAAAATTAGGGTTTTCAGTTCTCATAAAATTGGGGCTTACCAGAAGAAGATGAAAGCTCAAAACCAATCGCAGGAAGAGGAGAAGA
Organism: Astragalus membranaceus; assembly: GCA_039519185.1. NCBI lineage: Eukaryota > Viridiplantae > Streptophyta > Magnoliopsida > Fabales > Fabaceae > Astragalus > Astragalus membranaceus. The sequence goes on from CM076852.1 coordinate 20,990,052, forward strand.
AGAAAGCTGGCTTCTGTTCGCGCAGAAATTCGTGGCTAAGCTTCTGTGCTTCACGTTCAGACTTCAGTTCGCGCGAGAGAGAGAGTGGAGCATTTGAACGTTTCTGTGTGTTTCAGCGTTCGCGAGAGAGGGGGAGAGAGAGGTAAGTGGAATTGGGTCTGTAGTGCAAATAGGTGCAAAACCTGGGCTATTAATGTAATTTCAAATTTTTAGGTGATTCAAAAAACAATATTATATAGAGTGGTAAGGAGACATTTTTTTTAGCTTTTTTTTTTCATACCACCTTTAGATGTAATATGTTGGACTATATGATAACCTTAGAGGGGGGTGAATAAGGTTATACGCTAAAATTGAATTCTTTTGTTTTCAAAAATTAACGATGCGCGTTTAAATCAAATGCGGAAAATAGGATTTAAACTATATGCAGTACCTAAGCAAGCTATACCTATGACAGATCCAGTTACAGTGATATTTTATGCTAACCACAATATTATCAAATTTAACGATAAACAAATTGTGATATTGAACGCAGCGCAATGAAATCAAATATAACGATTAACAAATGTAAAAAAACAAAGTAAAGAGAAGGGAAAGAGATACACCATGATTTTTACGAGGTTCGGGATAAAAGCCCTACGTCATCGGCCTCCAGCTTTGCAACCTTTGGACTTGATAACAACCACTATATGAGAAGAACTTTTTTGATGTCTTACAAGCAGGCAGCTTCCCTATAGCTACCACACCACTCTCAATTTTCCCAAAATTGAAAACCCAAGCTCCCCGCTAAGGATTTCGCTGCCAATCCAATCTCCCCGATTGAACGACCCAAGAACACTTCTCAGGATTTCACTACCAATCCAATCTCTCAGATTGAACGACCCAAGAACACTTCCCAGGATTTCACAACAACCAAGTAGTAGATGAATACAACAGAGAAACTATGATCCAATCACTCAAGCAATATAACAGTATAGTAGTTGAGAGAGATGAGTGATTTGGATTTAGAGATGAAGAACTTGAAAGAATAATTTGACGGTGAAAGTTCTTCTTTTTCTCTTTTTCGAATTTGTAATTTTTGCGTTGTGTTGCTGTGTCTAGAACATGAAAGCCAAAGTCCTTTTTATAGGATTTGCAAAAAATATGACCGTTGGACAAAAAATGAATCGATTATTTGCTTAAAACAAATGTGTATGATAATCGATTAAAATGTGACCGTTGTAGTACTTTTAAGAAGGAGAGGAATCGATTATGTGCTTCCAGGAAGAAGCCCTAAATCGATTTTGCTCTTTAATGAGAAGTGGACAATCGATTTCTTCCTTTTGAAACACAAGTTATCAATCGATTGTTTTCTTTCCAAAACATATTCCTTTTAAAAACCCATAGACTAGAAATCGATTTCTAGCTTTGTGAAGGAAGCCACAAATCGATTTCTAGCTTGAATAATTAGGCTAGAAATCGATTTTCAACTTATAAACACAAAGTCATCAATCGATTCTTAGCTTTACCATTTTCTCATGCTACGTGTATTAGACTTTTATATAAAAGATTTTTCTAAGCTTTTAACACAACATTTATAGTTTAAAAAATCATCTCTCAACTACTAAAAGTTATAGAACTGAAGTGATAGGATCTTACACTGTGTCCTATCAAAAGCATATTAACAATAGTTCTTGAACTCTAGAGTAGCTTCTTCTCCAAGCCGCTACACTTTAAGATATCCTGCTCTTTGATTCATGTCCTGTACTTTTGTTCAGTTGTAACCATTAGTGGACAGATTGTAATTTGTTATCATATAAAACAAAAAATGTTTGTCATTGGTTCAACATAATATTGTTGCAAACATGTTCAGTCTTTTCATACAAGAGTAGGGAAAATTGTAGCATGCTTGTGCGAATAGTAAGAATGTGGAAAGTAGCTCGTATACAATTTTTTATATTTGACATATTTTTCTACTTCATTGTGCGGGTGAAAGGAGACCAGGGATGAGTCTCTTTTTCCATTTGCAACATATATATTAGGGTTTTATTTTTCCCATTCTACGCTAAGGAAGAAACGTCATCTAAAAAGTATGTCGGAGCCCCACAATGTAATTAAATGATACCTATTTACCAAATAACTAATGGTATGTGTCAATCTCTATTGAAATTCTTTTATCTATCAACCCTTTCACATGAAAGAGACGAGGTAACTTACCAATTGGAATGTTTTTCAACAGGAAGTGATCGTCAGGAAAATATGGAAGTTGTTGGATCATCAAATACCCATAACAGCACCAGTTATTATAGCTCCTGACTGGAGTAAGCCTTTTGTACTTATGTGTGATGCTAGCGACTTTGCCATTGGAGCTGTGCTTGGGCAAAGGTATGATAAAATTTTCCATTCAATTTATTATGCTAGTAGAACACTTGTAGAGGCTCAACTGAATTACACGGTTCCTGAAAAAGAATTATTGGCTGTTGTCTTTGCATTTGACAAATTTAGATCATACTTGGTAGGCACAAAAGTAATTGTTTTCACTGACCATTCTGCCATCAAGTACTTGATCACAAAAAAAAGATGCAAAGCCAAGGCTAATAATGTGGGTTCTCCTACTCCAAGAATTTGATTTAGAAATTAGAGATAAAAAAGGAGTGGAGAACCAAGTTGTTGATCATCTGTCTAGATTGGAAAGAGACATTGCAGGTACAGCAGGTGGAGAGATCAGGGAGCATTTTCCAGATGAAAAGTTATTGTCAATAACTGCTGCAGCATCAACCGCTGTAGCGGTTAGCGCAACACCTTGGTATGCTGACATAGTAAATTTTCTAGTGAGCAAGGTGGTACTGTTGAGATGAATTATCAGCAGAAAAGAAGGTTCTTCCACACAGTGAAACAATATTATTGGGATGAACCTTTTCTCTACAAGAGATGCCAAGACCAATTGATGAGGAGATGCCTTAGAGGAAGAACAAGACCAAATGCTACAGCACTGCCATTCTGCACCATGTGGTGGGCATTTTGGTGGGATCAGAACTGCTGCAAAAGGTATTACAATCTAGTTATTATTGGCCTACACTTTTTAAAAATGCTCAAGACTTTGTGAAAGGATGTGATAGATGCCAGAGATTAACAGGGAACATATCAAGTAGGTATGAGATGCCATTAACAAACATCTTAGAGATAGAACTCTTTGATGTTTGGGGAATGGATTTCATGGGACCTTTCCCCCCTTTTCATGGAAATCTGTACATCCTTGTAGCTGTAGATTATGTTTCAAAATAGGTAGAGGCTGTTGCTCTACCCAATAATGATGCAAAGTCGGTGAGCACATTTTTGTTGAAAAATATATTCACAAGGTTTGGAACTCCAAGAGCCATTATAAGTGATGAGGGTTCTCATTTCTGTAATAAATTAATTGAGACTCTCTTGGCTAAATATGGAGTCGAGCATAAAATTGCCACTGCTTATCACTGCAGAATCAAAAAGGGAGGTAATCTTTACTTTCCCGGCCTGATCATTGAATTATGTTTAGGTGCTGATGTTGAGGTAGAAATGAAGAAAGAAAGGAGATCCCTTCAGGGAGCATTCCCTTGTGTTTTTAAGGCAAAGCAGAAGCCTGCCGCTACAGCGTCTGTTGACCCTGTAGCGCTACAGCGGTTGGCACTGAAGCAGCAGGCTCTCTGTAATTTTGTTAGGGACAAGTTTGAGTGGGAGAAGGCAATGTATGCCCAGATCTCAAAGGGTAAAGCCTCTGTTCCACCCCCTGAATTCCCTGAATGGCTAATGGACGCAGAGCCATCAAAAAGGGTGGAACCTGAGAAGAGCAAGGCTGAGAAAAAGAAACAAGTGAAGAGCCCAGTCAAGAAACCAGTAAAGAGCCCAGTAAAAAGGGTAAGAAAAGTGATTGTAGAGGAAGAAAGCCTGGAATCTGGGGAAATGGAAGAAATCAGTGAGGATGATGAGCAAGAAACAATTGCTATGATGAAAGAAATGCAAAAGCAAGATGATGAAGAGTCATGAGGTGAGGAAACTGAAAGTGGTGAAGAAACTGAAACTACAAAAGATGAAGAGGTAGAGGAAATCCAGTGTGACCCAACCCCTAGCCCCAAGAAACCACAATCCCCACCATCAATCCCCACCCTCATCCCTGAGTCAGCCAAGCAACCACCACAACAATCACCCACAAAAGAAACCCCACAAGAACACCCTGAACAACAGCAACCCCAAGAGCAAGAAGAACAACCTGAGGCCCAATTTCTGAAAGCCAAGAAAGTACAAAAGTCTTTTGCTAGGACAAAGAAATCCCAGGGAGTCAAGTTGGCTGAGCACCCACAAGAAGGTGTTCAGTCAGTAGGCGATACAACGGCTAATGCTACAGCGTCTAGCGACGCTAATCCTGATGTGGTTCATGCAGAAAAGGAGGCTGGTGAAAAGACTTGTGAAGAAGAGGCTGCAGAAGAGTTGGTGCAACTAAAAGAGCAGAAGGAAGGAGGAGAGCAGAAAGAAAAAGGTGAAGAAGCAGGAAGCGCTACAGCGTCTACCGCTGTAGCGGTGGAAAAACCTAAACCACCCACGCCAAAGAAGAAAGGTGGCAGGGCAGTGCCAATTGCCCCTTCCAAGGCCAGCAAGCGCCTAAAGGCAGGGGCAATCTAAGGCAAGTGTTAGTGGTTGTTTAAGCCTAATGTTGTACTTTGTGGTGTGTTTTGTATTATCTTTTGTTTAAGGCCTCTCCCTTTTTGCCATGCATGAAGCAGTGAGGACACTGCTAACTTTTAAAGTCTGGGGGAGGACCTTGTGGTTAATTATGGTTAATTATGTGTTGATAAGTACAAACCATGTCTTTTTAATTATAAATAATTAGTATTATGTCATGTTATGTTTGTTTAAATATAAGAGATAAGTAGCTGCACTTTTTAAGTTTTAAAGTAACAAAAATTTAACTTATATGGCTAAATTAAGTGGTGACTGAATGTTTTGAGAAAAGTAGCATTGTGTTTTCAATGAAATAGTTTTAAATGCTGGTTTTACACTAAAACTCCAAGCTTATGCAAAGAACTTAGTTAGCTAGGGATCATCCAAGGCTGAAATTAGTCCTAGTTAACCAAGGAATAGTCAAGTTTTGACTAAAAAGTGAGAGTTGTTTTAAAGCTAAGTTTGGGGGTGCATCAGTTATGTTAAGGCTAGGCATTAAGATGATAGTAGATCAGTGCAATAAGAAAAAGATAATGAAAGATGGTCAAGACAATTGTTGCAAAGTGCCCAAGAAAAGTATAATGCTGAGCTGTTCCAAAAATGCATAAAAAGAAAAGAAAAATCAAAAGAAATGCAAATAAGGAGCTCAGCATTGAGAAATCACCAAATTAAAAACTTAGTGCACTGACCAATAATTTGAAACACCTAATTCAAGCCATTTGTTGTGCTTTGAAGCCCCCCATTACTTATGTGAATTTGTTAATCCACTCTCTCTTTTGAAAAATTCTTTGGCTAATCCAAAAGAAGGCCCCTCTAGCCAAAGCTTTAGAAAAATGCTGAAAGTGGCTAGGAACTGAGCTAAGCTTTGATGTCACACACTCACAACTGAGCAGTAATGATTCTATTTTATTGTGAACCACAATGGTGTGTGAAAATGATCAAATTGGCTTATGCATGAGAAATTTTTTGAAATCCTATTTAATTTAAAAGCTGCAGCTGGTTATACTTTTAGGCTTACTTGTTAGTTGTTTTCATGTCTTATTCAAGTATCATTACTTGGGGACAAGCAATGATTTAAGTTTGGGGGTGTGATAACTCTATTTTATATAGGTTATTTATGCTCTTAATACTTAAATCAAACTCACTTCTCAAGTAATTTTAGTACTTAAACATGTGAATATATGATTAATAGTGTAAATACAGGTTATAAATCAATTCCCTAAACTTTGGGCATAATCAATGCCTTTGTGAATATATTTAATGTTCTGCCTGAGTGCTGCAGCGGTAAGCCAGCAGTAACCGCTACAGCGTTGCTTGGCGGTTGGCTACTTGGATATTTGTGAAGCCACTTGCTGAGTGATGAGTCACCAATCTGATCTTCTTCTTCTCAGCATGATATTTCAGCCTCCAAGTGGATGCAATAATACACTTGACGCCTCCTAATTGAAGCCCATGTGATAGTTGGTGATTTTAAATCATCACACATTTTTGTAAAGTGGCTTTATGGATAATTAGGATAATATCTGTTCTGGAGTGGACCAAGGGGTCCCATTAGCAAAACCAGGAGGTGCGCTTAGCAAGTAATATGGATCAGCCCAACCGATTCAGCTCATATCCACCTCATGCGAGCCCAACATGCTTGGACGGTCAAGATCGACTCTACCCATCCAACTCTACCCATCCACGAGAGGGCACGATTTCCTATAAATACAAGCAAACTATGCCCTAAAAAAGGTTCAATCTCTAATCCTTAGTACCTTCACTCATATATTCGATATAATGACTTGAGTGTCGGAGTGGCTTGCAGGTACCCCCCCCCCCCCCCCCGGGCGCTCACTGACCTCCTGCCAGGGCAGCAAGAGACCTACCAACAGCAGCCGACCAAAAAACTGCTCGGTACAGAACAATATCTAATTATTAAAGATATCTATTAGGGGATATTTATCTAGTCCATCATCTTCACAAGGGGATATAACAATTCATACATAGAGAGTTTTAACTTGGAGAATTCTATCTTGACATCTTAGGTTTCTTCCATTGTTATTCCACTCTTGGAAGCTTTTATTTTTAGTATAGTTTTTAGATTCCATTCAAAGTTTGCTCACGCCATAGCTTCATCCAACATATATGACTAGGGATTCTTGGAGTGCATCTTTTGCAACCATTCTCCTCTTCTCTACCTACGGTAATATAAGCTTATTTGTTTGTATTGCGATGATGAAGCTTGTCATGAGCTAAATCACTTTGTAGTTGGATTTCTCTTAGTTTATAATGAACCTTGAGTAGCTTTTATCTAATATTATGATGTTTGTGTTTCATTCCTTGTGTCATAATGCTTTCAACTTTGTTTTGGGAATGATCAACTAAAATAAGGGAGCTTTGTGGGTACATATATGGTTCACAAAGAGAACTCAAGGAATGATATGAATGAAAAACCCTTTAAAGACATTTAAAGGAAGTACTGCTTAACCCTAGACATAGGAGAGTAATAGTTCATAAGGTGCATGCTGTAAGATCTTAATATACAGGGGTAAAACTTATTTAGAGCCTAGACATAGGAGTCTTGTAACATAGCCCTGACGATAGTGACTGAAAGGCACGCCACCATGCTGCTACAGTGTCTGTTGACCTTGTAGCGCTACAGCGCTTAACGCTACAACGTCTAATATTATAGAACACTACTCTTGGGAATTTACATAACTGCTGAGCTATCCAACTTACTCTTAAATACTTTCAATTCAACACTGTTTTATCACAAACCATTATGTTTACAACTCCACACTTTTATTTGTCACTTAACTTGTTTTACTAAGTTGCTAATCACTTAAACTTCTTAGATTAATTCCAATCCCTGTGGGAACGAACTTTACTTATCATTATATTACTTGTTGCGATTGTGTATACTTGCACATCTATTTTTCGCACAACAGTCACGTGCTCAACATTTTGGTCCAAGACACTTGCCTTCCTTTTATCCTTCTCAAGAACATGTTGGACAACAGATTGAAGAGGGACATGATTCACCACCTTTCTCGGCTCATCCCTAGTTCCTTGAAACTTCTCTACGAACACTTTAGGCTTGTTGGCAACCAGATCTGACCTATTGTTATGTTTACAGTTTTGGAGAGAATGCCCAATACATTGACAAGATTTGCAAAACAAAGGAACACGTTCGTACTCCACACCGATGAGAAAAGCACATCCCTCTCTCTCCACTTATAACCGATCATGAAGATTAGCTGTTAAATCAATATCAATTAGGGACAGCGGCGTTAGCTGCTATTGGCGCAAGAGGCACACATGTCGAGGGAGAAGATGAGAGGGTGGGGTCCTGACGCTGAAAGTCAATCTATAATGGAACAAGCTAAGGGCATCAATTCTGTGATGCTTTGCATAAAAAAATTAAGATTTTGGTACTTGACCTTTTATAAGTTTAAAATATAGTTATTGTTATGAATATTATTGGATATTGGATGTCCATTTCTCTTCTCCTATCATCTCCTTTATTTGCTAGAGTTTTGATTATTCCATAACACGTTATCAGCACGAAACTCTTACGGTCTAAGTTCTACCGACCTAAGGTACGTAATATTGGTCCTTGTTTGATTCCATTTGATAATACCACTTGTTTGTTGTATGTGATGCCTTTTCTTAGAGATGATAATGTTAAGACAATTGTACTAATTCTAAATAAATCCATGTGATAGTTGGATAATGTGTAAATAACTTAATTGATTAGATCATTAGGATGTTGCATATGATCATTAGATCAGTAGATATTATGGGTTAACTTAATTCATGAATTAGATCATTAGAGTGTTGGAAATTTGGATTTGATTGATGATATATATCTTCTTTTATTTACGTTGATTAGCACATGTTGATGGAGTATCATACTTTCTGAAAAGAAACAAAAAAAAAAACACTTTTTTTTAAAAGAAAGCAACACATTTCTGGAATAAACATGCCAACACCTGAATTCTTTCTTTCTCACTTTTGATTCGATGAAAAGAAAGCAACAAAACTGGATCTCAACATGCTCTGGACTTTATTTGATAAAAAAAAAAAGAAACCGTTTTGAAATAAGGAGAAAATAAAATGGATTGGATTTTTTTTAGGCATTTTAAATTTTATCCTTAACAATCCTTCTGCAGCATGTTCATCCTTTTTATGTGCTGCATTGAACCAATTTGATGGTAAATGTGTTGAAATCTATAATTGCTACCGAACACAATTTTCATTGTTTATCAAGTTATTTCATTGAACTCTTTGCCAACTAGATATTCAACGTGTATGCTTATTGATAAATTTGATTTGGATGCTGCATTATGTTTTCTAATGACATCATTTTTTTTCCTTTATCTGTTGAAACTCGTGATATGCAATACGTTGAATGTTATTATTAGAACGTAAACTCAATCGGTAAATTGGAAATTATTAGAATATGACATAATCTTTCGTAACTATCTCCTTTTTATCTATATTCTTAGGAAGCTTACTTTTGGTCATTTTCTTTTTAATTCAATTTTATACACTTTCTATCTACATTCAATAATTATTGAAGAGCTTCTTTGGATTTCATTTTTATTTTCGTGCACCATTAGCCATATTTTCTTTTTAATCTTGTATTTTATCTAACTTGACTAAATTTTACATTCATGATAGTTCTAAATATGTCGAACCTTACTAAACTTGATTTTGAGGCTCTTGACATTTCGGGAAAGAATTACTTGCCATGGGCTCTAGATGCTGAAATTCATTTGAATGCCGAAGGGCACAGAGATACTATTAAAGAAGGAAATAAAGCATCTAATCAACAAAAGGCAAAAGCCATGATTTTTCTTCGCCGCCATCTCCATGAGGACCTTAAAAATGAATACCTTACGGTAAAAGACCCACATGTCCTTTGGAACAGTTTAAAGGAAAGATATGAGCACCAAAAATCTATTATCCTCCCAAAAGCTCGTTATGATTGGATGCATTTGCGTTTACAAGATTTTAAAAGTGTAACTGCCTATAATTCTGCAGTATTTAGAATCACTTCCCAATTACAATTATGTGGAGAAAAAGTGACTGATGAAGATATGTTAGAAAAAACATTCTCCACTTTTCATGCATCCAATGTGCTCCTGCAGCAGCAATATCGAGAAAAAGGCTTTCAGAAATATTCTGACTTGATTTCTTGCCTTCTTGTGGCCGAGCAAAATAATGAACTTTTGATGAAAAATCATGAAGCTCGTCCCACTGGCACTGCTCCATTCCCAGAAGTGAATGTAGCAACACACGATCACTATGGACAAACTCGTGGTCGTGGTCGTGGTCGTGGCCGTGGTCGTGGTCGTGGTCATGGCTATGGTCGTGGTCACGGTCTTGATCATAGTCACAGTGGAAATTACAAGAACACGTCTTTTCACCAGAAGTGGAAAAATGTTGGAAAGAATGAAAAAGGTGGGCAGAGTAGCAAAAGTAATGAAAATATTTGCTATCGTTGTGGAGGAAAAGGTCATTGGAGTCGTACTTGTCGTACACCAAAACATCTTGTTGATCTCTATCAACAATCAATTAAAAATAAAGATAAAAGGATTGAGAGTCATTTTGCTTATGAAGATTATGGTAATACAGATGCTACTCATTTGGATGTCGCTGATTTCTTTGCTGACCCTGATGGAAATATTGGTCACCTTATTGTGGATGGAAATATAGTCAAGAAGTAGATTTTCCTAAATATCACAATAATAATAAAGTTTGAGAGTGTCTTTGAATTTTCTATGATATTTTGAATATCCTATGCTAATAATAATAAAGCTTTATATTTAAGTGTGTTTTCAACTTCTATAGATTATGTTCAAATAATTCAATCATAAAATTTTTATTCTTTCTCATGCTTCTCTCTTATCATATTCTTTTCTTCTTTGGATAGAATGAGTATTGACACTAGCATCAATAATGGAGATACGTGTCTTGTCGATAGCGGAACTACCCATACAATTTTAAAAGATGCAAAATATTTCTCTTATTTAGTGAAGCGAGAAACCAATGTTAGTACTATATCTGGCTCTTCAAAGATAATTGAAGGCTCCGGAAGAGCTAATATAATGTTATCTCGGGGAACAAATTTACACGTTGAGAATGCATTATATTCCCCCAAGTCTAGTAGAAATTTATTAAGTTTCAAAGATATCCGTTTAAATGGTTATCATATTGAAACAAGAGATGAAGGAGGTATTGAATATCTCTATATAACAAGACATACTTTGGAAAAAATAAGTGTAGTGGAAAAGCTGCCCGCCTTTTCCTCTGGTTTGTACTACACTTATATCAGTGCAATTGAAGCACACGTTGTTGTAAACGAGAAATTTACAAATCACAAAAAATTTGTTGTTTGGCATGACCGGCTGGGCCATCCCGGATTCATAATGATGCGAAAAATAATTGAAAACTCATGTGGTCATCAATTGAAGAACCAGGAGATTCTTCAATCCAATAAGTTCTCATGCACTTCTTGTTCACAAGGGAAGTTGATAATTAGACCATCACCAACAAAAAATAGAAGTGAATCTCTCAACTTTTTAGAACGAATACATGGTGATATTTGTGGGCCAATACACCCACCATGTGGACCATTTAGATATTTTATGGTTTTAATTGATGCATCAACTAAATGGTCACATGTTTGCCTGTTGTCAACTCGCAACCAAGCATTTGCGAGATTGCTAGCTCAAATAATTCGAATAAGAGCTCACTTCCCTGATTATCCTGTCAAGAAAATACGTCTTGACAATGCTGCTGAGTTTTCATCTCAAGCATTTAATAAATATTGTGCCTCCATTGGAATTGACATTGAACATTCTGTACCACATGTTCATACACAAAATGGACTTGCAGAATCATTTATTAAACGTATAAAGTTAATTGCAAGACCACTTCTCATGAGATGCAAACTTCCCATTTCCACTTGGGGACATGCAATTTTGCATGCTGCAACATTGATTCGCATCAGGCCAACAAGTTATCATGACTCTTCCCCTTTACATTTAGTTTTTGGTCAAGAACCTAATATTTCCCATCTTAGAATTTTTGGATGTGCGGTGTACGTTCCAATTTCTCCACCACAACGCACTAAGATGGGTCCTCAAAGAAGGTTGGGAATATATGTTGGATATGAATCTCCATCTATTATAAAATATCTTGAACCAACAACAGGAGATTTATTTACAGCTCGATTTGCTGATTGTCATTTTGATGAAACAAATTTTCCAGCATTAGGGGGAGAGAATAAGCAGTTGGAAAGAAAGATCAGTTGGAATGTATCGTCATTGTCTCATCTTGATCCTCGAACTAAACAATGTGAACTTGAAGTTCAAGAGATAATTCATTTGCAAAGCTTAGCAAATCAATTACCAAATGCATTAACTGATCCAAAAGGTGTGACAAAATCATATATACCAGCTGCTAATGCTCCAATAAAAATAGATGTCCCTGTTGGGCAATCTAATATTGCAAATGAGTCCCAACCACGACTGAAGCGTGGTAGACCAGTCGGTTCCAAAGATAAAAATCCTCGAACAAGAAAAGGAGCTAAAAAGAAAGATGGTCCAGAGGAGGATATAGAAACTCTCAAAGAGTCTACAAACATAATTGACATTTCAGTCCTAGAAGAGATTGATCAGGTACCTGAAAGTCATGAAAATAAAGAGATCTCAATAAATTATGTCACTAATGGAATACAATGGAACCGACAGGATGTCAACGTTGATGATGCTTTTTCATATCATATAGCGCTAAATGTGATAAATGGTAATGAGGATCATGAACCAAAATCCATTAAAGATTGTAGACAAAGTGAGAATTGGCCAAAATGGAAAGATGCAATTGAAGCAGAATTAAACTCGCTTTACAAGCGAAAAGTTTTTGGACCTGTGGTCTGAACACCTGAAGGTGTGAAACCGGTTGGATACAAATGGGTCTTTGTGCGAAAACGAAATGAGAATGGTGAAATTGCATGATACAAAGCTCGACTTGTTGCTCAAGGGTTTTCACAAAGACCTGGCATTGATTTTGATGAAACATATTCACCTGTTATAGATGCAAGTACTTTTCGGTACTTAATTAGCCTTGTAGCATATGAAGGGCTTAATTTGCACATGATGGATGTTGTCACAGCCTATTTATATGGCTCACTCGATAGTGACATTTACATGAAGCTCCCTGAAGGATTTAACTTGCCTGAGGCACATAGTCCGGGATCTCGAGATGACTACTCCATCAAATTGAATAAATCTCTCTACGGGCTAAAACAATCTGGACGCATGTGGTATAATCGCCTCAGCGAATATTTGCTAAAGGAGGGATATACAAATGACCCTATTTGTCCATGTATTTTTATAAAAAGATCTGGAAAAGAATTTGCTATCATTGCTGTATATGTTGATGACATAAATATTATTGGAACTCCTGAAGAGATTCCAAAAGCTATAGATTGCTTAAAGAAAGAATTTGAGATGAAGGATTTGGGAAAGACAAATTTTTGTCTAGGATTACAAATTGAGCATTTGAAAAATGGAATTTTTGTACATCAAGAGGCTTATATAGAAAAAGCTTTAAAACGTTTCTACATGGACAAATCTCATCCGTTATCTACTCCTATGGTTGTTAGATCACTGGATGTGGAGAAAGATCCCTTTAGACCTCGAGAAGAGGGTGAAGAACCACTTGGTCCTGAAGTACCATATCTCAGTGCAATTGGAGCACTGATGTACCTTGCTAATTATACGCGCCCTGATATATCATTTTCTGTCAATCTATTAGCAAGATATAGTTCTTCACCCACACGAAGACATTGGAATGGAGTCAAGCATATACTTCGTTACCTTAGAGGTACAATGAACATGGGGTTGTTTTATTCCAAAGTACCCAAATTAGAATTAACAGGTTATGCAGATGCAGGTTATTTGTCAGATCCTCATAGTGGCAGATCACAAACAGGTTACTTGTTTACTTGTGGTGGTACAGCAATTTCATGGAGATCTGTGAAACAGACCATAACAGCAACATCATCAAATCATGCAGAACTTTTAGCACTACATGAAGCAAGTCGGGAATGTGTTTGGTTAAGGTCTCTGATACAACACATACAAGAGACTTGTGGTTTGTCTTCCGGAAGAATAGATGCAACAACAATCTATGAAGATAATACTGCATGCATTGCTCAGTTGAAAGAAGGTTACATTAAAGGAGATCGAACAAAGCATATTTCTCCAAAATTCTTCTTCACTCATGATCTTCAGAAGAATGGTGATATAAGCATTCAACAAATTCGTTCATGTGATAATCTTGCGGACCTTTTCACAAAATCGCTCCCAAGCAGAATCTTTGAACGACTGGTACAAAAGATTGGTCTTCGCCGTCACAAAAATGATTGTCTGGATGAGGGGGAGAAATAAATAAATTTTGTAAAAGGATATTGTACTCTTTTTCCTTCACTAGATTTTTCCCACTGGGTTTTTTTCTAGTAAGGTTTTAATGAGGCATATCCTCAATGGACATCCAAGGGGGAGTGTTATGAATATTATTGGATATTGGATGTCCATTTCTCTTCTCCTATCATCTCCTTTATTATCTTTGTGTAGTGGCCTTTATGGTTGACTACTCACTTGTCCTTCCCCATCCTATAAATAAGGACTCACCCCCATATGTAAAGATGTACTTGTGAAAGAGAAATACAAAAACTCCCAAATTCTCTCATTCTCTTGTTCTTTGGTTGCTAGAGTTTTGATTATTCCATAACAGTTATGATTATTTCTCAAAAACCGATAGCATGTAAGAGTGTAGAAAATTGTCTGACCCACATTAAAAAAACTATTGTATAGGTAATAGTGGAATGCGCATTTATCCACGTACAATGATCATTAAATGTGTTGGCCCTATATATATATTTTGTAAAAAAAAATGTCATCAATAAGTATATCATTCTACTTGGTATTTATTGACAAATCATAAGTAACTCTTGGTGTTTATGCTTTTGACATGTTACACAAAAGCTTACTTCTTTATTTCTTTTTTCGGTCAAAGGATGCTATATACCACTCATAAGCCAACAGGCGACAAACATTATTACACGAAAAGTATAAATGAAACCCTATTCCAGAGTATAGTATAGGACTCATCCAAATTCTAACAAACAAACCTTAAGCCTAAAATTGCTCCTGACTATCTAGTTCACTACCAAATTGTTAACTACTCTTCTACCAAACTCTATGCTCGATTGAGGAAGTCAACATCATTCTCATAGGACCTCTTTGCATCAACATAGTTCCCAAAGGCTGATCGGGTGGTTTGGCAGGTAGACGAAGAGAGGAGAAGCGGACACCATTGTTGCGGTACCAGTAGTCACTATTTGCTAATGTAGGACAAGGATCACTAAAGGTCAATGATTTGGGGAAGTAACATGTGTGAAAAAAGCACAACCAAGCTATATAGACGGTAAGGGCATTGACGGTGCGGATTGGTTCAATTTTGATCGAAAAAGTCATCTAAACCGCAAGGTAAAAACACATGCGGTTTGGTTTGGTTGACTTTCTTAAAAATATCCAAACCAACCCGAATCGAATAAATGTGGTTTATATTGGTTCGGTTGGTTCGGTTTTTTAGAAATCAAAAAAAAAATCGGATCTGATGTTAAATTAATTAATTTAACTCTAAAGTCTAAAGAGCCAAATATAAAAAAAATAATATGATAATTATTTTATTAACATGTTAACTACCATACTTAAAATGTAGTGAACCCAGAGCGTGGGGTTCAACGATTGGAGTTGATCCTCTCCCTTAACCAAGGGTCGGGGGTTCGATCTCCGTCTTGGGTACGGAGCAGCGTTAAAACTCTAGGCCAGCTGTCCTGCCCCTCAAGGCACCTACAATGAGCGAGTGATTAGTCACTGCTGTCCGTGCGGTGGATACCCGGGTTTACCCAAAAAAATACTTAAAATGTAGTAAAATCAAAATAGACGCTTCATGTGACTAATTAAGCCGTAAAGGTGTGTGAAACTAAGGTCGTGATGTGTTTGTGTGACTAGATTAAGTATATTTTTTTTAAATTTGTAATGATACATAATATAATAATGTGTGCGGTTTAGTTTGGTTTTGGAAAAACAAACCGTCATCCGAACCAAACCAAACCAATCAGTTGATTGAAAAAGTGATCTGAACACATCCAAACCAAAGTGTTTTTTGCGGTTTTCAATTTTGATTGGTTCGGTTTGCGATTTTCTATTGGTTTGTTTCGGTTTTGAACACCCCTAATAGATGGGACTATAAGAGAGGCTGCTTTGGGACACAGTTGTTAGTGGAAGAGGGAAGCATTTTAAGTCGCAGATCTAGGATCTAAAGGGTTGGATCAAGTGAAGAAGATGGGGTTCTAAAGGAGGAAAGTTGGTCGATATTATGGGGGAGGATGGTGGGACACCACCACCGTGGAAGAGATGGAGAGACAGATTGGCCACAGAGACATCTAGCAGAAATGGTGAACGATAGGGAAGACAACCCGCTCATCATGTAGCTGAAGACAGAGGATAAACGACCAAAGAAGGAATCACAACAAACGATGCCATCTGCACTGACCAAACGTCACCACGCCAAAGAGCACCAGCAAGTTGTCGTACCCCGAGCTAGCGAAGGCAGCCGCAAAACCCTAGCAGGGAAAATCGGCAAAAAACCCTAGGCAAACTAAAGGCGAAGCATTTGAAGAGCGTGATTTTGGCTGCTGAAACATCTACTTTATTTCTTTCAATACATAAAACTACTAAAACCTCACTAAAAATTTTGTTTCTCTATAACTTTGTCTTCTAACTAAGTGTTTTAATTGCATTTAATTATCTCCAATATTTGACTCTAACGCCAGATGTTCATATGAAGACAATTGGTTTCTCATTACATGTCCCTTAAAGGCCCACATCTGGTGGAATCCGTTCTGACAAGTCATAGTATATGTGAAGGGTCTCCCACATCCAAAGAATTACACTTACATGCATCATTATTTTTCAAAACCATTTTTAATCAACCTTTGTTGGGTTCACCATATGTCAACAAATGCCCTTTCTATACGACATTCCCCTACCACTGACAAGAAACTCGAAAATTAAAAGTGCACTGATGGCGAGAAGAAGTGTCACTCAAGAACAAGTGTAGGAGTGCAAGAACATCCAAAGTTCAATCCCTAAAACTAACATTTTTCCATTCAAAGTACAAAGGAATATTCATTAGTTTTCTGCTATAGAAGAATAAAAAACAGAAAATCAAAGTCACTGAATCTTCACAATACTTGCAGTTACATCCGACACTGATAATGTGGCCAACACCATTATTTTCAATGAGAAAATGGAAGTACCACAATGTTATGCCATAAGTTTATCTCCTTGCAACTATACAAAAAATTAAAATTGCAACAAAGATGTAAAAGTATCGAGTCTGCAAAATAAATAGAAGGCAAGGAAGTGTCTAGGCAGCAACTAAGGACACAATAGATAAGCAGACAAATTCATTTGTGCCTCGTGTAGACAGTTAAATCTACTCAGATTGCAAGTTCAATTTCAATACAACTCACTGATAGAAATAGCTTCAGTATCATTTGCATTGATTGGTGGTCACCATACCCCAAATATAAATCTAAGGCCTGTTATTTATCCACAAAATACATGGATACAACGTTTAGGTAGCGGTAGGCAAGACTCTACTCAGCAGTTTTTGGGTTCTGACCTTTTTATAGTGCCCAAACATGGTATGCACAACATACCTAGCTTGCAAACAAACATAAAATTCATTCTCTTAAATAGTTTCAGAACTGCAAAGAAAGGTTATTAGCATTAATAAACAAACAGACTAATAGTGGCCATTCATATATGGAACCAAAAACAAGCAAGCCTGTAAATGAATAGTATTAGGACAACCATAGTTCCTTGAAATTATCGGTAGTCCAATAAGGTGTGGATGCAGGTTATAGGATATGGCGCCCCCACAAGATAAAATATTTTACTTGAACATGCTTATTAAAAAACTTTTTGCCCCCCTAAAAAAGATAGGTGTTGTCTCCATAATTGTTTTAAATGGATGTAAAAATTGTCATAAGAGACAAGAAAAAAGAGAATAAACTAGAACTATTTTTACTCTTTTTAATATTTACTGTTCTTTTAACATTAAACATACACAGTCCGTAAGGCCTAGCACAATTGGCAAAGCCGACGTTGTTAGGCCGGACATTATTTGTATTAACCTGGGTTTGAATCCCAGATATTTACTTTGTGTGCGAGTTTACGGGTGGTGCTTACCACTCTGTCAACAGACAAAAAAAATATACACAAAACACATACTTTTGGAGATTTTAGATTGTTACACATAAAATAGCTAATTGTAATTTGTAGGATGTTGTACTGGCCCATTGGGCCTATTGAGTCAAGCATCAGAATGCTATATAGATGACTGATATTGTAAATGGAAAAGAGTGAATAATACAATTCTGATTTCCCTTAAGTCTCTCCTCTTCTTCTCTTCTATTCTCTTCTATTGTATCTCTTATCTCCTTATCTCTTAATTCTACTTAACGCTGGTATCCAAAGCCCTCGATCAATTGTGGGACCGCTGCAACTCACAACCATGGTGGATGCAACCAAACATCAGGCTGCAATTCGCGAAGCAGAAGAACGCAATCTGGGCGTAGTCAACCAGCGCGTGGGTGAAATGGAAAAGCAGTTGACAGGCCTTAACAAACTGTTCCAAGGATTAACAACGCAGATAACAGATTTGACGGATAATCAAGAACGACGCAGGAATGAAGGTGAGTATCGCGCACCGACTCGATTCACCAGAATGGATTTTCCAAAACTCGCGAAGGTTAAATGCATGGGTCTCGAAGTGCGAACGGTACTTCTTGTTGGATGGTACACCAGAAGCGAATAAAGTGACAATGGCTAGTCTTTCTTTTGACGAATCTTCATACAACTGGTTCCAAGGGCTGGAGCGTGGAGTTGGAGGTCGAGTATCATGGGGGTTGTTTGTGGAAGCAATAAAGATGCGATTTGGGCCCATTCTTGAGGACCCCTTGGAAGAATTGATGCAATTGAAGCAAGCGGAGGATCTGCCGCAATATCAAGAGGCGTTTGACAACCTGATCAGCAAGGTTGAACTCAGTGACCAACAAAAACTCAGCTGTTATCTTGGAGGCTTGAAAGAAGAAATCGCAGTAGGGGTGAAATTGTTGAACCTGGGATCTTTACTTGAAGCAGTCAAATTGGCTAAGTTGCAACAAAAGAATCTAGAGTTGCTCAAGAAGGGCGGAGGACCCAGTTTTACAGGAAATTCTAACTGGAGGACAGATGCCGCAAGAAACGGGTGGGAATCAAGAAAAGAAGCCATAATTAAACGGTCAGAAGTGGAAGACAGCAGTTGTGAACGATCAAAAGGGAATCTTGCCCAAGCTAAGATTTCAGTCCAACTTAACTCTCAATGAGGTAGAGGAACATCGCAGCGTGGGACAATGTTACTTTTGTCATGAAAAGTTTTCACCTGGTCATGATTGCCCACAAAAGAAGATGCAACTATTTTTGATGGAAATAGTGGAAGATGGAATTGATGAGAGCCATGATGAGGAAGAGGTAGTCCGTGAAGAAAAAGAGGGTGCAGAAAAAATGGCGAACCAGTAGTGTCGTTTTATGCAATTCAAGGGGAGTCAAGAATCTCTAAATCCTATCCTACCATGCTAATAGAAGGATGGATTGGAAAAAGAGAGTATTTGTGCTTATAGACATTGGGATCACTCATAATTTCATTGACAGTAAACTGGCAAAGGCAAAGGGGTAGGGCAATTACACACAACTCAGCCCCTAAATGTGACAGTTGCAAATGGAGGAAGAATGGAGGGCAACCAAGTGTGTGAAGGAATTGAGTTGAAAATGCAAGGCCTTATTTTCAACACTCAAGGTATTGTAATTCCTATTGGAGGTTGTGATGTAATTCTTGGAATGCAATGGTTGAGGGAGTTGGGAAAGGTGCTTTGGGATTGTTCACGGTTGGAAATGGAGTTCTTGCAAGATGGGAAGAAGGTGAAATTAACTGCAGATAACCCAACCAGCAATAAAGTGGTACCAAGCTCGCAATTGAGTAGGATAGAGGTAGAGAAGGATTATGTTTTCATGCTGCAGCTTATTCCTACTCACCAAAAGGAATCATGTTGTGCTATAAAAGGATTTGGTGATAATGGGGCTCTTGTGGAATTAATGGAGCTGTTAAGCGAATTTGACGATGTCTTTTCAAAACCCAAGGAGCTGCCACCCTCTAGAGGAATCCATGATCATAAGATTGTATTAAAAGAAGGATCTAATCCAATCAATTGTAGACCTTATAGAAGGAAGTGGAGACATTGCATTTACAACACCTAAGGAGTAAATGTTGTTTCTTTATGAAGGAAGTGGAGTACTTGGGGAATTTTATATCTGCAGAAGGGGTGGCAACAGATCCAGCCAAGGTGCAGATAGTGAAGGACTGGCCCGAACCCCAAAATGTCAAACAGTTGAGGAGCTTTATGGGTTTGGCTGGCTATTATAGAAGTTTTGTTAGGGGATTTAGTATGACCTCTAACGGATTTGTTGAAAAAGGATGCCTTCCAATGGGGAAAAGAAGCTGGAGAAGCCTTTAGCTCGCTTAAGGAGGCTTTAATCAATGCCCCTGTGTTGGGTTTACCTGACCCAAGGAAACAATTTGTGGTAGAAACAGATGCACCTAATGGAGGAATAGGGGCTGTCCTTATGCAACAGCAGCATCCTATCGCCTTTACAAGTAAGATTATCTCCCCAAGTAGGATTTGAACCTACGACCAATCGGTTAACAGCCGACCGCTCTACCACTGAGCTACTGAGGAACAATGGTCAATTCTATCTACCGGAACAGGGGGGATACATGTTACACCACTATTTGGAATCAGAAGAACGTTCTCCTGTGCTTCCAGACATGCCGAGCTCCACATACTAGCTGACCAGCAAAGCTTGAAATATTTGTTGGAACAACAATTGTCTACGCCAGAACAGTACAGATGGGTGTCTAAATTGATGGGGCTGCAATATGAGATCAAATATAAAAAGGGAAAATAAAATGTGGCAGTAGACGCTTTATCTAGAGCAACACCTGGTCAAATCCTCCAACTCACAGTTTCTAGTGTTTCTACCGAATTATGGGAAGAAATACTAAAGGGGTATTTCTTGAGGTCAATGGTTTGGGCCTCCCCGTCGAATGGTCCAAGTGGCTTCCATTAGCAGAATGGTGGTACAACACCACATTCCATTCTTCTATTGGTACAACACCATATGAAGTGTTATATGGACAGCCACCACCCTTGCATATTCCGTACATTCCTCAATCATGTTCAGTTGAGGTGTTGGACAGAAGTTTCACTACGCGAGAAAGGATGATACAACAATTAAAATATAATCTAGAGAAGGCCATTAACCGCATGAAGACAATGGCGGATAGGAAAAGAACACCATATGAAGTGTTATATGGACAGCCACCACCCTTGCATATTCCATACATTCCTCAATCATGTTCAGTTGAGGTGTTGGACGGAAGTTTCACTACGCGAGAAAGGATGATGCAACAATTAAAATGTAATCGGGAGAAGGCCATTAATCGCATGAAGACAATGGCGGATACGAAAAGAACACCATATGAAGTGTTATATGGACAGCCATCAGCCTTGCATATTCCGTACATTCCTCAATCATGTTCAGTTGAGGTGTTGGACAGAAGTTTCGCTAAGCGAAAAGGATGATGCAACAATTAAAATACAATCTGGAGAAGGCCATTAACCGCATGAAGACAATGGCGGATAGGAAAAGAACCGAGAGGGAATTTAAGGTAGGGGACTGGGTCGTGCTGAAGTTGCAGCCGTACCGTCAACAATCCGCGCATCTGAGAAGTTCAGAGAAGCTGTCTCCAAGACTCTTTGGCCCCTACGAGATTTTACAGCGGGTTGGTAGCGTTGCCTACACGTTGAAGTTACCTACAGGTTGTAGGATTCACCCTACATTTCATGTCCCCTTGCTCAAACCATGTAAAAATCCAGCCATTAAACTGAGACAACTAACCACAGAATGGGGAAATTTGCAAACCCCACATGAACCAGAAAAGATACTTGACAGAAGGATGGTGCAAAAGGGACATAGGCCAGTCACTGAAGTTTTGATTCAATGGCAAGGAGAATTGGCAGAGGAAGCTACATGGGAGGTCTGGTATGAGTTACAGAGGAAGTTTCCTGAATTTTCTAACGCACAACACCTTTGAGGACAAGGGTGATCTAATGGGGAAGTCTTGTTAAACATAAAATAGCTAATTGTAATTTGTAGGATGCTGTAGTGGCCCATTGGGCCTATTGAGTCAAACATCAGATGCTACATATATAACTGATATTGTAATTGGAAAAGAGTGAATAATACAATTTTGATTTCCCTTAATTCTCTCCTCCTCTTCTCTTATATTCTCTTCTATTGTATCTCTTATCTTCTTATCTCTTAATTCTGCTTAACACTGATTTTGTTGTCATATTTCCTAAAACAAAGGTTTTTTTGTCATAAAGTATGTATTTTGTACTAGGTTACAATGGTTTTCTTCCATGTAAACATCATAGATTATTTTCTAACTTTCTTGCTCCCACTAAAAATTATTCTGGATTGTTAGGACCCCATAAATAAATAAGATGTATAGGAGGGGATATTGTGGGTGTGATGTAGAGACTGATAGCTTTAAAAGGGAATAGAAAATATTCTGTTGTAACCAACTGTTGAGTTGGCAATTTTGGAGGGAAAGAGTATGTGAGAGATTCTGAGTAGTCTAAAGGGGGAAGGAAAGAAACGGGGAAGTTAGGCTAGAATTGGGAATAGACTTTTGGGAGAGACTAGGCACTATCGAACTGCCTAGACCGTTATCTTCTTGTATTTTTTGCACATCTCTATTGTATTTTCTGCAGTAGGGCCGGTAATCACTCTGATCCCCACTGAGTCTGATTTTATATGATTCACGACATTATAGGCGAATGTTTAATTAGCAGTGGAAAACCTCTTTTGTTTAACTAGCATTATAGGCTAATATAGTAGTTACCTGTACGAATTTAACCATTACAAAGGTTGTGGTCTGTGAGTGAGCTCATTTCTTTCTTCCAAATATTTGAAGAGGGTAGATAGTGCAATCGGATCATTGTGTGTGTCTCTATACACCAACCACTCCTCATACAGTTGGACATTTACGTCCCTGTCAGAGATTTCAATCCATGGATATTATAAAAACAGAGGATGTTGACCATTCAGGCAAATGCAGAATGTTAATATTTGTCTGTATGAAGAATGTTCCACAAGTAAAAATGTGAAGCAAAAATTTAGAAAGAAACAACAATACCTTTTCAAGGCAAGAACTTCATAGTTTCTCCGCAAGTAATCAGCATATTTTTGAAGGGCATCCTGTGCATATGGTCTGCCCACAGTCCTGACTGCAGCCGCATTTAATAAAGTTTCCAACGAGCCGTGCTTTTTAATAAGCTTCAAAGCAGTGTTACGACCAAAACTAGGGACCAGATGTTGGATACCAGGAACACCGTCAACTTCATCGCCTATAATACATCCTATACAATCACAGCATACATAAAGTTAGTTATGATTGGATTACCATTCAGTTAGTAATTTAGTAAACAAAAACATGATCATATCATAGGAAGTATCAGAAAGAAACCCAGATTTTTGCAATTTGTCACTGACTACATTCTAGTTCTTCATGCAACATGGTTGCATTGCATCAAATCATCTATACATACTGAGAATGAAATGTGGTAACAGTTTTTTGGGGTATCTCTTCTTATTAATGCTGGATCCATTTCCTACCTCTTGGGCGGCAATTTTTAATGCAGCCAATTCATTACGTATGTTTTTGGACAATTTGAGCGGCAACATCAGATCCATGCATGTTCCTACGTATTTGTTTCAACAAATTTTACATGTAGGGAGCTATTATGCTGCAACAAAATAAGTCCTTTATAGCATACTGTTACATGGAGATAGTTGCATTCCCTCCAAGATAATTTCCAAGTTTCCAACTCTCCTCGTCTCCCTCCTCTCATCCTCTCTCTTCAAACTTCAACCACACCAAAAATGGATTGCAACGTGGTGTGGGCTGAGTTGGTCCTAATGGCAAGCAACTGTGCCACTTGGCTTGTGCAAAGAAGTAGTTTCTGGATGTGAATGAGACGAGGTTTGGTGGTGGTGTGTGTGCGTGCTTTAGACAGAATCGTCGCGAAAATCACTCCGCTGAGCACACCACGATTCGCATGCCTCAGTACCAGTAACACACCAGAATATAGAAGCCATTAGATTCCACACGTACTGCCCTTCTGTGCGGTTCTCTTAGCGCGTGTATACCACACATCTTTCAGACGTTTTCACCATTCAGAAGTCAGATGGAAATACAGTGCACATATGGAAATACAGATGTGCTTCCTATTTTTTTGTTGATTAAAAAGTCAGATTGTATGAAGTTACTGCAAATCCAAATCTATTCTCCACCACCCCCACTCTCAGATCATATACCCCAAAACAATCACTCTGTAGTATACTTAGTATGCCTATAGCAATGTTTTATGAATGCATTTTTTATGCTTCTGTCAAAAAGGCCAATTGCTCTCTAAAAGCATCTAATATAGTTATGTCTCAATGTTATAGCTCATGTCATCATTCACTCCATTTTCTTTAATATTTCCTTCTTTCTCCTTTATTGTCATGTTCCTATGCATACATTACACGATACCTATATAATATTGGACATAGTGTAACTATAAAATTGTGAATAAACAGGCATACATTGACTTTGACACTGCTGAGTTTGAATTTGAGAGAGCAAGGGTGCTTTATGAAAGGCTTCTTGATCGAACAAAGCACTTGAAGGTATGGATAAGCTATGCGGAATTTGAGGCAACAACTATTGATAAGGAGAGTGTAGACTTAACAAAACAAGAACAAAAGAAGCAATGCATTCAGCGCGCCAGAAGTATGCTATTCCCGTGTTATACTCATATGATGTTAATTATGATTGTTTTTGAGTTTGAATTGCAGTTGAATAATGTTGTCATTATCTTATTTTTTGATTTATTAAGGGGTGTTTGAGAAAGCTCTAAACTACTTCAGATCATCAGCTCCAGATTTAAAAGAAGAAAGGGCAATGCTATTCGAAAAAAGGCTCAACATGGAAGCTTCATCTGGGGGAGATAGGTGATTTTAGTGTAGTCCAGTTCAAGCTTCCCAAGAAGCTCAAGAAGAGACGGCAAGTCACCACTGAAGATGGTTCAACTAGGTACGTAACTAACCCTTGGTGTCACACCTTGTCGATTGTAGAATTTAAATATCTTTCACGCAAAGAAATAGATGTGAATTTGTTGCCAAAAACTGTCAAGGTACATGTGAATTTGTTGCCACCTATTGAGGCCCTTGTGTATGCAAAGAAATAGATTGATCCCGCCCCTTTAGTGAATGAATATCCTGTTCTAATGCTCTTTAATTTAGAAACATTTCTGTTTTCAAAATGTACTATTTCTTTTGTTTTTTCCCTTCAAATTCTGCATAACAACTTTTTAAGCAGACCTGTAGCAAATGCTGAGACCTATAATAATAATTTGATTAGGAGAGTACTCAATGATTCAGGTCCCCCAACTAATCCAAAGATAGCAATTAATACCTGTTAAATAGAGACGAAGAATAGAGAGACGATATTGGTCACGCAGTTCGGCCAATGTTTGCCTACGTCTGCGACTACAGAGCAGCTGTAGTTCCGTCTTATTAACTGTATATGTTGTTGTGTAAATAGTACAAGCACTAATGAGTTTAAATAAGCTATACTATATGAAAACCTAACGGGCCTGGGCCGAATACACATATAAATAAATCTACTATTTACACCACATCTCAACACTCCCCCTCAAGCTGGAGCGTATAGATTGTAGGCATCCAGCTTGTCACATGTGTAAGTTATCCTTAGTCCTCGAAGAGCTTTTGTGAAGATGTCTGCCAATTGATCATTAGAACCAACAAATGAAGTAGCAATGTCGCCGGACACAATCTTCTCACGAACAAAATGACAATCAACTTCAATGTGTTTGGTTCGCTCATGAAAGACTGGATTGGACGCAGTATGTAGGGCTGCTTGATTATCACAGATGAGACTCATAGTGCCTATTTTACAAAAACGCAACTCTTGGAGAAGATGTTTCAGCCACGTGAGCTCCTGAGTGGTAAGCGCCATAGCTCGATATTCAGCCTCAGCACTGGATCTGACAACAACATTTTGCTTTTTACTTTTCCATGAAATTAGATTTCCACCAATAAGAACACAATACCCAGATGTGGACCTTCTATCAAAGGGGCAACCAGCCCAATCAGCATCTGTGTAAGCGACAATATTTGAATCACCTCTATCCGTGTAAACAAGACCTTTTCCAGGAGCTCCATCGATATACCTCAGGATTCTAACAACGGCATCCCAATGACTGTCACAAGGAGAATTTAGGAATTGACTCACCACACTAACAGCATATGAAATATCTGGCCTCGTCATGGTCAAGTAATTTAACTTTCCAACTAGCCTCCTATACCTTCCTGGATCTGAAAATGGCTCCCCCTGATCTGGTAGGATCTTGACATTAGGATCCATAGGAGAGTCAATTGGCTTGCAATCCAGCATTTTGGTTTCTTCTAAAATATCCAAAGCATACTTTCTCTGGGAAATAGCAATCCCTGCCTTAGAATGAGCTACCTCAATGCCAAGAAAGTAACGTAACTTTCCAAGATCTTTGAGCTGAAAGTGGTGGACTAGATGTTGTTTAAGTCCTGCAATCACATCATGATCATTACCTGTAATGACAATATCATCGACATAGACAACCAGATAAATACATTTGTGAGAGGAGAACTTATAAAAGACAGAGTGGTCAGCTTCACGCACTGCAATAGGAATGGTGATGGAAGAAATGGTGATGGAAGAAATAGTAGAGACAAATGTATAATGCGAAGGTGATAAGCGGTGATAGCTGAGGAAATTATAAATAGGATGAGGGTTACGGGTGGAACATGTACCTTTACGCACTGCAATAGGAGGGTCTTTTGACTCGGGAGGCGGATCCGTAGTAGAAGAGGGAACCGGGGCAGGAGATGAGTCACTAGGATCTTCGGTAGGAAGTGGGTCGACAGGAGGGAGATGAGCACGGCGTTGTTAAGTTTGCAAGGGGGGGGCTAGAAGGACTAGGAATTTCCGTAGGAGAGGGGTGATCTATCTGGTCAATGATGGGTGGGAGAGGAACTACCGGGACAAGGTTAGGAATAGGTAATACTTGAGAGCCAGACTCGGACTCAATGGGAAATGCAAAGAAGGGAGCATCTTCAAAGAAGGTGACATCAGCAGACATGTAGAAGCGATGTGTGGAGGGACAGTAGCATCGATATCCTTTTTGAACTCTTGAATAGCCAAGGAAGACACACTTAACTGCACGAGCAGACAATTTATCAAGTCCCGGAGTAAGATCATGAATAAAACAAGTGGATCCGAAGACTCGAGGAGAGATACGGAACAAGGGCTCATCGGGAAACAATATGGAATGAGGAACTCTATTCTGGATAGCAGAGGATGGCATTCTATTAATCAAATGCCCTGCAGTGAGGACAGCATCCCCCCAAAACTTCAAAGGAACATTAGCATGAATAAGTAAGGTGCGTGCTTTTCAATTATGACGGTTCTTACGTTCAGCAATCCCATTTTGTTGTGGGGTATGGGGACAAGATGATTGATGTATGACGCCATTTTCAACCATAAAAGAATTAAATGATGTAGAAAAATATTCTTTCGCATTATCACTGCGTAAAGTGTGAATAGAACAACCAAATTGATTTTGATTTCCTTAAAGAAAATTTGAAAAACACCAAGAAGTTCAGATCTATCCTTAAGTAGGTAGATCCACGTACATCTAGAAAATTCATCAATAAAAGTGACAAAATATCTATGTCCTACAACTGAAGTGACTTGACTCGGTCCCCATACATCTGAGTGAAGAACATCAAAAGGAGAACCAGCTTGAGACTGAGTACTGCTAGGGAAGGAAGAGCGAACATGTTTCCCAAGCTGACAAGACTCACAATTTAATGACTGCAGATGAGACAAATGAGGAACCATAACTTTGAACTTCTTGAGACTTGGATGACCTAACCGACGATGAAGAAGACTGGGGGACTCTGTAGTAGAAGTGGAGGCAATTGTAGATGAAGGATGGATGGGCTGGAGGTAGTAAAGTCCATGTGACTCATATCCTGTACCAATCGTCCGCTTCGTACTCCGGTCCTGTATAACAAAATAATCATCATCAAAAGTTACAGAACATTTTAGGCTTCGAGTTAGACGACTAACTGAAATTAAATTAAATGGGCAATTGGGAACAAGAAGAACATTGTCAAGGGGTAAGGATGGAAGAGGAGTGGCTTTACCAATGCCACTAGCTTTAACTTTTGATCCGTCGGCAACGGTAATATAATGTGGGGTGTTAGGTTGGGATATTTTGGATAAAAGAGATGGATTACCAGCCACGCAATCGGAAGCTCCAGTGTCCATAATCCAGGAGTCAACAAGTGATGATTGAGAGAAACAGACTGTAGAATTACCAGAATGAGTAACTGTTGCTGATGATGAAGCCTGGGAAATTTTATACTGCAGGAATGTCTTATACTCCTCATTAGAAAGAACATTTTGTTTAGTGCTTCTCTGTTCAGAATCATTAACCTGAGTCACATTTACTGGTTTCTCTGGAAAGCCATGAAGGGAATAACACTTGTCTTCAGTATGACCAAGTTTCTTACAATAAGTGCACTGAGGACGTCCTCCGACACGACCTCCTCGATCACCCCCACGACCACGACCGCGTCCCCCACGACCTGCAAAATTGGAAATAAGAGCAGAAGATTCTATGTTAGTCTGAGATCCATTCCCTCCAGTTCCTTCCAATCCAGGAAGACGTATGAGACGCCTGATAAGATCCTCTGTTGAGGGAATGTCTGATGCAGAAAGAATGTTGCTCCGTACTGACTCATACTTTTGATGGAGACCATGAAGAACATAGATCATACACACATTATCTAGTTTTTCAAGCATCTTCTTCGGGTCATTGTCGGTCACAAGGAGCTTGAACTCATTTGCTGCTGACTGAGCTTTATTAGCATATGTCATGATGTTATCTTCTGTCATCTGAAGGGTGGCTAAATTATGAATAACACCATAGAGACGCTGGATATCATTAGAATAAACATTCTTAGCCTTCTGTCAAATATCATAACAAGTGGTGTATGAACGATAATGGACCAGCAAGGAGGGTTCAATGGATTGCCACAAAAGAGAGACCAATTGACAGTCTGCTTGTTCCCAATCTTCACGCAAATCGTTACCAATATCTGTAGAATTCTTAGTGAGGTGATCTAAAAGCCTTTGTCCCATAAACCACATTTTGACAGAGGCAGACCAATTCAAATAATTATCACCATCGAATTTCTCCGTTGTTATAGAGGGATTGCCGGAGAAAGCATAAGACACGAGACTCTTACCTGTCGATTCAGATTTGTTTGTCCTTTTCTGAAGTTGAACTCATCTTTGACAATAATGGGAAGGCTAACCACAATCAGAGATGAGCAGTAGAAAGGCGTGGTACGGAATGAACAGTAACGCCGTACGGATAGTGACTGGCGCGCGAATGAACAGTAACGCCGTACGGATAAACAGTGACCGCCGTACGGATGAACAGTAACGCCGTACGGATGGTGACTGTACATGTTGTTGTGTAAAGAGTACAAGCACTAATGAGTTTAAATAGGCTATACTATATGAAAACCTAACGGGCCTGGGCCGAATACACATATAAATAAATCTACTATTTACACCACATCTCAACAACACCTACATATATGAATTGGATGATGAAGACAAGAGGAGAGGAGCTATATCAGAAAAATATTGGGGACTTTTTTATAGTAATGAGAAATGTTTACCCTTTGAGTTTTGGTGGTTCAAATGAGATTATTGGAAAATTTTCAGCAACTTTTTGTGTGGCTAAAGATGGTGCTCACAGTGAAAAGCTACAAGCTGGGCTGAACTTGGCTTGTGGACAAGGTATAGCAAACTCCGCAGCTATTAAAGTAGGGAGACCTGGCTATTTCCCTAATAATGTGAATAGCATTGTGTGTTTGTATCTCTTTCAGATTTCATTAGGATAATTCTGAAGTCATATAGTTGTTCCATTAACATTATAGATTTCCCGTTTTTGATGTGCTTCTTTTTTTATATAATCTAAGGTTTATATAATGTATGCAATACGTACAGCATTGTGTATATACATCCAAAATACTAAAACTTGACACAGCGTGGGTTTTCCACTTTTGCAACGTTGAAAAAACTTTATTTCGACAAATAGGCCAAAAAATGAATCATATTTGATTTATGCTAATCACTAATTTTTTAATTTATAAATGGATAAACATTAATAACAAAGGTGAAAATACTAAATTTTTTGCCATCCGTTATCAAATTCTAAATCCGTTACATGTTTTGTCAATCCATCAAGTACATTCCTCAGACGAAGTCTTATCAGTCCAGGAAAACAATCGATTAATTAGGCATCCACACGCAATTTGTTATGCCAACATGTTTGATAACAAGTTGATTCGACATAATTTGTTTCCTACCACAACTGTCTAACCAAGTTTCACTTGATTGGTCGTTACCCCATATTTCATACCAATAACGACGAAATACATGTCGCATACCATTTATAGGTATAACATGTTTGCACCATATTAGTCGCTACCCCATCCCGTGCATCGCACGGGTAACTGCCCTAGTAACTTTTTATTGCCTTTTTGTGCCCTTAACTCCCTAGTTCACAAACTGCATAATAAACTACCGTCCAGGACCACTTAGAAAGAGTGGAGGGGCATTCAAAACTGATTCCTTTAATCAGATACATGCCCAAAGAAAGGAGCCTAGTAACCGCAACATCACAAAGAAAAGAAATGGGAGAGAGAGAGAGAGAGATGAGGGGGAGACGGGCACAGAAGTGCAATTCAAAAAGCCGACAGACATGGTAGTGTACGCCTTTTAATATAACTCAAAACTGAATGGGAAATTACTGAATATACTTCTGTTGTATTTAACTGATTCAGAGTAGAAAACCTCTACTATGAATATATAAAAGTGAGAAATACAATGGTTGGGATTGATTCCCTTGCAGAAATGGTAAAACTAAAAAAGATAAATGATACTCCCACTGTGGAATAACACCTACTGAGATGAGAATAATTCTCAATCCTCAGAACCTAACCCCTCCCCCCCCCCCCCCCCAACATGATTATGCCCTTTAAATCTTTAATAACATTCCTCTCCCCTCTCTCTTCTGATTTCCTCATTTGGCTATTTTCAGCCCATTCATTACTAATGGGTCTACAATTAATAATGTGCCTATCATCTTTCCGCTAGTTACTTTAAAAATTTTAGCTTGAGAAAAGCCCATCTAAAGGTATCTAATCAATGTAACCTTAAACATACAGCTAATTCTAAACAATCAAATGATTTTACTAATAGGAAATTTATTAATTGGTTGTGCGCCGATGCAAGTTCCTTAGCATATAATCAATGGATACTTACGTAAGAATCAAACATGGATATAGTTGTAGTGTATGAAATATTATATACTCACTAAGGCTTAGATCAGACCCTGGGTCACAATTATATTGATCTTGGTAGTGTCTTAGTGTGTAGAAGGACCATCTCTTCAACTCTGGCAAAGGCATAACTATTTGCACATCGTCAGATATAAGTTGCTTAAAATCCTTATCAGGGGAGGCAATCACCACTCGAAACCCTTTATTGAGAACTTGTTCAGTAAGTGTAGCAATAACATCATCAGCTTCATGGCCATCAACTTTTATAACCTATAATTACAAATGATGTTATTGGATAAAAACGAACTGATTTGACTATGCATATTTGCTTACGTGTATTAGAATGAAATCGGAATATTCATCCAATTTAATTGTCAAGTTAAATTAACTTGTACTAAAATTCTTGTTATAAAATCATGACTATAAGACTCTAAAAACTAAAAGCAAATTAATGTTTAGTTTTGTGCTACATTGCCAAAACCCCTCTAATGGGAGGAATGAGAAAGTGGAGTTCAGAGAGGAGCATCACATTTTAGAGAGATTTCATTGTTTCGATATTCACAGCTAAGTACTAACAATTTCTCCAACAAAAAAATATGTATAAACCGGCCAATGAAGCAGTCTGCCTAACCTGATAGGGAGGGCTCGGGATCTCCAATCTCTAAACCTATCACTTGAAAGCCTGTTATCCCTAATTTGTCAACAAATGTCAATTTTAATTTTAATGTTAAAATCCAAATTTTCTAACCTAACTGTCTTAGATGATATGTTACCTAATTATAAAAATTAAATTTCCCAAGTTACCTAACCATTAAAATATACTTAAAAGTGAGGGTTAATCATTAAACCTATCACCTTGATGTTGGTCTGCCTGGGGAAGAAATGAAACATCTTTTCATTTTTCCTTTCAATTGATCCATACTACAAATGTCTCAGTGTTTTAGAAAAAAATTATACCAAGTCTTGCTATTCACTCAACCAAGACACATTCATGAACACAAGAGATTAGCTTCCTTTAAACAACTTCCTAATTCGATTAGGCCATTTCAACTTTTGCTTCAAATTCTACTCTTATGATTTTTTTGCAAGGGAAAATGGACTTTTTACCATTTATTCTCTCCTCACCCCATATATGCATACACACACACGTCACACACACATATGTAGCCATGATGGCCAAACCACTCATTGCATTGCCACGCCCTCTTTGCAAAGTTCATTCCTTGTCTCTTCTTCTTAATCACTCACACTTACTTGTCTTTCTTTGGTTTTGGAGACTTTGAAGAGGAAGCACCCACCACTTCTATGAAAAGACCACCAAGAGGGGATTCTTCATTTCATCATTATCTTTACATGACTAATTTTCAGAAACAAGCCTTTGGATTTGTCATCATTGAAATCTTTACATGATTAATTCAATGTAGGATGGAAGAGATTCAACCAGCCACAAGTTGGAGATGTGGCTGGATGAATCTCTTCCATAAGGGTGGTTCAGCCTTTTACCTATTGCACATATTTACTCTAACTCCGTATTTCTGAATTTTTATTATTGCAATACCATTGAACCCTAGCAGAGCTTCTTCCCTTTGTTCTCTCCTCAATTTCTCTTCGCTTCTATGCATTACTGATCTTCTCATATCTCTCCATGCATATGCCTTTTGATTCTTCTGGAAGTGTACTTCTGTATTGCAGAGTGATAGACTGAATTTTGGAGGTTTTCATTACTAATTTGGTGACAGAATTTTAATGTGGAGAAAATTATGGGACTTGATTGATGGTTAAAATATCAGAGACAAATAGAAGCGGAAAGTGAAGTGTCGGTTCTTCACTTAGTGATTTTTAAGAATGCACGTATAATTCTGCTTTCCAGGTTTCTTTTCTGCACTTTCTTCTGATTAAAACTTAGTTGTATGTTAATTGAGTTGGAAAATGGAGTAAGAAAGGTTGTATGAACGTTTGATGGGGAACAAGGCAAGTTGGAACTTTCCTATGTGATGAACATGATGAAACTATAAATGTGGCCTAAGTAGTTTTTATAATACTTGGGCAGTCTTCACCTTATTAACTGGTTTTGTAGGGTTGGGTTAGGCGTAAACCCTCTTAGAAAAATGATGGTAATTACGTTGTGATAGGCCAATACAGGTGGAAAGTGGAAGCTATGGTATGCAAGACTTACATGATGGATTGGAACCACTTTGATGAAAGCTATGATGCACAGATACTTCAGTTTTGTTGTCGTATCTGTATCTATTACGTATCGTATCCGATACTTACCCGATACGTCATGAGTATATGTCAGAGTAGTATTAAAATGTTTTTCTTATATTTTTAAAAAATAGAAGTCCCTATACGTCATAAGGATACCTTCGGTATGCCTTATAAACACAAAACAAAGGTAACCTGGGACATACAAACACAAGAAACAAAATATCTATCACCGGTCTTTGTTTTACAAGTACAACTTGCTAGTTTCTATGTGCCTCTCTGTTTTATGGTGCTAGCCTATGTTTCTTTGTGTCTATGTATTTTCTATTTTTTTCTATTATTTTGTGAATGTTTTATTTTTTTTATAAACGAATCCTAGGCGTATCGTATGCTATGTTTTTCAAGGAAGTTCGTATCGGATTCGTATCATATCTAATACGCATAGCGTATTTGTGCATCGTAGGATGAAAGTAAGATTCCGATTCATATAGCAAAGGATTAGTAATACATCAATTTTTTAGTGAGGATTCAGATGAATTTCTATCAAACTAAGAGTTTCTACGGTTGAACACAGTCTCTAATGAATTAGAGCAAGTTGTACCTTTGGAATGAAGTGTCTATGTCATATTGTCATGGTTTGAAAATTAAGAGACACATACTTGGATTAGGTACGACCTGCAAAGGCAAGCTGGCCTGTCGGGACAACCTCAGCAACGACTTCAAGCCAAGGCCATCCTCAGGACTAGCCTCGGCTTGGGGGACAATTGTTCTGAACTGGGCCACGTGGCCCACTCTGGCTAGGGGCCCTGGGTCAGCCCAATAGCCAGGGTCCATATTCAGTACAATTCAGCTCATCTATGACTATCATACATCAACGGCTCAGATTTGTCCAATCGATCTGACGGACCAGAGCTGCCTCAGTGCCTATAAATACGGGGCCCACCCTAGCTGAAAAAGGTACACTCATTTCTCTGCTACACTCTAAGATTCTCAAACACTGCCTTGAGCATTGGAATGGCATTGCAGGTACCACGCCCGGGGGCCACTTTGAGACCCGACTTGGACAGCAGGAGCCCTACCAACTGCAATCCCAGACCCATCTGGACTACAGCAAGGTACAGAACATTATATCAATGGTAGTAGACCAATAGAAGGTTTAAGTCATTAAAAGGCACAATCCTTAATTTTCAGCTTGGAGTAAAGAGTGGAATGATAAAGAGAAAGAGGGTTCAACTCCACCTACTAACAGTTTTAACAAAATACCGACATTTTCCATTTCAAAAAAAAAACACTATCCTAATTGCTTAAGAAAGAGTTAATTGAACCTAAAAAGAGACAAGAAGCTTAGGATTTGATCAAGGACTAGGAATGAAATCAATGTTTAGAGAAGATAGATAAGGGATACTGGGAGAGATTGTGATCCAGAACTTGTTGATACCCAAACACACATTTAATTTTGAAGTTTCGTCAACAAATTAATTAATATATTGAAAGAAATGAAGTATATAACTCATAAAAAAAGTAGATAGAAATATGGTTAAAATGTAGAAAGTGTGATGGAATGATTATAATGATAGAGAAAAACTCACAGGCACATTGCATTTCCCAAGAACATCATGAATAACTTGATGGAACCTCCCAACATGGCCTCTGGATATATTTGGCAAAGAGGATAGGTGTCGCATGAATTTTTGCCTATGCGCTTTGTAAGAAGGAAGCAACTTTCTGCGATGCTCACTGCCCCTTTCTCCATCAATAACCTGCTCAAGCATCATCATATTAGTACTAAAGAGAATGAATGGATAAATAAATTAAGGGATAAGGGTTGAATTCTAAGGGTAATTATTCGGCAATTGACATGGAATGTGTTTAAGAAAAGGAGAGAGAAGAGAGATTACTTACAGCAATGACAGGGTCAGTGTGGGTGACTTGAGAGAGGAAGAGAGTGAGCCAGCGAGCAAAAGAGTGCAAGTTGGGTTTGCTTCCTTCGTAACAAAGAGGATTCACGTCTAAAAAGAATACCCTTTTCTTCTTCTTCTTTTGAGATTGCGGTTGCGGTGTCTGTGTTTTCAGGGTGGTGGTGGTGGTGGTCACTGCTGCTATTGGCGTCTTTCGAGTTTTGAAGGACACTGCCACTGAACAAGGAGGGTTTGTGTTCCAATTCCATTTCCAATTCCAATTGCTGCTTGATAACAGAGTCGGTGTTTCTACCAGTAGCGTCTTCATCTTCTCCTCTATCTGCCCTTACAATGCCATGTCCACTATTATTAGAAATTACAAATGGGCAACGCACTTCTTATTTTTCTTGTTTTTTTTTATAAGCGATGATTCATAAATGAACCACTAAGGTGCTCAAAACCCAAACTACAAAAAGGTTATATACTTTGAAGTGAAATAACTGCATCAGCCGTAGCAAATCCATCTTTTTGTACATAGCACCAAGTTCACCCACTACCTAATATCATTTATCAATTATCAGAGACATTAACAATTAGGACTTTGATTTACTTCAACTACTACTACAAGTTTGTAACAGTAAGGAATGAACCTTCTTATACCCCAATTTTGTTCGATCACATTTTTTTCGCAAGCATTTTTATTTAGTTCACGTGTCATAAGTCCCAGGTGACATTACTATGAAAAAAGTTTTCGGACTCATTTAATGTTGTCTCATTTTAATTTGGATTGAACTGAAATACATTTTCATCTAATTGGGCGTGTGCTTTCATAATTGGGCTTATCGACAGATTTTGTTTTAATTGAGCCTAATTTTAACAACTTATTCTAATTGGGCCTATCTTTAATAATGTGTTGCAAAGGGTCTGTTTCTTCTAATTAGGCCTCATTTTAACGCATTGTTTGATTGGGCCCGATTTTTGGTCTTGGTTCTGGCCAAACTTCATTTTGTTTTTGTTCACTTTTTTTAAAAAAAATAAAATATAAATCGTAAATCACCTAAAAAAATATAATAAAATCATAATCAAAAAATAATATTACAATTGTCCAAAAGTCCCAAAATACAACAAATAGAAAAATGAAAATTACAAAAATTACAAAAAAAGAGAAAAAGGTAGCAACTGCGCCTCTCTTCCTTCTTACTCTCCTTGGTGAGCAAGCCTTCTCAACCCTAATGTTGAACCTCAAATAGAAACAAAAATCAGGTCAGAATCGTTTTTTAATTACCTAAACCTGATTATTGCCTATATAAACAAGCCTAGACACACCCAAAATTGGGACAGAAAAACGAACTTTAGAGAAAATCACAGCAATTCTGGGCAAAAAGGATTAGGGTCTCACACTGAAACCCTAATCATCCAAACACCTAAAAATCCAGAAACGAAACAGCGAACAGTAAAGCGGCAGATAAAGGCAAGGGTTCAGTTTGGGAAGCAGATGCAGCAATAACATGTAAATAGTAAAAAAGAATTTCAGAAGCTGGAGGCTAGGTAAGTCAGATTCTACTCAAGTATATATTTTGTTCACTAGAATAGTTAGAGCTTTTGAAATGTGAATATTAGAGATCAAAGTCTCCTTTTTATTCATAAACTTAGTAGGGTGTAGAATTCATGTAAACAAAATAAGAGTAGGCTACATTGTAAATAAACTTCTGTTGCAGCTGTAGTTATAAAAATATTGATTTAGGATTGCTAAAAAAATCGTATAGCACATAAGGTCATGAATAGCATATGTTAAAAAAATTATTTTTTAGAAAACACATAAAATAATGAAAACCATAATAAAAAACAGTAGCACAATAAGAAGAGCAGAAAGAGAGGAAAATTACCAAAATATAGCCATACCTATTAGCTCTGGCCACCGTAGACGGTGGCCGTCCGCCTCAAACTGTCATCACCCTCCCACGCTCTCCATCGTCTTCGCGAACACAGCAACCTGAACCACCGCCGTTGCCACGGAGGATCTCCGGCCCAAAAACCATCGCCGTCGTCCCTTGACGAAGTCGTCACCGTCAAATTCTCTGGCGAACACCGTTCTCGTTGTCACGTAGCAGAACCACACCTTCCCTCTCTCTCCGTCGTCGTCGTAGCTCCGGTCATCTTCTCCGACCACGAATGGACCTCAGGCGCCGTCGTCCTCCTCCTTCTATCCGTTCCCTCTCACCAGCGTTTCACCATCAGCACCTTCAAACACGAACCAAGCATTCGATTCACCGTCCATCACCGTAAACCCACTGTCGCGTCGCACCACCGTTGTCAACCACCCCCACCTTCGCTCCTCACTCCCACCCTCTCCCTCTTCGCGTTTTCCCCCATTTCTCCCTCACTCCGAACTCACCTCTCTCTCTCTCTCTCTCTCCACGAAGCCCTTCCCTCTCTCTCCCTCTCCGCAAATCTCGGTCTCCCTAAAATTTTGCAGCAGCGGCGCTGTGGGTGAAGAGAGAATTAAGGTTTTGAAACCTTGTTTTCACTTTTATACCCTCTCCCTTTTAATTGTTTTTTTTAAAGAATTTTAATCAGATTTCTACTTACACCCCTCTGTTTCATTACTACCACTCCCCATGAAAGCCCGCAATTTCGCAAGCCTGCTCACCACTAAAACGAAGTGGGCTTGCCTTCTGCACCCCCTTTTTTCTTCTAAATACAGCCCTCCTGTAACTGGCACCCCATTTTACTATTTCACCCATTTTTTCGTTTTTATTCATTTATTTTCAAAAGTAATTTCTTTCCAAAAAACCTATAAAAATAAATAGATAAATATTTCATTTTCAAAAATATAAATAGGGGACTAAGTCGACCGTACAATCGAGTTAGTCTGCTTTTTAGGTCACTAATGAACCGTTACGAATCATGCCCTATTTAAAACAAACAATTTTTAAATTAAAATAAACACAAACACATTTCTTTCCACAAATCAAATTTTTAAAATAGGGTATTAAGTCAGTCGTACGGCCGGGTTAGTCACCGTTTTAGGACGAATGAACCGTACGGATCAAGAGTCCTAAAACCCATGTTCAAACAAAATCAAACCACCACACATCAAACCATTCTCCAAACTCCAAAAACCCCATTTTTACAAAATAAGGGACTAAGCCGACTGTACAGGCGGGTTAGTCATCATTTTAGGAAAAATTAGTGATCACTCAGGAGTCCTAAAATCCCTACATAAAATACACCAACAAATAAAGTTTTCTATCAAGAACTACGTGTGATTTGATTCTCTACCAAGAGATACGTAGGAGCTGAGGGCGACCGACCTCTGTCAATTGCACTAATAAAAAACTTTTTTAGTCTTTTCCTAAATAATCCCTTTCTTAAATTCAAATAAAATATCAATTTTCTTTCTTTTTAATTCACAATATTCTTAGATGTCGTCGGGTGCTAATACCTTCCCCATACATGACCGACTCCCGAACCCTAATCTGGTCTCAAGGACCCTTATCCATTCCAAAAGGGATTTTCCAATGTTTGCCCTTATAAACTAAACTTTGGTGGCGACTTCATTTTTGAACTTTCGAGGAATCCTCACCCGGATTTTTTGGTCGCTACAAACCTCTTGGTAAGATCCTCCTCCTGAAGTAGAAGATATTTCAAATGAAACAAATTGATTGCGGTCTTGAGTTACATCCCTAGCCACAATGTCTAAAGGCAAATCTACCCACGATGAAATTCCTTGTCTCAAAAGTGCCCTATGTCAATTTAGGAGCATGTAAAGACAAGATTGAATTGAAGTTAGAATGGAGGGAGCATATATGATCATGTGAGAAAGTGAGAGGTGAAGTGTAAATATAAATAAAGCCATACAGATTAGTTGAATTTTGAACAACACCATTTCCAGCACAAACTACTAGTCTACCCATGGATGACAATTGCTTCAGTACTTCAGTCTGCAGAATTTCACATGAATCAATTCAGCTATTTAAGGAAGAGTGTTGTTGGTGTCAATACAGCTCAACATTAACATCGTGCTTCTGCTCACTACCTTTCTCCATCCAACGAACGGGATTGGGAATGGGTTTGGGAGGGAAACTAGAAACAACCACCACAACTCCTTTCTCTCTCTCTCTCTCTCCTCTCTCTCTCCTCCTAGAACAGATAGATAGATAGATATATCTATATCTATATCTATATTCTATATAATATACAAACAAGAATGTTGCTCTAAGCAGTGGCGGGGTTCAAAACTTTTAAACGCACTCCTCGACAATTTTAGACTTGCATGCAAAGAACATACCATTATTAAACAATATTAAGAGCTATGAATTTCTCGGTAGTTGAATCAATTCAAACATGATAGATGGAGAACTAACAGTACACCCATTGTCACTAATGTAATGAATGCAAGGCTAACTACATATCTACAAACCTCCACCAAAATAACCACAAACAAGCATCGGTACCACCAACACCATCAATAATCAGAAAAAGTAATCAAGTTAGGATAAGCTTGCATATCATTTATTATCGTACAGAAATCGGGTGAGCTATACACAATATGAATCCCTTCATAATAGCTAAACCAAGTATTTTCTCACTGGATAGGATTGATTACATGGAGTAATTAAAACCACAATACAGAACATGTTTTAAGTTGACAATAGAACATTGATCTAAATCTCTCTTAATGATTTGACATAAAATTTTCCTTGTTCTCCCAGTACCTCTAACTATTGGATTATCCTCCAACTGCAGAACATTGATCTAAATCTCTCTTAATGATTTGACATAAAATTTTCCTTGTTCTCCCGGTACCTATAACTATTGGATTATCTTCCAACTACAGAACCCTCCAGTAACCGATGCTTTTGCTATTCTTCTTTGAAGATACCCAAACCACCTAAGATGTGACTCTACTATCTTTTGTACAATGGAGGGCATTCCAACCTTTTCTGTAATGATGTTATTCATAATCTTGTGTAAAGTGTAAACAACTATTCATTGTACGAAAATATTTTCTTCTTAACTTACACTACAAATTAAACAAATTACGAAAATATTTTCTTCTTAAGTTACACTACAAATTAAACAATAATAGGGATTAACAGAAAGTTCAATCTAAATTAGGGATTAACAGAAATTTCAATCTCAATCAGAATTATTCAATCTCAATCAGAATTTGGGGATTTCAAACAAACAGAAATTAGGGATAAACAGAAATTTCAATCTCAATCAGAATTTGGGAACTTCACAGAAATTAAGGATTTCACAAATTAGGGATTTCAGGCTCGCACAGTCAGTTCGCAGCTTCACTAGCTTCGCAGCTTCAATTGGGGATTTCAACAAAATTAGGATTTTCAATCAAACAATCAAAAATTAGGGTTTTCAGTGGGGTTTACCAGAAGAAGATGAAAGCTCCAAACCAATCACAGGAAGAAGAGGAGAAGAAGAAAGCTGGCTTCTGTTCGCGCAGAAATTCGTGGCTAAGCTTCTGTGCTTCACGTTCGGACTTCCGTTCGCGAAGAAGAGAGAAGAGAGAAGAGGACCGACGCAGCGTGGTGGTGGTCGTCGTCGTGCAGAAGAAGAGAGAAGAGAGAGTCACCGTGTTTGATGTTTCTGTGTTTTCGCGAGAGAGAGAGTGAAGCGTTTGAACGTTTCTGTGTTTCAGCGTTCGCGAGAGAGAGCTAAGTGGAATTGGGTCTTTGTACAAATGAGTACAAAATTTGAGCTAGTAGTACAATTTCAAATTTTTAGATGGTTCAAAAAACATATTATATAGGGTGGTAAGCAGAAAAAAAAATTGGCTTTTTTTTTTCACACCCCTTTGGGAAACATGTTCGGTCTTTTCATACAAGAGTAGGGAAAATTGTAACATGCTCGTGCGAATAGTAGGAACTAGCCTCATCACCCGTGCGATGCACGGAGAGAGCTAGTATCAATTAAATTAATTAATCCAACCTAATATAGCTAGTTCATATGTATTTTCTTATGTAAAAACACCAGAAAAAACAATATAGTAAATAGCAAGTAGTGCAACACCAACAAAAGAAATGACAAATCATAGACAAATTAAAATTACAAACCAAACATAATTAATAATTAGAAATATCTTAGTGTGCTAAGTAGTGTGCTAGTACTTAGGAAGGTAAGATCTTAACGAAACAACATAGTCTAATCAACAAAGCCTCTAATCAATAACAATTGGAGCATCTTCAAGCAAACCAGATGGTCCATCAAAGTCAGATCTAGGCGTCTCAACCTGGAGAGCGGGGGGCTAACGACGCATTAGCCTTGGACGTAAACGATCGCGAGTCATGAGAACATGCATTTCAAAAAGACCACGTGATGATTTGTAAGACAACACAACCTCCCTACGAATAGGCATTCCAAAAAAACCATCCACTCCAAAGAGTTCCACAAAAGCTCTAGTGTTAGTATCCAAGTATGGAGCAGCATCCTTGTCAAAAACAATAACAGCAGGGTGAGAAGTACCACCAATAGACTCAATGCTAAGATTGGAAGGAAGTGTATGACCATAGACATCATAAAAGGATTTAGGAAGCCTAATCAATGACTGCAAAGAACAGAAATAAAAAATTAGTGCAAACAAAACACATTGCAGAGAAAAGTAATAAGCTGAAAAAATGACATAAGACAATTACCGAAGCCATAGAGATTACTGAGTGAAAAATCTTGGATGCCCTAGCCATATCTACAAGAACACAAGATGAATCCATAGCATTACTAATAGATAAAGAGAATGCACCCATTTATACTTAGGTGCTGGACTAATATAGACTACATGTGAATTAACATAGACTAATTAATCAATTTTGAAAAACTAATTGGCTTCATATAATGCCATTTGTTTTTGCCACTCATTATGGCTCATAAAATGAAGAAATTTGGTTGATGGATATAGCATAGGATGTGGACAATCTGTCATGAGGTAAATATTGAATGAGGTAAGGGACATAAGCCAAGCAACCAAAAACACTAAGGGAACTAAGGTCAGGGACTTTGTTGAGTCAGCAGCTGTATTCCTCATCAATAGAACACCATCCCCTTTCAAGCACTCTCCCCAAAAAAACAGATTACAGATTATAGACATAACAGACTACAGACAGTATGAATTTGATCTAAAACAATAGTGAAAAACAATCTAATGTTGGTGGTTGAACCGAGTGGTTCGAAGAACGTGAATCTTCCGAAGGTGTTGCTGCAAGTTCAACTGTCTGATCCTTTCGAGCATCTCGATGTAGCTCGCAAAATCACCTCCATTGCGCTGTCGACACGTGTCGATTCTCTCCAATCAGAGGCGTCGCCTCTACGCGCTGAGATTGTTGAGAAAGATGGACTCGTCGCTGAGCTCCAGGCTCAGGTGGAGTCGCGTAACGCCGCCCTATCTGAAGCCGCCGGTAAGCTCACTCTCGTCGACCAAGACAAGGTATGAACTCTGAACCGGCTCCAAAACTAAACCCGGTTCAATTTGCACTAATCACTGTTTTAGAAATTTAGGGGTTCAATCGTGAAGAGGAGATTAAAATTGAAATTCAAAATTTGGGAAATAGTAATAGGAACAAAGAGAAACAGCCACTATTTGAAGAGAATCTACAAGAAGAATACTGAAAGGAGAAGAAACATGAACATCAAAATAGGAAACAAACCTGAAGGAGAAGCGAAATTTGACGCGCGATTTGAAAAAGAAGAAAACCAGCACCCTGTTTGAAGATTCGCGATGCTGACCGTGAAGAACAAAGGCAGCTACATTGTTAAGAGAACAAAAAATGCAAAAAAATATGTGGTGTAAGTGATATTATGGACCCAATATTAAGGAAATGGCCCAATACAATAAATGGGTCCAAAACAAAAATGGGCTGAATACTATGAAAAGTATAAAAATTAGAATTTACCTATTGTAGATTTTGAAAAACTTCTCTATATACAACATTAGAAGTAAAGTTGGTATAACACTCATTATCATCGAGAATAAGCAATTTCAAACCAGCTCTAGAAGTAACACGAGAAACCCCAACATAGAGTTGACCGTGAGAAAAAACTGGTCTTGGAAGATAAAGACCAACCTTTTTCAAAGACTGTCCTTGACTTTTGTTAATAGTCATGGCAAATGAAAGTGCTAAGGGAAATTGTCTGCCCTGAAATTTGAAAGGTATCCTAACATCAGATGGTGTAAGAGAAAGTCTTGGAATGTAAACCTTATCACCAATATTACTTCCTGATATGACTTTACCTTCAATAACATATTTACCAAGTCTAGTTATAATAAGTCGAGTGCCATTACACAATCCGGATGATTGGTCAATATTTCTCAACACCATAACAGGCACACCAATCTTCAGTGTTAAAATATGATTTGGAATACCATAAGCAATTACAGAATTTAAAAACTCAGGAGTATGAACATCATCTGGAGAATCTATATCGGAGCTAGCTGAACATGGACTATCAAAACTCAAATACCTCATATCATCTCCAGGAATCGATGACAATATATAATCGTTAAGAACATCGACCAAATCATTAGTAGGTGCTAATATAGCCTTATCACTAAAAAATGATGGATTTGTCATATTGTTCAACAACAATGGATATACCTCTTCAACGATGCTTTTGAGGGGATCAAGAGAAGGCTGGAGCAGCAAATCAGATGGAATTTCAACTTCTGAATCAAAATCATTATGAGAACCCAAGACACCATCACCAATTCCAAGAACCCAGTTTGAAAAACTTTGCATCTGGTCAACATTAATAAAAGAACCACCAGTCAACAAACGCATATTTGTGGATAAAGTAAGCACCTCACAAGAATTCCAAAGATAAGATGAATTTATAGATGAGTGAACAACTTCTTGTCTGGTCCCTTTAGGAATGACAGACAAAACCTGACGAAAATCACCTCCAAGAACAACAACCTTCCCTCCAAAGGGAATGTCAAGACGACCATTGTTTTTAAATCGAAGAATATCCCTAAAAGTTTTGTCAACAGCTTCAAAACAATGTCTATGAGTCATAGGAGCTTCATCCCAAATAATTAGCTTAGACCTCAATATCAACTCAGCCAAAGGACTACCTTGATTAATACTACAAGTAGAATCTTCATCCACATTTATAGGAATTGCAAACCGTGAGTGAGCTGTACGACCACCAGGAATTAGAAGAGCAGTTATGCCGCTAGAAGCAATAGTCAAAACTATATCACCTT
This sequence comes from Astragalus membranaceus, assembly GCA_039519185.1. Lineage (NCBI taxonomy): Eukaryota > Viridiplantae > Streptophyta > Magnoliopsida > Fabales > Fabaceae > Astragalus > Astragalus membranaceus. Next base: position 21,034,802 of record CM076852.1, read on the forward strand.
TTGACCGCAAAGCAGCACATAAAGCCCTCCAAATAAAAGTCTTCCCAGTTCCCCCATAACCATAAACAAAAAACAATCCAGGAACACCATTATTGACTCGTGAGAGAACAGTGTCATACACCACACGTTGCTGATCATTCATCGTGGACAATAATTGCAGATGCTTAAAAGCCAAAGCATCTATATCATAGTTCATCTCATCATAAATAAGTCTATTCTGACTTATTGAACAAAGGCTGGCATCAATTGTCGGCAAACCTGGAAAATCGTCTAAACTCTTGTTATTGCTCTGGAGCAACTTCTGAATATCAACTAATGCAAAAGCCTGCACCTCCTCGGGTGACAAATGTAGGCCTACAAGTAAACGAACACGACCATAAGTCCGAACATAAGTTAATAAATACAGCAGAAATAAGACAAAAGACAACTTTATATTTTTTCATAAATACTCGTGCATAATTGAATAGAAATAATGAATGACTAAAACTAGTGTAGAAAAACATGCCTTTCAAGTTTCTCCTGTTGAACTCTATAGCCAGCAGAGTTTCCAATCTTTTCAATTCTATTAGATGAGAAGTGACTGGCAGTGCAATCACTAAGCATGGGAATGGAACCAGAATATGAATAAGCCTCATTGATTAGGCATTGTTTATTATCAATTGAAAGAGAGCTAGCCTCAAACTCTTCAAGCTCTAGAGTAAGTTAGAAGTCATATGAAGATACCAATATTCTCAAAACCTCACTTGTGTCTTCCTAGTAATACTTGGCCTTGCTTGGTTTCTGACTAACAGTGCAAGGAAACACATCCACAATAGGAGATAGTGACTCCCTTGCACTTGCTATTACCCCAAACATGTCCTCATCTGACCTATAGAACAAAATTTGGAACCACACCCTTTTGTTGCATTGTTAACAGAAGACGTTCTGCTAGAATACCCTTACTCACACCCTGCACCACAATTCACAACAATAATAACTATATGAACCGACTACATTTTTTGGTAATATTTTTAAGGGGATCAATAGTGTTCTCTACTTTTTTTTGGGTGTAGGTGAAACAGTCTTACCAACCGTTTGTCATATATAAACCGACTCCTTCAAGTGAATATAAAATAGATTAAAAGTTGAAAGAACGGCAACTTTTTATTACTGACCTGAGGTTTAGCTTCTACAATGTTTGGGCCACTCTTAACAGAAACAGGTTCATTGGGAAGAACACTTTCTAGATGATCAAGAAGCTCCTTAGCCTGGCATGAACCGAAATCTCGGTCAGCAAACTCGTAATTCCAAACAAGGGCGCTCTCTTTGGCCTCTATGTTAGAAACGTCGGCTGTTTCCGTATATAACTGCATAACTGGCTCAGCAATCTGTTTCCAGTCAAAATCAGGCACAGAAACACAAGCTTCCCATTCTGCATTATGACTTGTCCTGGGAAAAAAGGACAAACTTCAGTTTGAAAACTTAGGCAAGCCCCCCAAATTTGGGTTTGGGACAAAAAACCAAATTTCATCATCTTAAATAAAATAAACAACACAAGATCATTATAATATCAATAAGAAAACATTAATAAGTTCATAGTCATCACAAACTCTTCTGGTCCTTAACACATGAACAACATAAGGAAAAAGAACTCACCTCACTAAATAGCCATGCTCAGCTGCGATTCCTAGCCTTTCAGAAGGAGAAAACCACTCAGTAAGAGTCTTCCTTTCCTTTCCACTTACAATGAAAACACAATTCTTATTGTCCCTGCACAAGGTGTTCAAGAGATTAAGTTGGTTGAAAGATTCATATAAACATTCATAAGTCCCAACACAGATATACAACTTGAACCATGAACTTCTGAATCAGAGGCAAGGCGAGCGATGAAGTGATTTTTATAACTAACGAAACATACTAAAATAAAAGCTCAAGCAAACCCTAGAAAGTACCTCAATGGAGCTCAAGCAAACCCTAGAAAGCAAACCTGTTCTGCCTCTTCGATAACCTCTTCCAAGTACAACGACGAAAGAGATACTGAGAGGAAGTGAAGAGAGATACTGAGAGGAAGCGAAACTTCCAAGTGAACCTCTTCCAAGTACAGCAACGAGAGATAGTGAGAGCGATGAGAGTGAAGAGACCGAAGAGATAGTGAGAGCGATGGAAGAGATGAAATACCCAAATCTCTTCGATAACACAGATACTGAGAAACGATTTTGGAAGAGATGAAATACGCAAATCTCTTCGATTACATATGATTTTGCGGGTGTGAGAGTGAGATGCGAGATGCTGAGAAACGAAGAGGGCGTGAGAGTGAGATGCGATATGCTCAGAAACGATTTTAAGGCTAGGGTGTGAGGGGGAAACGTGATACGTGAGAGGGATTGTTAAAGCAGTGAAACACGATAGGAGTGAGAGAGTGAACAGAGTGAGCAGCGTGGGGCGGAGAGGAACAGTGTGCGGCGGAGAGGAACAGAGTGCGATAGAGTGAGGGAGTGAACAGAGTGGGTGAAAGTGAGAGAGTGAACGGAGTGTTGGTGAGGGAGAGGCGTGAATAGAGGGAAGTGAAATTTTAGGGTTTTTTTTAGTGAAAAACAGTCTTTAACAATCGGTTGTTTACGCAACCGATTCCAAATTAACTGTTTCCTAATCGGTTGTTTATAAAACCGATTCCAAATGTCTAAATATGCACATTTTGAATCGGTTGTTTAAACCACCGATTCAAAATCTCTAAAAAAGTCTCTCCATCATCCATTTAATTACAAAATTGCCACCGAGCCTACATTTGGAATCGGTTATCCAAACAACCGATTCCAAATAGTGCTTTTTAAAGCAGATTTTGCACTAGTGGAATATGGATACTGACAGGCACATGTACCCTATTGCCCGTCTCCACATTTTTAACAAATACTATCCTTTTATTTTACTCGCATGTATTGTTTAACTTCTCACAGTGTGCCCATTATGTGCTTTATCAATATGGATTTTTTTCCACCCCTAGTTACCATTTAAAGTGGTAAATTATATTAGGAGAAAATTTAGGTGTGGTTCCATAGGTGGTGTTATTATTTTCTAATCACACCACAATACGTAGTCTAATTATTTATATAGTTTTATTATCTTTTAAGTTTTTTTTAAAAAATAGACCACATGTCAGGGTGTGATCGGAAAATAACCCCAATCAGACCTATAGAAATACAACTAAATTTTTCCCAAATGCAAATCGAGATGTTTTATTTATAAATTAGGGATTAATATTTTTAGATTAGATCGTTTGAGAGAGTATATATAAAATATCTTTTATATATTTTAATTTAAATATATTAATTAAATGGATAAGATGAAGTGGTAGATCTAGGATCAGGATTTTGGGGGAGCAAAATTTTTAAAAGACACGCATCCCTAAAAATATGTTAAAAATTAAATTTAATCTATTTAACTAAATAAATTAAGCAGCTCATAAATGTCCTCCATGCACACCGGAAGAATAATTAATGTGAGTGATTGTGCAAATGTGATATATAGTGTGGATTGAGTGCAAAATTAATAGGCTTGGTGTAAATTAATAATATCTTCAGAATATCAAAATATTTTTTTAAGGCATTTAGGCTTAATTTTACATTTTTCAAGGTATCGGCTTGACCCCATATTAGAGTGTAAGCCGCTCCTGATAAGATGATACCTCTTTGTAAATGAGTAAATCTGTTAAACACAAGATAGATCCAAAAAAAAATAACCTGTGACAGTTCCTACTCTACTACCCAATCAACACAACAATCCCCAAGTAGTAACATCAGAATTTTTCTTTTGCCGTTCGACAAACCGGCTCCAAGAAATTAAATTGACATGGTTAACCACTTTTGAAATATTAACACACTCCCTTGTGAATATAATTTTGTTTCTAGCTCCTCAAAGGCAAAGCCACTCACTAGTGGAAATTTGACATTAAAAAGCATCATTTAGCATCGGTTGTTTGAACAACCGATGCTAAAAGTAGGCGCGGTGGCAATTTTGCAATTAAACTGAAGTTTTTAGTTTTCGCGCCTACATTTAGCGTCGGGTGTTTAAACAACCGATGCTAAATGTGTTTGCTTTAGACATTTAGCATCGGGTGTTTAAACAACCGATGCTAAATGTCTAAAGCAAATACATTTAGCATCGGGTGTTGAAACACCCGACGCTAAATGTATGTATCTTAACACATTTAGCATCGGTTGTTAAAACAACCGACGCTAAAAGTCCCTTTTTATTTTTCCATTTTCCATCGCATACATTCATCTCTCGCGAACCTAGCTCTTTCTCAACCTCTTCCATTCTCGCAAACATCGCTGAACCCCCTTCCTCTTCCTCTCGCCGTCAACACTCTCCACTCTCTTCCACAACCACCACCCACTACCGCCACTCTCGCCTCCTTGTCGCCGGCCAGAACCACTCCCTCTCCTCCTCACTTCAACCCCTTCGTGCGACCCACCGAGCCAAAAACCCATAACCCATCGCTCCTCTTCCACTGCTGCCGTCGCTCCTCTTCCACTGCTGGCCAAGAGTTCTACTACTTCTTCTTCATCTGTGGTAAGTATTGTACTTCTATTTTACTGTATCCTAATCAAAACCCTAATTTTTGACTTACTGAAAACCCTAACATCCTCTTCCTAAATTTACAGCTTCAATCCGAACCCTAAGCCCCAATACTCTCTGGTTCTTCTTAAATGTACTTCAGCATGTTTTGTTGGAATTGTGTGTATGGACGACTGGTGATTGAGGTGGTATAGTGTTGGAAGGGAATTCTTCACTCCTCTTTTGTCTCAGGATATGCTGATTGAAAACGTAAGTTTGTTGATTTCTGAAATGCATGTTTGAAATACTCTTATATTGATGTGTGAAGTACTTTACTATGGATGTCCATTGTTTTGGAAAAGGTTGGGATAATAAATATCACGGTCCTTATGATATGAATATATTGAATCAGATGCTATGAAATTATATATTGAAAATGGTGTCCTAAATTACATGTTGCGTTTTCCATATATGAGTTGAAAGGATATGCTTGACTGTGTTTATCACAGTAGGAAAAACATGTTTTGCTAAAATGCGAGTAACCACTTGATCCTTCTTACAACTTACTATAGTCTTAACATCATAAGTATTAGAATCACTATTAATTGAAGTCATAACCTTGGAAATTGTTTTCCCTTAACTATTGTCCCTTTTGATGTGTTTTGGGAGTTGTGGTTCTAGAGTAAACATGCTGTAAGGTAGTCTTTCTGCATTTGTAAATTATTGCCTTGCCTTGACAGAAGTTAGTGTAATTAAGAATTATAGCAACAAATCGTAGTGACTATTTTACGTTTTTGACATTGTTCAAATTGCCTTACCTTGACAGAAGTTAGTTCTTTCAAAATGATTTTAGGCAGCAACTCTTTTAAGAAGAATATAATCTCTTAAAATGTGTTCAGTTGATTGATTCATTGTTTGTTATTTAGTCTTCTAATTTGGTGGATCAACCCTGGATTCTCATCATTGATTTTGTTGTTGATGGTAAAGATAGAGATGTTCACCTAAGTTGTTGTTGATTCTCATCACATATTTGTTGTTGATTTTGGCATATGTTTCAGGGAGAGAGGCAGAAGAAGTTGAGCCCATACTGGATGCTCTGCCTAATCTAGAATAGTAAGTTGTAGTAGTACTAGTCATTAAATATTAATTACCACAAAATGCTTTGTTTGTTTGTTGTGATTGTTTCTTACACACTTCTAATAGTTTCATGCCTTTGTTTTCCTTCTCTATAACAAGTCTCTTTACTTGATACTTCTTTTTCAGCTTGGTGGTGGTTATCTTTTTGGGCTTCCAGTGGGATTTGTTGCTGACTATATTGGCGCAACTGTTGGTGCAGGAGATTGCTTTTCCAAACAAGAAGGTCTGATCGTCATTCAGAATACGAGTAAGAGCAAATTACTGTTTGCTGTTTGTAGTGAAAATTACTGTTTGTTGTTTCAGCTTAGCTAAGATTCCTGAATTGTTGTTTGTTTGATCCAGATCTTGCTGTTTACTGTTTCAGCTTAGCTAAGATTACTGAAAATTACTGTTTGTTACTGAATTACTGTTTGTTATTCATTGTTTATTATTCATTACTGAATTATTGTTTGTTACTGAATTACTGAATTACTAAAAATTGCTGAATTACTGAATGACTGAATTATTAGTTGCCTTAAACTATCACATTGCTGTTTGTAGTGAAAATTACTGTTTGTTGTTTCAGCTTAGCTAAGGCTAGTAACATACCCGTGCATCCGCACGGGTCGACCACGTTGCGTGTTACAATTTGGACTCAATTTTAAATTCAAAGTCTGAAAATTCAATGTAGTAAAAAGATGTTAAAAATATAATTAAATGAAGATTGTAAGGAAAACTAATGGCCTATAACAATGAAGACTAATAGCCTATGAATACTCACATTAAGTCGGAATTCAATATGGATTCTCAAGAGATAGAACTTGACATCATATAGGATTGAAGATGTCCTCCTTCTTAAGAATTGAAAGAGTGGTGCATACTATACAAACTACTAAGCAGTCTTATTTTCAGGTTCCATCCATCGTAAAACTACCTCATACATAATACTAAACTAAAAAATATGCTACTTTAAAATGAATCAAAAAAAAGAAAATAATACTTTAAATGATGCCTTGAGTCTAAAATAAATTCATAATTTGACCATAAAAAAATTGTATAGTATATCCAATCAAATTTTTTTTCCAGTATACCATAAATAAGAAAAGGGATGTAATCCTTATATTACAAAAGGCATTCAAGAAGAGTAGACCAATGCACCCATCCAGAGTAATTAATAATCAATAACAGTAATAACACTTTTTTTTACACAAAAAAAAAAGACTCTCCAAGTATGATCAGCAACGATACTAACTTGACATTCCTTCACAACCTGCAAGATATAATGAAGACTATTGTGTAAAGACAGTGTAAAGGAAATATCACTAAAGCATGCTATAGTAGCATCTATGTGTAAAGGAATGTTTTAAGTGAAGAAATTTTCACACGCATATTTCCTCAAATTTGTTAAAACATGTTCTATTAAAGTTAAAAGTAGGAAATTTGATTAGGTCTGCTATTGGAAAAATGCCAATTGAGTGATCACAACCATAAGTTGCTCAAGGTAAAGAACCTGCATTATGTTATATTGATCATAATTTGCATTACCTTAGCCTGCATTACCTTATTTCACAATCAGGATTAGGGAGGGAGGGAGCATCAATAATCACCAAGTTAGAAAAACACTAAAATCATTTTGCAAAAGCATTGTATGATGATCCAATGTTGCTTTTAATGCTACTGTCGATATCATGTACCAAATATTTAGAAATATCAATAGCAATACTGAAGACACACAATCTATAAACTATCACATTGCTGAATTACTGAATGACTGAATGACTGAATTATTAGTTGCCTTAAACTATCACATTGCTGATCTTAGTCCATTTTATTAATACTTGGTCTATTTTTTTGTGGAGCATAGTCATGAATCGTAGTTGGATGCAAAGTAATCGTCTGAGTGATGAGTATGCGAAAGGAGTCGAAGAATTTATAAGTTTTGCTCAAGCAAATTTTCGCAAAAATGATGTTGCCAAAACTGATGTTCCTGAAACTGATGTAACTTATTCCTGCCCTTGTTGTAATTGTGTGAATCGGGCCCCACAACGACCAAGTGTAATACGGGACCATCTCTTTGTTTATGGGATCTGTCCGAGTTATACCACATGGATGTGGCATGGTGAATCAACCGGCAACCCAAGTGTGTCCAAAAGTGAGAAAGTCGATGAAGATATGGATGATCGAATGGAGGATATGATACGTGACATTGGTCCTGAATCTTTTAAGCGAGCACATGAATATGATAATTTGTGCAAAGACAAAGATCAACCTTTGTATTTGGGTTGCACAAAATACACCCGGTTGTCTGCGTCGTTAAAATTGATCAATCTGAAGGCGATAAATGGGTGGACTGATAAGGGATTCACCGAATTGCTTGAGCTGTTGGAAAACATGCTTCCCATAGGTAACACATTGCCAAAACGAACGTACGATGCAAAGAAGATATTGTGTCCGATGGGTGTGGGGTATCAGAAAATACATGCATGTCCCAATGACTGCATATTGTATCGGAAAGACTTTGAGAAGTTGCATAACTGTCCTACGTGTGGTTGGTCGCGCTACAAAGTGAAGTCGGGTGAATCTAATTGTGACGACAACAACACAAAGGGTTCCCCTGCGAAGGTTTTATGGTATCTTCCAATAATACCCAGGTTCAAACGCTTGTTTGCTAATGCAAATGACGCGAAGAGCATTAGATGGCATGCAGATGAGAGGAAATGTGATGGGCAGCTTCGCCATCCGGCTGATTCTTTGCAATGGAAGAAAATTGATAATTTGTATTCGGATTTTGGCACTGAGTCAAGAAATCTTAGGCTCGCACTTGCTTCAGATGGGATGAATCCATATGGTAACTTAAGTACGAATCATAGCTCGTGGCCTGTTCTCCTTTTAATTTACAACCTATCTCCATGGTTGTGCATGAAGCGCAAATATGTGATGCTATCCATGATGATTTCTGGCCCGAGACAACCTGGTAATGACATAGATGTTTACCTTAGTCCATTGATTGAAGACTTGAGAAAAATGTGGGATGAAGGCGTGGATGTGTTTGACGGGTATTCTAATGAAACTTTCAAGCTGCGAGCCATGTTATTTTGCACGATCAATGACTTTCCTGCATACGGAAACTTGTCTGGGTATAGTGTCAAAGGGCATAAAGGTTGTCCTATTTGTGCAGAAGACACGTGTCACCATCAACTCAAATATGGAAGGAAGACTGTCTACCTTGGGCATCGGAAATTTCTCAAACCTAATCACAGATATCGTAAGTTGAAAAAAGCTTTTAATGGGTGCTCGGAAAATGACATTGCTCTGAATGCCTTGACTGGAGAAGAAGTCTATCAAGTGGTTAAAGACATCAAAGTTGTATTCGGCAAAAAGCAGAAGCAGCCTAAGGAAAAAAGCAAGTGGAAGAAGAGGTCGGTGTTCTTTGATCTTCCGTATTGGTCCAATCTTGATGTAAGGCATTGTCTTGATGTTATGCACGTCGAGAAAAACGTTTGTGATAGTGTCATCGGGACGCTTCTCAACGTTCAAGGGACAAAGGATGGCATAAATTCTCGTCTAGATTTGCGTGAGATGGGCATAAGAGAACAATTACATCCAGTGGAACGAGGTAAATGCACATATTTACCTCCAGCATGTTATACCTTATCAAGAAAAGAGAAAATGAGCTTTTGCGAGTCTCTACGGGGAATCAAAGTCCCACATGGTTACTCGTCAAATGTAAAGCGACTTGTTTCAATGAAAGATCTCAAATTAGTTGGCTTGAAGTCTCACGACTGTCATGTCTTGATGCAACAACTGCTACCTGTGGCAATTCGTGGCATCTTACCGAAAGATGTCCGATATACCATAACTAGGTTGTGCTTATTCTTCAATAGTATATGTGCTAAAGTCATCGATCCTCAAAAATTGGACGCGTTGGAAAATGAGGCTGCTATTATCTTGTGTCAATTGGAGATGTTTTTTCCTCCCTCATTCTTTGATATCATGGTTCATTTAATTGTTCATCTGGTTAGGGAGATTAGATTATGCGGCCCTGTTTATTTAAGGTGGATGTACCCAATCGAGCGATACATGAAGATCTTGAAAGGGTATGTGAAGAACCAATATCGTCCTGAAGCATCCATTGTCGAAAGGTACGTCACAGAATAAGCGATTGAGTTTTGTTCTGACTACTTGTCAGAAGCAAAATCTGTGGGACTACCAAAGTCTCGTTATGCAGGGAGAGGTCAAGGTAAAGGTACACATGGTATAACCACTAAATGCATGGGCCGAGCTGAAGTGCTTCAAGCACATTTGTATGTTTTGAATAATACAGATGAGGTATTACCTTACTTGTCTCTCCATAAAGAGATAGTAAAGGCCAAAAACCCTCGAATGAAAGAAATATTGTTATTGAACGAGCATAACAACACATTCATAGATTGGTTTAAATCAGAGATTAAGAAAGATGTGAGTGCCTCTGAGACTTTGAGATGGTTAGCACATGACCCTCACTTTAATGTCGTATGTTGGAGCGGGTACGACATAAATAAGTTTTCCTTTTACACAAAGTCTAAAGATGACAAAAGCACCATGCAAAACAGTGGAGTTATGGTCATGGCTTCCTCGATGCACTTCTCTAATTCAAATGATACAAAACCTGTACTCGCATCCATTGCTTACTTTGGTGTCATTGAAGAGATTTGGGTGCTTGATTACTGTAAATTTAAAGTGCCTCTTTTTAAATGTAAGTGGGTTAACAACAATAGTGGTGTACGTACTGACGAAATGGGATTTACACTAGTGGACCTTGACAAGGTAAGTTATAATGATGAACCCTTCATCATGGCTGACCAAGCAAAACAAGTTTTCTATGTCAAAGATCCTTCTAACAAAAAGTGGTCAGTTGTCCTACAAGGAAAAATAGGCAGTGATGAAAATGAAGATTCAAGTCTTGCAATTTCGGAAACACCTTGTTTGTTAACACAAGTGCCGACTTCAGTTGATGACAATGAAGTTGACAATGAACATGCCACTCGCAATGATCATAATGAAGGAATTTTATACGAAGGAGTTTAGATTTGTTTTTTTTTTAAACCTATGAAATTGTAATTTTGAACTTAGTAACAATGATGGTTTGTTTCTATTATTTCCTTTTGAGCATGTGATAGATTTTGTTTGGTATCAAGTTGTATCTAATCTACTTATTTTCTGTTGGTATTATTCTTTTTTTATTTGATTAAAGGGGGGAGAAAGAGATATTGTATGTTGTAACGAATTCAATCAAACTATATACTAAATTTGGGGATAAATTCTGTATTCAACTTGATTTGTCACTAAGTACTAAGTGAATACAATGATGGCAGAAGCCAATTTGTAGAAAGCAAACAATTACAATATTGAAATGAAAATACTAGGAGAAGAAGAATCTGCAGTAGCAACCAAGTGAAGAGAATAGCCATCATACTTATTCAATGCCCAATCATTCCCAAATTTGATACTTTATAGAAAGGGAAGTATTTTCTGTTACGTTTTCCCTCTCTCATGCTCTTTTCAGCAACCAATTCTGTTATACCAATTCTTAATCATAGCATAGATTGATATGTGTTGTTTACTTCTCTTATTGGTATCAAGCTCATATTGGTTTTAGTATATGACTGATATAATTTGTTTCCTTTGTTTAAACAGCTATCATGGATGATTTCAGTGATCCTCCAAAAAAGAATACCAGACGTCCAACATCATTAAAAAAGTTCACTTCTAGGTGCCCAGATGGTCAAAAATTCAGAGTGGATATTGATAGTAAAGGAGATCTTATTGGTCCGTATGCTAACAAATTCAAGACCTATTTAGGGGTGGTTGCACGAACAAAGATAAGCATATTGCCAATGAAGTGGAGTGATGTTGATGACGAGACAAAAAAGATTGCTTGGGATGATGTACTGCTAACATTTAATGTTCCCGAGAGTAATGAATTCAAGAAGACTTGGATGTCTCATATCAATCTTTGTTGGAGACAGTTCAAGACAACTCTCACCAGAATATATGTCTTTGGTAGTGGGGATACAGATGGTCAAAAAAATCCATGTCACAAGTACAGCAACATATCTCTCGAGACATGGGCCGTATTTTATAACAGTCGCATTACTGAGGAGTTTGTGGTATTTTTTTAACTATAACTATTTTAGTTTCTTAAACATTAACGATATGTTGTAAATATGGTGGTGTTTGTCCTTTGTAACAGGCTAAGAGAGAAGCTGCCAAGAATATTCAAAAAAATAATAAATATAACCACACAATGGGGCCAGGTGGTTATAAAAAGTTGAAGAAGGCTTTGAAAGAAGAACAAATCAAAAAAATCCAGGAGGAGTCTGGTGATCCTAATTTGGAGGTGGAGCCTACATCTCCAGAGCATCATGAGCTGTGGAAGGCTGGCCGCAAAAGCAAGTCTGGATCTTATGCATCCGAGTCGTCAGCATCAGTTGGATCTAAGATTGTAAGTAAAATGTTGTGTGGAAGCTGTGGAACTTAGTATGTTTTGTTTAATTTGTTAAATTGTAACATGTGAACATGCTTTTGTTGCAGGATGAACTTGCGGTTATGAGTAGCCAAGGATCTTTCGTTCCTCAAGGAAAGAATGATATTTTGACTGTTGCCATTGGAACACCTGAGCATCCCGGTCGTGTTCGGGGAGCTGGAAAAGGTGTCGGGATAAAGAGATACTTTGGAGGTGTGGCACGTTTTGCCTCGAGTAGCTCACAAGTTGACAAAGCGGAGTTGATGAAAGAAATTATGGAGGATGTGGAAGTGATGGTGCAAGACCGAGTTCGCAAAGCGTTGGCAGAGGTATATGTTTATATTACTAGATTTGTTTTATTATTTGAATCAATTCATAAATACTAACTTAATTTATATGTATGTTTTAATTATTCAGCACACCATCTCATGTGGAGGAATTCAAAATGCGGGTGTTCAGGTTCCCTCTCCCATGACAACTGTTGGATCTAAGGCTAGCTACTCACCATCTCATGTGGAGGAGGAGGCCAATATCGATTGGATGAAAGAGATGCTTGTGACAGGGTATGCTGATAAGAGACATGCTAGGATATGGTTGCAGCATGAAGATCATGAGTGCTTTGTCTCCTTCAAAGAGATCACGGACATGATTTCTGGTGAAGAGTGGCTTGAATTGAGCCATTTGGCCATATGGTGCACGTAAGTAGTAAAGTCTATTCCATTATATAAATTTCTCACATTTTACATATATTAATCGATCTGATAGTTTTTCTTACTTGCCACTAGATATTTGCATCGTCAATGTGTTGAAAGAGGTATTGATGACTTATATGGATTTGTGTGTCCTTACAAGCTTAACGTGAAGGATATACCCATGAATGTTGTCCTTCAAAACCTTCAAGACAAATTGATGACCACCAATAAGGGAGTATATATTGCTCCATTTTGCCATAGGTAACAGCAACATAGTTCCTTGTTTTGATTACTAGTTGTTTTGTTGGTGAATGGTGAAATGCATGTTAGTCTTCTGATTCTGATTTTCTTGTGTCATTCTGAGTTTATTGTGTGTAACATGCATTTCTTTGTGTGTTGCTTAATTTTAAGTTTATCGATGTTGCAGCGGACATTGGCAACTAGTTGTCTTAATCCCATCTCAAAATACTGTGGTCTGGATGTGTTCCTTATGCCACAAACCAAACAAAACAATCAAAGAAATGTTTAGCAAGTAAGTTTGTATTTTTTATCTTGGTTTAGATTATAGTATTTGAATTTAAGTTGGGTTGAAATTTTATAAATACTTTTATATTATGTTATTAGAGCTGTCAAAGGTTATTCTACATCTGCCCCCACGTGGTTGTACCCTAAAGTAAGTAATTTAAAATATGGAGTTGATTTAATTTGGAGTGAATTCATATATGATATATATATATATATATATATATATATATATATATATATATATATATATATATATATATATATATATATATATATATTTGGTTAACTTTGTTAATTCATTTGTGTGTAGATGCCAACACAACGGAATGGTTTTCATTGTGGATATTATGTGATGAACTTTATGCTGACCATTGTGAATGCTAGTGTTGTTGATAATTGGGAGCAGGTATAAATTTTTGGTTAAAATTATACTTTACACATCTATTTAGAATTATAGAATGATTGAATATAATTTGTTTGAGTAATTTTTAAACTTGTAGGTATTTGATGACTCAAAGGCATACACCGAAGAGGAGCTTCTTAAGGTTCGTCAGCTTTGGGCAGAATTCTATATGAAGATTCGTACGGAGCAAAAAGATACATTGTTTAGCATTGTTTAAACTTGTTCAATTTATTCTCTATTTCTAGTCTTTGTGAATTGATAGTATTAGAATTGTGAACAAATTTTTTATTTGGTCTGGTTTTCTATTTCTATTTCTAGTTTAGATGAAATGTGAACAAATTTTTTATATGGTCTGGTCTTCTGTTAATGTAAACACTGAGGTATTAGAATTGTACTAGATGAAATGTGAAGCTGGTTTTGTGTAATGTATTAGAATTGTGACTGCATATTGTATTAGAACTGTATGTGAGCTGGTTTTGTGTAAAATGAGGTATTAGAAATGTGAAGCTGGTTTTGTGTATGTCTGTGATGCAATCTCCAGGTTTAGAACTGCACTGAGGTATTAGAAATGTGAAGCTGGTTTTGTGTAAGCTGGATTCAGATCAAAAACGAAGGAAACTAAAATGTGTAAAATGACATTTAGCATCGGTTGTTTGAATAACCGATGCTAAATGTCATTTTTAATGACGTTTAGAGACATTTAGCATCGGTTGTTTGAAACAACCGATGCTAAATGTCCATCAGTGAGACATTTAGCGTCGGTTGTTTGAAACAACCGATGCTAAAAGTCCATCAGTGAGACATTTAGCGTCGGTTGTTTCAAACAACCGATGCTAAATGTCACATTAAAAACCATTTCAAAGGTCTAAAAATGACATTTAGCGTCGGTTGTTTGAAACAACCGGTGCTAAATGTCCATCAGTGAGACATTTAGCGTCGGTTGTTTCAAACAACCGATGCTAAATGTCCATCAGTGAGACATTTAGCGTCGGTTGTTTGAAACAACCGATGCTAAAAGTCCCCTTTGAGACATTTAGCGTCGGTTGTTTGAAACAACCGACGCTAAATGTCTCACTGATGGACATTTAGCATCGGTTGTTTCAAACAACCGACGCTAAATGTCATTTTTAGACCTTTGATATGGTTTTTAATGTGACATTTAGCATCGGTTATCTGAGAACCCGATGCTAAAAGTGACATATAGCGTCGGTTAAATAACCGATGCTAAATGTATGACATTTAGCATCGGTCGATTTAGCGTCGGGCGATAACCGACGCTAAATGTCCAATTTAACCGACGCTAAATGTCTTTTTTCCACTAGTGACTACATCACAGCAACCCATAACATATGCCTTATCCTGTTATGTTTTCTCTGCTTTTAGTGTGTCCCTTGTTGGTATCAGTGGTTGAAATAATCTACATACCATATTGAGGGCTTTAGATGGGCCCTGCATTTCCAAAGTTTGTTGTAAGCTGTCTGGAAGGCGTCCTGCTGAACTGTCGTCGTTTGTACCTGCAAATTAGAAATTAATGTGATAATTATTAGGAGACAACTATTCTCATCGTGTAATTCTGTAATCTTACAGTTTTCAACAGCAAATATTATCGTGTAATCCATCCAATGTTGAACCACCTTTCTAGTCTTTTTGACAGAAAAACTTCCTTCTAATGATGGTTTAAAATCTATTACATACTTATCTACCAATTACCTCCACAAAAATGGCCAACCAATTTCAAAGCAAAAAAATGGCAATTCAACTCCTCAGGAACCTCCATAAAAAAGAATGAGGAAGAAAAAATTCAATCGATCAAATTAGAATCAAAGTGGTCATCATGAGGAATAGCAACAACAAATAGCATCGTCATACCTGAACCAATATTGGATTGAGGGATCAACCACAAATACTTGAGGTCAGGATACTTGAGTGTTGTTGACCTTTACTTTCTTGGTTTGCATGATGTTTACTCCTGCAAGTATTCATTCTCATGGAAAATAATAAAAGAAAGGCAGCACAATGGAATCTATCTTTGTCATGTAAACCAATGTTTAGAAATATTTAATACTAAATCAAAAGCTTCTAAATGTGAGAGAAGAGAGAATGGTGGCGTTACTTGCTGCGACGGAGGGAAGGGGATGGGTGGTGGTAGCGTGGTGGTGGCGGAGATAACTGGGTGAGTGTGAGTGGGGTGAGAGTGAGTGAGGTGAGAGTGAATGGTGAGAGAAGAGTGCGTTACGGAGATAGGAAAATTTAATTAAAATTAGCGAGGTAGCGACGGATTTGAATATTAGCGACGGAATTTAAATTTCACGCATTCCCAAACATTAGCGACAGAATAATAGCGACGGATTTTACTATTAGCGACGAATTTGGGAATCTTACGATTTCCAAGATCTGCCAACGGTCTCGTCAGCGTTAGCGACAGACTGTTAGCGACAGATTTGAATTTTTTTTAAAAAATGGCGTGCCTTATAGCGACGGAATTGGCTGTCGCTAAATCCCTCGCTAAGTTTGATTTAGCAACGGATTGGGTATCCCTTGCTAAAATCCGTCGCTAATCCTGCATTTTTTTTGTAGTGGACTGCGTCGGTCTCGGCGACGGGCTCCAACCTCCATTTTTGCCCTTTGACGCCGACGTACTTCTCGAACTTATTAAAATCCTTCAGATCAGGACGAACGGGTTGATATATTGTCCCTCTGCTACGGACATATGTGGAAATCCATTTGTAAGGATCTTCGGCCTCGACCCCATCCTCCTCCATTTCCTGCACTTCAGCCTCGGGTTGAGCCACGAGTTCGCCCCTAGGGGAAACTCCTCAACAGAAGGGGTCAATGCAGAACCACTATCCTCGACCATATCTGTAACCTCACCGAGGTCGACATATGATCTTTTGTCAGAATTGGATTACCCTCGGTCGATTTCTTTAGAAGCGGTTTCCCGGGGGCAACCATACATGACCTCTCACTATCTCTAGTGTTCGCCAACTTGCCTGCAGGGGAGGATGCCGAGGTCAGAAACATACAATAGGAGCAAGCTCGGCCCACAACGGACCCGGGTCAGACTGACCATCTTCATCCCAGAGGTAAGGTGGGGGGGGTGCCGGGTACAACGACCCGTTCGTTCAAACAAAGACAAGAAAGAAAACAAAGGAAAGGAAGGAACAATGAACTAACCTCGAATGAATAAACTTGAGTCGGAAGAAGAAATTTGGAAAAAGATCACTGGAGCCTCAACGTTGGTCGATCGGAACTGACGTCGGTTGATCGGAACTCTCGAACAGCCGTAAAATACTCGAAGATCAGGGGAATCGTTCGCAAGGTCAGGAGAAAACCGAATTCAGAGGAATCAAAGGTATCACAGTATAGGGCTCCAACTCCTATTTATAGGAACCTGTGACCTGGAAGATGAAACGACACACCCCATCCCGAAGCAATAAATGCTCAGGCACTAAAAACTAGGCAATCATTATGACGGGACGCCACGTTTCAATCAAACATCATTATGACAAGACACCTCGATTCCATCAAACGTCACATCAAAACAGCAGCCTGACACGTGTCATTCCTAGAAATCTGAGGCCGTCGCAATCAATGCGTCGACCTGGGGACACCCCGGACCAACTCCGACCCCAACCAGGCACATACCGGTTCGAGTCCGTCCTTGGCAGCATGAGAATTCACAGCAACTCAGTTGCATTCTTCAACTCAAGCCGAGGCCGCACTACCGTGACCGACCTCGACTTGGGTGGAAACTGTTCCGGACTGGGCCAAGCGGGCCAATCCACGCAAGACCGGCCCAATACAAAGAAGAAGAGGCGGAGTCGACTTCAACGATCAGTGTAACATTCCCAATTTCGCTAATTTAAATTATTTAAATTAGCAAGAGGTCAAGATGATTAATTAGCATTTTGATTAATTATGTGATGGTTGGAATGAATAAATTATAGTTGTGCATAATTGAAATATTATGTTAAGTTAGTGAGTTATGAGATTAGTGTGGTGTTAAGAGTAATTTAAGAGAATATTAGAGAGTAGGGGTATTTTGGTCCTTTCACTTCATTAAATGAGGCTTCAGCTGAACCATAACACCAAAGGCAGCCCTCATTTCTCCAACTTCAGAATTTTCAGAAAAACAAGAGAGAAGAAAGAAAGAAGGGGCGCGAGGGAGAGAAGGAGAGGGAGGGAGAAACCCAAGACTCTAGTGCATGTGTAATCTGGAACCATCACTCTTCCTCATTTTTCCTCCTCTATCCGTTGATACCATTTTCGTTACCTATCCTTTCCCCAACTCAGATTTTTGCCATAACCTCACCTTCAAGCTCAAAGCATAGAAATGGAGATATAACCCCTGCATGTCCTTGTTAGAACCCATTATTCAGTACCAAGGCTCACCTTCAAACCACAGTTGCTGTTTGAAGTTGTTTGGGTAGCTAGGAATCGGAATCAGCTGCTGTCCAAGCGATTTGGAGTAGTTGAGTTCGTTGTTGGAGCGAATTCGAGGAGAGTTCGTGGTTTTTGGAGCGGTTGAGTTCTCGGAGTCTCGGTGTTTGCGTGATTTTCATCACTTCGGGTGAGTTCTATAACTCGCTTAGGGGATATGTGTGTTTTTCTGAGTCTCAACCTTTTCGAAAACTATGGTCACGCGTTTCTGATATCGAAAAGAAAATTATTCGAAAACCGTTTTCTCATAAAGGATTGTGATTTAAATCCTAAATTATTTGATTGATTGTTTGGGTGTACTGGATTGGATTGATTGGAATTGCTATAATATACTGTTTCAATGCATGTTTAAGTTTGGGGCTCGATCGGAAGAGATTTTGGAATCGGAACAGAATGGAATTTACTCATGAAAAGTCTGTTTTCTGGAAAACGGATGGAGACGCAAGGATCGTGTGCCCCTGTGCACGAGTCGTGCGCCCCCATCTGATGTTACACGAACTGAGTTTTAAACACACACGGATCGTGCGCCTAGTCGCACGGGTCGTGTGTATCCTCCTGGAACTTTTATTCAACAACGCACGGGTCGTGCGTATCTTTTTGGAAATCTTTTACATCTTTGTTCAACAGCGCACGGGTCGTGCGCCTACACGCACGGGTTGTAACACCCAAAATCTACCTGGCGGTTTACTTGCAAAATATCAGAGTTTCAAAATCACTTTTGAGTGCTACAATTTCTTCAACGTAAAAAAAAACCACTTTCAAAACATAATCCAATTTCATTTATAAAGCAGCGGGATCTCAAAAATTAGTTTAACTTAGTCGTACTTCGAAAGGTAACTTTCTTTCAAAACGCAGCGGAATTCAATTTAAGTGTCGACATAAACAATACAAAATCCAACTAACAGAAAACGTGGATAATAAAGAGAAAACAACGTTCGTCCCCCCTGAGTGCTATCTATCAGAGCCGACGACACCGAACAAATGGAAGACTAGGGTCTTCCCTCGCAAACACCTGCAAGTTACCACATAGGGGTAACGAACCATAGAAAAGGGTGAGATATCTCACACATAATAGGATAAAATGATTAGGGAATATGTTAGAGTATAACACCTACGTCTACCACACCAATCACAAACATCAATTACAACACCAAGGGTAAAACAGTCAATCTCATCATCAAGGGTAAAACAGTCAATTTCATCAAGTTATAAACATCACAGTCATCATTAACACAAATATCACCAAGGTACAGTCACCAAGGTCGTCACACATGTTATGATATGCATGAATGCAGTATGCATGTGGATCCATAGGCCGAAGCCTCTGCTCGTCATAATAGGCCGAAGCCTCTGCTCGTCGTAATAGGTCGAAGCCTCTGCTCGTCATGATAAGCCGAAGCCTCTGCTCGTCATAATATGCACATGAGTTATGCGACACTATGTACAATGCACCAGAAAATAATCAACAACCAAGATCAACTCAGTGATACCACAACACTGACGCCAATAACTCATGATAGGCCGAAGCCTCTGCTCGTCGTAATATGCACCGTCACACACCAATATCACACCAATGATTAATGAAATTCATCACACCAAATAATTAATGGAATTCGTCACACCCAATAATCAATAGGCCCACCGGAACTATTAATTCACCCACCGATCACACCATAATACACTCACCAACTCAACCCACCACTCACACCAACACCAATTTCAATTAGGCCAATTTAGGATTTGACACAAAATAGGGAAAGTGAGTAAAAAAATTGCAATTTAGACACTGGAACACTTCAGTCCAGAACCACCAGTAAAATAATCCATTTTTGCATAAAACCAGAATATTTGGATAGACACCGAAATTAGTTTCGAAACGCATTTTGAACCGTCCAATTTGGACAACCGAGTCAAAAGATATTTAGAAAACAAATTTGGGAACAACAGCGACACCCCGGGCTACGCGAACACGGCGGCCAGAATTCGGCGAATTAGTTAAAATAGTAAACGACATCGGATTTCAACAAACGACCCCTCTACAGAAACCTGAGAATGTCTAGTTCCTGACTATGGTTTTATTTTTTCGAAACAATGAGCCGATTAGTACAGTTTCAACAAACAAGCATCAGGGTTCAGAAAACGGGTCAGCCACCATGACCTAACTTGTGGCACCTCTAGAATGATCAAAACTCAACCAAAAGACATGGGGTTTGTGCCCAAACGAAGGAAATTGAATCTAGTTTTCAAAGAGACAGGAACCATTCAAAACGGAGCTCAGATGAAAACGTTATAACCGAAATACCGAACCTAGACACAGAATTACTCCAGGATATTTCCCTAAATTGTGACACCTATATCTCGAGCCACACGACTCCAATTTCAATCAAACCAGTGCCAAATCAAAGATAAATAAGTCTAGTTTCTAAAATGGTAAACCACACAATTTTTGGACCACCTGAAAACACGTAGCATCAAAAGAACGAACCTATGTCCAGAGTTCCCCAACAGTAAGTTTTAACACCATAATTACACAATTAACACCAAATTAATTCACCAATCATATTTTAATCATCAAATCAGTTTGTCCACTGTTAACATCATCATCAAATTCGCATGATTCATCAACCATAGCATCAAAAACATTGCATCAAACACATGGCATGCGATTAGGATTATCATCAATCAATGCATTATAGAGGGATTTCAATCACACAATTCAACACCAAAACAAAACATGCATATGGCAATATAGTGCCTACTCCCCATAACCCCATCATGAAACCCCATTAGATGTAAGAATCCCACCCTTACCTTATTAGATGAGCTTTAATCCCCTAGATCAAGTACCCAAATTCGTAGCCCTCCTCTCCTCTTCCTTAGGCACCAACTTAATTCTTCTTCCCTCCTTGAACCTTCACGCCCTTTCTCTTCTTTTCCCTCTTGCTTGTGCGCCACTCCTCCTCTTCTCTCCTAGGGTTTGGCCGCGCCTCTCACTCTCCAAGGCTCTCTCAATTCTCTTCTTTTTCTAAAATTTGCTAATGATCACTAAACCCTAGGATTAGCTCTCATACGCACCTAACTCATGGATCATGGGTCATGGGCTTTCTTCCATCACTTAAGCCCTAATTAAATAATTAAGCACCACCACTCCCTAATTAATTAAAACCACCCCATATTATTATTATTATTATTATTATTTCTATCACCCACATCCTATTTAATTAATTAAATAAATACTAAATAAATATTTAATTAATTTTGGGGTGTTACAACTCTCCCCCACTTAAAAGAATTTCGCCCTCGAAATTTTACCCGCCAACGATAACACCTTCCCACTAACAATCTACACACAAGTTCACACAACAAGAAACATGTCGTAGCACATCAAGGACACAAGACTCGACACGGGACATAGGCCCACAACATAAAATCAACACTTACTACAAGCCTACAACATAAAATCATCAAACAACTTGGGCCATTCAGCGGTACCCTCAACCAGACAATGTGGGCCATTCGGCGTTACCCACGACACAACAACAATGTGGGCCATTCGGCGATACCCACAACAACAACAACATAACTTGGGCCATTCGGCGGTACCCAAGACAACAACAAGACGACAACATCACAAACGTCAACATCATTAATATCAACATAATCATCAACACATCATTAACAACCATCAACATCAACATAATCATCATGAACAACAACATAATCATCAACAACATTATTAGCAACATCAACATAACCATCATGGACAACCACATTATTAGCAACAACATCTTTAACCACACAGGACCAACAACTCAATCACGACAATGGGCGCTAAGGCGCCAACAACCAACAACAGCAAAATAGGCATGGCGCTTCCAACAACACTAACAAAATGGCACATGGCGCCTATGGGCAGGGCGCCTTCACAACCAGACTACAGCAACAACAAATCAATAATGGCCCACGGCCTAAAACAACAATTCAACAACAACAAACAACGGGTCTCACATTAACGATTTAACATTCAACAACTTAACATTTAATCAACTTGACATTTAACAAATACTTAGCCACTTAACACTTAATCAATTATTATCGAAAACAGTTAAGGAATTAGGGCAACATGAATACATATCTAAACATGGTGACATTAATTGATTCATGAACATGGCAACATCAAAACTAGGTTTTTAAGGCATGTAACGAAATTGTTCAACGAGGCATCATGGCATACATATGGTAATTATCAAAATCCTAGATCACACACTACATGATTCCAATTATAAGAACATATACGAAAGGTACCATCAAATTTTCGGAAACAGTAACAGCAAATTGTTGGAGACAGCAACGATAATTTTTCGAAAACAGCAGCAATTATTTTCGGAAAACAGCGACAATTAATTTTCAGAAAACAGCAACATTTATTTTCAGAAAAACAGCAACATTTATTTTTAGGAAAACGAATCATGTTCAGAAAACAGCAACATTTATTTTCTGAAAAACAGCAACATTTATTTTTCAGAAAAACAACAACAAATATTTTCAGAAAAAAAAACAGCAACAAACATTTTTCAGAAAAACAGCGACAATTATTTTCAGAAAACAGCAATAATCATTTTTCTGAAAACAGCAACAATTAAAACTACAACAGTAAAACAACAACAGTAATTTAAACAAACAGCAACAGCATTTAAATAAAAATAGCAACAGCAAAACAGCATTTAAAACAGCAACAGCAATGGCAATTTAAAACAGCAATTGCATTCAGCATTTAAAACAGCAGCATCAATAGCATTTTAACAACCACGAATAAAAACATGCTATAACAACATACTTATAACAAATACAATGACGAGAATGGAGTCCAATCAATTCAAACATATTACGTGTTTATAAAATGACACACGAATCACCAAAAACAACATTAATATAAGTTCAAAAACAGTCTTTTGGTATACGGCTTGTTTTAAAAAAAAAACATACCCACATTAGCAAATTCAAGATATATATATATATATATATATATATATATATATATATATATATAATAATTTAACCAAATCGAAACACGTGTGAGCATTTAAACTACAAGGTAAATCATTTAGAGTCATGCAGCAAGCACACATATTGAATCATGGCATAAATCATTGGAGATCATACAAAGGGAGTCAGAATTTCACACAACAGTAATTACAAGCATTGAAAAAAAATCATTTTTGAGAGCCTAACCAACTAATTTGGTCGGCCTCATTGTCCTCGAAATCAAACAAGCAATGCATGCAACTCTACTCAGAGTCCACACATTGAAAATATAACAAATCACACAAACAGTCCGGTAGGACCGAACAATCCTCAAAATAAAGTACCTGATTCGAACAACCTGCAACGCAAACAATGGTTAGTACTAAAAGACCATACTTGACTGACACACGACACGACAACTTGGTCGGACCAACCATTGCTCTGATACCACTAATTGTAACACCCAAAATCTACCTGGCGGTTTACTTGCAAAATATCAGAGTTTCAAAATCACTTTTGAGTGCTACAATTTCTTCAACGTAAAAAAAAACCACTTTCAAAACATAATCCAATTTCATTTATAAAGCAGCGGGATCTCAAAAATTAGTTTAACTTAGTCGTACTTCGAAAGGTAACTTTCTTTCAAAACGCAGCGGAATTCAATTTAAGTGTCGACATAAACAATACAAAATCCAACTAACAGAAAACGTGGATAATAAAGAGAAAACAACGTTCGTCCCCCCCCCCCCTGAGTGCTACCTATCAGAGCCGACGACACCGAACAAATGGAAGACTAGGGTCTTCCCTCGCAAACACCTGCAAGTTACCACATAGGGGTAACGAACCACAGAAAGGGGTGAGATATCTCACACATAATAGGATAAAATGATTAGGAAATATGTTAGAGTATAACACCTACGTCTACCACACCAATCACAAACATCAATTACAACACCAAGGGTAAAACAGTCAATCTCATCATCAAGGGTAAAACAGTCAATTTCATCAAGTTATAAACATCACAGTCATCATTAACACAAATATCACCAAGGTACAGTCACCAAGGTCGTCACACATGTTATGATATGCATGAATGCAGTATGCATGTGGATCCATAGGCCGAAGCCTCTGCTCGTCATAATAGGCCGAAGCCTCTGCTCGTCGTAATAGGCCGAAGCCTCTGCTCGTCATGATAGGCCGAAGCCTCTGCTCGTCATAATATGCACATGAGTTATGCGACACTATGTACAATGCACCAGAAAATAATCAACAACCAAGATCAACTCAGTGATACCACAACACTGACGCCAATAACTCATGATAGGCCGAAGCCTCTGCTCGTCGTAATATGCACCGTCACACACCAATATCACACCAATGATTAATGAAATTCATCACACCAAATAATTAATGGAATTCGTCACACCCAATAATCAAAAGGCCCACCGGAACTATTAATTCACCCACCGATCACACCATAATACACTCACCAACTCAACCCACCACTCACACCAACACCAATTTCAATTAGGCCAATTTAGGATTTGACACAAAATAGGGAAAGTGAGTAAAAAATTGCAATTTAGAAACTAGAACACTTCAGTCCAGAACCACCAGTAAAATAATCCATTTTTGCATAAAACCAGAATATTTGGATAGACACCGAAATTAGCTTCGAAACGCATTTTGAACCGTCCAATTTGGACAACCGAGTCAAAAGATATTTAGAAAACAAATTTGGGAACAACAGCGACACCCCGGGCTACGCGAACACGGCGGCCAGAATTCGGCGAATTAGTTAAAATAGTAAACGACATCGGATTTCAACAAACGACCCCTCTACAGAAACCTGAGAATGTCTAGTTCCTGACTATGGTTTTATTTTTTCGAAACAATGAGCCGATTAGTACAGTTTCAACAAACAAGCATCAGGGTTCAGAAAACGGGTCAGCCACCATGACCTAACTTGTGGCACCTCTAGAATGTTCAAAACTCAACCAAAAGACATGGGGTTTGTGCCCAAACGAAGGAAATTGAATCTAGTTTTCAAAGAGACAGGAACCATTCAAAACGGAGCTCAGATGAAAACGTTATAACCGAAATACCGAACCTAGACACCGAATTACTCCAGGATAATTCCCTAAATTGTGACACCTATATCTCGAGCCACACGACTCCAATTTCAATCAAACCAGTGCCAAATCAAAGATAAATAAGTCTAGTTTCTAAAATGGTAAACCACACAATTTTTGGACCACCTGAAAACACGTAGCATCAAAAGAACGAACCTATGTCCAGAGTTCCCCAACAGTAAGTTTTAACACCATAATTACACAATTAACACCAAATTAATTCACCAATCATATTTTAATCATCAAATCAGTTTGTCCACTGTTAACATCATCATCAAATTCGCATGATTCATCAACCATAGCATCAAAAACATTGCATCAAACACATGGCATGCGATTAGGATTATCATCAATCAATGCATTATAGAGGGATTTCAATCACACAATTCAACACCAAAACAAAACATGCATATGGCAATATAGTGCCTACTCCCCATAACCCCATCATGAAACCCCATTAGATGTAAGAATCCCACCCTTACCTTATTAGATGAGCTTTAATCCCCTAAATCAAGTACCCAAATTCGTAGCCCTCCTCTCCTCTTCCTTAGGCACCAACTTAATTCTTCTTCCCTCCTTGAACCTTCACGCCCTTTCTCTTCTTTTCCCTCTTGCTTGTGCGCCACTCCTCCTCTTCTCTCCTAGGGTTTGGCCGCGCCTCTCACTCTCCAAGGCTCTCTCATTTCTCTTCTTTTTCTAAAATTTGCTAATGACCACTAAACCCTAGGATTAGCTCTCATACGCACCTAACTCATGGATCATGGGTCATGGGCTTTCTTCCATCACTTAAGCCCTAATTAAATAATTAAGCACCACCACTCCCTAATTAATTAAAACCACCCCATATTATTATTATTATTATTTCTATCACCCACATCCTATTTAATTAATTAAATAAATACTAAATAAATATTTAATTAATTTTGGGGTGTTACACGGGTCGTGTGAGACCTTCTGATCTTCAAATTCAAAGTACCTTTTTATCCGTTCCAAATGATTCCAATTCCCTTCTAATCCATTCCCCAAGGTCCCCCAACAATGTAAAGATACCGATGTCATGAGATTGAACATGTTTAATAGAAAACTTGTGTATTATGAACAAAATAGAAGACCGTACTTAGAGAACGCGAGAGAACATATGTCAAGAAATAATAATAGACGGTACTTGACTGATATGATACACGGTACTTGACTGATATGATACACGGTACTTGACTGAAATGACTAACAGCCCATTGCGGGTACATGGATATATAATGTATAATAAATACAAGAGGAAAAAGGGTGACGACCCTTAGAGGTTAGCATACTAGGGGAGGGGAAGTCATGAGCCCCAAAACCTAGACTCAAGAATGTTTCGCCCACTAGAAATAGCAGGATGGGTTCACCAAAGTCAAAGAAGTGCATATAAAATAGGTAGACTGAGGTGTTATGCTAAAAACATGGAACAAAAGATTGTATGCTTCATGTGTCGCTTAGGAGGGCCATGAGCATAAAGGTTACAGGAACTGAAAATATTCCACGTGGTTGCTTTTAGGGCCACGAGTGTAAAGCAAGGCATAATGAACCGCTAGAATTAGTAAGGGGTCTCGATAGGACTCACTGAGATAATGTTTATCTCACCCTTCATATTTGTGGTTTTTACAGAGAAACAGGGGAAAGCAAAGGCGACGAAGCACGGTTAGCCGGTGCGACTCTTGGAGTCATTGAAGACCGAGTTTCATATTTTAGACCTTTGTCCCATTTATTGTTTCTATGTTACCGATTGTATAACTTTCATGGTTTAAGTTGTAAATCGTTTCCGCTACTTTATGTTTTGAGTATTGAACACCAGGATTCTGTACAAGTCTTAAGTTTTGAAACTTAAGCATTTTCAGGAAGTTTATGAGGTTCTGAGAACCATTAGTATTTATTATTCAAAGTTTTAGTTGTGTTCAATATTTCAATAACAGGAAGTCCCTCTGATGTATGCCATCTAGTGCATTTCGATGATTCTTTATGTTAGAATTTATCGGGGTGTTACATTATGGTATCAGAGCAGTTCGACCTAGTCGGGCTTAGTTTAGTTAGGGTTGAGTCGATTCCTTGTTAGTCCTTGTTGTGATTACACTTGTGATGCTAAGAGACATTGAGCCTGATCAACTCAATACTTGGTGTATCATAAGCGAAATTATGGAAGGATGACCAAGATGTAGTCCTCGACCAAGACCGAAGTTCCTAAAAACCCGTTTCATCTTAGGGAATATTGGAAAGAGGAAGGTAGTTAAGCCATCAACTCCGAATGCAAAGTTAAAAGGTAACCTATCAAGGGAAAGAAAGTGCAGTTGTATGATTCATCAAGATTCTCCAAGTGTTTTGCTGGTAGGAAGCCCAAGAGGTGAATGTCGTCCTAGTGCGACTCAGTGGTAATATCGTAAGAAAAAGGGGTCACTCAATTCAGAGTGCCCAAAAAGAGGAAAAGAAAGGGGTCAGATAAGCCTACTTCAGCTCGAGAGAGGGTCTACACTGCAGATGCTCAGAAAGTCATGGCTACAGACACTCCACCGAGAATGTGGATATTGTCCTAGGTATGAGATGGATGACTGCAAACCATGTGAATGTTGATTGTTTTCATCGGACTAATCGATTTCGCCTCCGAGTCAGTGGAGCTACAACCGCCCAATTCTGAAGCTGTTATTTCTTTCACTTCGGCCAGTAACTATCTGTTCCAAGGCGCAGAAGCGTATGTCATGATGCTGTCTGCATCCACTGAGACAGGTCAGGATTTATCTTCTGTGCAAGTTGTTAATGAATTTCTTGATGTGTTTCCTGATGAAGTTCCTTCGTTACCTCCGGATCGTGAGGTGGAGTTCTCTATAGAGTTGGTTCCGGGCACTGGGCCAATTTCTATAGCTCCGTATAGAATGTCGCCATTAGAGTTGAAGGAATTGAAAGTCCAAGTGGAAGAGCTAATTTCCAAACAGTTTATCCGGCCGAGTGCCTCACCATGGGGTGCTCCAGTGTTGCTTGTCAAGAAGAAGGACGGAAGTATGAGATTGTGCATCAGTAGAACAAGGTGATTATTAAGAACAAGTACCTGTTACCGAGGATTGATGATTTGCTAGACCAATTGAGGGGAGCTTCTGTATTTTCAAGGATTGATTTGAGGTCCGGCTATCACCAAATCAGAGTTCGAGCTTTGGACGTCCCGAAGACCGCTTTCCGTACGAGGTATGGACACTATGAATTCGTAGTGATGCCCTTCGGTTTGACCAATGCTCCAGCCGTATTCATGGATTATATGAATCGGATTTTTAATCCCTATCTGGATCAGTTTGTGGTAGTGTTCATTGATGATATCTTGGTGTTCTCTAAAACGATTGAGGAGCATGTGCAACATCTCCGAATTGTTCTGAACGTACTCCGAGAGAAGAAGTTGTATGCTAAGCCGTCCAAATGTGATTTTTGGATGCCCGAAGTTAAGTTTCTGGGTCATGTGATATCTCAGGCAGGTGTTGCAGTGGATCCCAGTAAGATTGAAGCTGTGGTAGACTGGGAACAACCATCCACGGTTACTGAGGTAAGAAGTTTCTTGGGATTAGCTGGGTATTATCGAAGGTTCATTCGAGGATTTTCCCAGCTGGTCCTTCCACTCACTCGGTTAACTCGC
This sequence comes from Astragalus membranaceus, assembly GCA_039519185.1. Classification (NCBI taxonomy): domain Eukaryota; kingdom Viridiplantae; phylum Streptophyta; class Magnoliopsida; order Fabales; family Fabaceae; genus Astragalus; species Astragalus membranaceus. Next base: position 21,063,822 of record CM076852.1, read on the forward strand.
AAGGGTCAGCCGTTTGTTTGGGACTCAGACTGTGATAATTGTTTCACGAAATTGAAGGATCGTTTGACTTCTGCACCTGTCCTGATTCTTCCAGATCCGTCTGTAGGATTTCAAATCTATTGCGACGCCTCTGGTAAGGGTTTGGGATGTGTCCTAATGCAGAATCAACAAGTAGTTGCTTATGCCTCCAGACAGTTGAAACCGCATGAAGAGAATTACCCAACTCATGATTTAGAGTTGGCAGCGATTGTGTTTGCTCTGAAGATTTGGAGACACTACCTGTATGGGTCTCGTTTCGAAGTCTTTAGTGACCACAAGAGCCTTAAGTATTTGTTTGACCAAAAGGAGCTGAACAACAGACAGAGGAGATGGGTAGAATTCCTGAAGGATTACGATTTTGAATTGAAGTACCATCCTGGTAAGGCTAATGTTGTGGCCGATGCTTTGAGCAGAAAGTCTATCCATACTGCAGAGCTGATGATGCACGAGATGTCTTTGTTGAAATCGTTTAGAGATCTCAACTTGAGAGTTAAGTCAAGAAGGAATAGGTTGGTGTTGAGTCACATTCGGATTTCGACTCCTTTGAGAAATCTAATTCGCTCAGCCCAAGAAGGTGATGTAGAGCTGCAAGCGCAGAAGAAATTGTCGAGTTACGCCGAGGACGGTGATGGCGTAATTCGTTTTGATGGTAGAATCTGTGTGCCGAATGATGAGAATGTGAAGAGGCAAGTTTTAGAAGAGGCTCGTAAGAGTCAGTTCTCAATACATCCTGGGTCTACCAAGATGTATCGAGATTTGAAGCAATTGTACTAGTGGCCGGGTATGAAAGTGGATATTGCAGAGTTTGTGTCTCAATGCTTAACTTGTCAATGAGTTAAGATAGAGCACCAGAAGCTAGGTGGCCAGTTACAGCCGTTGAATGTACCTGAATGGAAATGGGAAAGCATATCTATGGATTTTGTCATGGGATTGCCACAGTCCCAAGCCGGAAATGATTCTATTTGGGTAGTGGTGGACCGCCTGACCAAGTCCGCTCATTTTATTCCAGTGCGTTCGAATCACAAGGTTGCTAAGTTAGCAGATGAGCATCTCAAGAATATTGTGAAGTTGCATGGAATCCCTATAAGTATCATCTGTGATCGAGATCCGAAGTTCACATCTCGATTTTGGAGAGCATTGAACATGGCGTTGGGAACAACGGTGTGTGTTAGCACCGCTTACCATCCACAGACAGACGGGCAGGCTGAGAGAACAATCCAGACATTAGAGAAAATGTTGAGGGCTTGTGTACTCGATAGTGGAGGCAGATGGGAGGGTCATCTCCCATTAGTAGAATTTTCCTACAACAACATTTACCATTCTAGTATCGGAATGGCTCCATATGAAGCATTGTATGGAAGGAAGTGTAGAACACCATTGTGTTGGTGGGATATAGGTGAACAGAGATTGTTGGGACCGGATTTGGTCCGTGAGACTACGGAGAAGATCCGTCAGATAAGAGGAAGGATGAAAGCCGCGCAGAGTCGACAAAAGAGTTATGCAGATAAGAGAAGAAGGTCGTTAGAATTCAAAGAAGGAGACTATGTCTTTTTGAGACTTTCTCCAACCATCGGGATCGGTATCGCTTTGCGAGCGAAGAAGCTCAGTCCTCGGTATGTCGGACCCTTCCAGATTATCGAGCGAGTTGGGCCTGTAGCGTATCGCATTGCATTACCTCCAGAATTGTCCAGATTACATGATGTGTTTCATGTATCGCAGTTAAGGAAGTATATTCATGATCCGAATCAACCCTTAAGTTATGAAGCAGTCGACATCAGACCGGATTTATCTTATCAGCCTACTCCAGTCAGGATCATCGAACGCGGCGAGGAAGTGCTCCGGACTAGATCAATTCATATTGTCAAGGTGCTTTGGGACGGTGTTTCACCCGACGAAGCGACATGGGAAGTAGAAGAGAACATGCGGGTGAAATATCCCTATCTTTTCGAATGAGGTACGTTTTGTCAATTTTGAGGACAAAATTTTTAAAAGTTGGGGTGATTGTAACATCCCCAATTTCGCTAATTTAAATTATTTAAATTAGCAAGTGGTCAAGATGATTAATTAGCATTTTGATTAATTATGTGATGGTTGGAATGAATAAATTATAGTTGTGCATAATTGAAATATTATGTTGTAGCGACCGAAGAATCCGGAGGAGGGATTCCTCGTTGTTTTTGAACAATGGAGCTGCCATCAATATTTATTTTTAGGAAAAACATTGAAAAAACCTATGTTTTTGGGTTCGGGGGTCGATTAAGTGCGGGGAAGGTGCTAGCACCCCGCAACATCCTAAAAAGGTTACCTTTTAATTAAATGTGTAGAAAAAATTAGTTTTAAAGAAAACACTTTAATTTACCCTTTTTTGTTATTTGCAAAAAAAACGGAAAAGAAGACTTAATAAAAATTTTAGTTTTTTGCGCTCGACGGGAGTGGGCCCCCGCTCCTACGTATCTCCAGGTGCGATGGAGAAATCAAAGCTACGTAGTTCTTGGGTAGAAAATATTTGTGTGTTGGTATTTTTTTATTTTTTTGAAAAGTTTGGGAAAACTAGAGGCCGTTCATGGTGACCAAACAGATAAATCCAGAGTGGTCGTCATAAATGGCTTATTCGAAAAAGAAGGTGTTTACAGCGTTCAAACGAGTCGGGCCCAGAGTGACCGCTATAGACAACCGGTTTGTGATTGAGCGTTTGTTCGCTTGAAAACGTGCTTACCGGGAAGCGTGATGAAAAGGAGTCGAAATTATGTTTGTACTTTATTAACTAAAAAGAAGTTTAGGCGAATGTTTGCGATGATCAAACAAGTAACCTCAGAGTGATCACCGCTACTAATCCGCTGTGAAAAAAGGAAGGTTAGTCCTAACGGTCAAACAAGCAAGGCTCAGAGTGACCACTAGTAACAACCTATTTTTTTTTACGCGAATTCGATTAAAAAGAAAAAAAGGAAAACGGTTTGGAAGTATCACGTTGTGAATAAAAGCGGAGTAAGTGATAAAAGGGGGGTGCAAATAATAAAGGAGTTGTATTAAAAGGGAGGTGTGAATAGCGTTTTGACGCTAGAAAAAAAAGTGTCACCGGGGGGTGTAAATAGCGTTTTGACGCTAAAAAAAACGATTGACGGGTCTATTACCTTTTTTACTATTCTACCCTAGAGCACGTGATTCTTGAAACGCTTTTCCTTTAAAAAAAACCTAGACTAAATAAGTGGTATTTTGAAAGCGGATTATGGAGAAAAAATCTTTTGTTGTTTTTTTTTTTTTTGTTGTCATAGTTATTATCTAAATAAAAGGGGGCCTTTTTACTTTTTTTTTGAAAAAAGATTTTTGTTATTATGTTATTATTTTTTTTAGAAAAGAGTAGGGACACTAGTAACCATTTATTTTAAAAAATATTTTTTAGTATTTAAAAAAAAGCTTTATTTAAAACCGAAAAATAAAAAAAGGAACACATTTTTTTATCACTCTTTTTTTTTTATCCGGAAAATAGTAATTGTTATAAAAACAACATATCTTTTTTTTTATCATTTTTTTTAAAATCTGAAAATTAGAATAATTTATTAAAAAAAAGCACAACATTTTTTATTTTTTTATTTTTAGACCGAAAATATTAGCACCTAAATAAAAGGAACACACATTTTTTGTTTTTGGTTTATTTTAAATCCGAAAATAGTAATTGTTACAAAAACAACATATCTTTTTTTTTTATCATTTTTTTTAAAATCTGAAAATTAGAATAATTTATTAAAAAAAGCACAACATTTTTTATTTATTTTTTTTTTAGACCGAAAATATTAGCACCTAAATAAAAGGAACACACATTTTTTGTTTTTGGTTTATTTTAAATCCGAAAATAGTAATTGTTATAAAAACAACATATCTTTTTTTATCATTTTTTTTTAGTCCGAAAATTACAATAATTTATTTAAAAAAAGCATAACCAATATTTATAAAAACATCAACTAATATAAAAACATGACAACAACAAAATAAAAACAGTAACTAAAAAAAACGAAAAAAAACATGAACAACAATAATTAAAATACAATGGGAATGATTATATGAACAAAATTATAATAACTAAAAATTACAAAAAAAAAAAGCAACAATACTACAAATTATTACATTTTTGTACCTTGAACAAATCCAAGCTTTCTTCTTCGGATCTCTTCAATACACCAAAATTTTAAACTAAAAAAAAAACTAAGAAGGAAGAAAAGAAGGGGAAGAAGATTTTCTAAGAGAAACCCTAAATTTTTTAGATTCTCCTTTTTTTTCTAAGAGCCCAAATTCGTCCCCTCTCCTCTAAGTGGGGAACCCTATTTATACAAAAAAAACTTGCTCTTGCTTCTCTTCATTGCTCCACTTCAACCACCCTTGGATAGTGATGATGACTTTCTTTGATATGATGGAGGTTTGGGGGGAGTTGTTGAAGGGGAAAATAAAAAAAAGAAGACATGCGAGATGTGGGGGAGGTGATGGCCGAATTTGTGTGAGGGGGAAGTGCCAAGTGTGAGTGGGGGAGTGATGAGGAGAGGAATGGATGAGTGTGTGAAGAGAAAAGAAAATGAGTGTGAGAGGAGGGGAAGAAGTCGTAGGTATGGGGAGAGAGAGGAGGGAAGGGTTGAGTGTGGTGTTGTTTTAGGGTTGAGTGTGAGAGAGAGTGAGTTGAGTGATGTGTGAGGGAGAGAGAGAGAAGAGGGGGGCGTAGGAAAGAGGGGGGGAGCCGTTGGGAGAGGAGAGAGGGAAGGGTGGAGTGTATGGGGAAAGGAGATATGGGGAAGTGGGGTTGTGTGTGGAAGTGGGATTGAGAGTTTCAAGGAGGGAATCAAGGAGAGTGGGGGGCGGATTTCTAGGGATGAATGTGGATGCATTTTGGGGCTTGGGGGGAGAGTGAATGTGGACATTTTTAGGGTAAAGGGGGGTGGGGTCGAATTAGGGTTAGGAGAGGAGGGATTTTAGGGTTTTGGTGAGTTGGGTTGTGGGTTATGGGTTGGATATGGGTTAGGTGTTGATGGAGTTGGGTCATGCGAAATGGATAGGGTTTTTTTTTTGGATTGGGCTAGGCGAATTGGGCTAGCCATTTTGCTGGGTTGGGCTTCCATGACAGCATCTTATTATTAATAGACCCCCCCCACTTCCTTCTTGGCTTATTTTTATTTCTTCACTTCTAATTATTATTTTTTTCAAAAATTAAAAACTTGTAGCAAACTAAAATAAAATAAAACATGGCATGAAAAATAAAATAATTATTTTTATTAAAAATAAATAAAATTTCTCTTTTTTTTGGATAGGACAAAATTAGGGTATTACAGCTGCCCCTCTTTATTTATATTTTGCTAGGAAATCGGAGGGATTCCGAATTTCTCGAGGAAAATAGAAATGAAGATAGAAAAGAACGCTAATTTTGCCCGGACTGAGGTACTTTGGTTTTTTGTTTTGAAAAATTTATGAAAACTGGGCTGATTTAGACTGAAAGTAAATAGGGAGCACCGGGGCTCGCTAGGGATCTGAAGGAGCACTGGGGCTCTGAAGGAGCTCTGGGGCTCTGAAGGTCTAGCTCAAAATCAATGCTTGGCGCATCGACCTGAGTTCGACTGAGGGACCGTCGGGGTCTGAGGGGCATGCCTAAGCCTGAAGGACCAATGGGTCTGAAGGAGCGCTTCTAGCTATGGTACTAGAGATACGGTCTGGGGGTGGCCTTTTCGAGCGGCCATTAGGGTTAATCAGGTCCGGAACTGATATAACCACGAAGGACGTGCACTGTGTTTTTTAGGCGGGCACAACTAGTCTGAAGGGCCTGGGGCCGGATGATCCGTCGGTTGCTCGATTAACGCGACGTGCGATCTGGATTGAAGGACTATTGTTGGTCTGAAGGAGCGCCTGGGCTCTGAAGGACCGCTGGGGGTCTGAAGAATTGGTGCTAACGACACAAAATAAAATTATCTTAACAGACACTTGCAATGAATGATGCATGCGTGCATGTAGTTAAGTAATTGATGACATGATGGATGAAATGTGGAATGATTTTGTTTTTTTGGTTTTTGTTCTTGGCTTCTTTTTTCTTTTTTTTCATTTTCTTTTCTTGCTCTTTTGCTCTTTTTGCTCTTTGACTTTGCTGGCATCATCAAACTCGCATGACTCTTGACGTGGGATACGAGGGTTGCCTCAAGCAGTGGTGCCAAAGTGCGGGTTATTAAGTTTTGCTGAAGTGATTATGCATTTGTCCTTTTATGGGAGATCATCTCTTTTTGTGATTTTTAGAAATTTCGCAATGATTATAATGCTTTCGATTATGCACATGTTTCGCAAACCAATATCATCTACCATAAAACATCTTTCCAAAGTAAATAGGGAGGTGAGAGAATGAAGAAGAGTTTAATATTCAAATGGAAACCGAGTGTGCCGAAGGTCACACTGGCTGAAAATTACATTGAGAGTTTAAACTGAAAAGAAAGAAGAGAAAGAAAAAGCACATCATTTGATTGTTTGTATCTTGGAGGTAACAATGCCAATCACCCATACACATGACCTTGAGCATCCATCACCCAACTTTCGGAGGACTGCCTTTGCATTTGTTCCAAGTCCAACTCATTGACCCTAATTTTTGCCTGGACTGCTCTTTAGAGTTTTCAATCCACCAGGTCGCTCTAATTTTTGCCTAGGCCGCCCTTTCGGGTTTTCAACCTAGCGAGCTCATTTTTGCTTGGCTCATCTTTCTCTTTTTTCATATATTTCTTTAGGCATAGTACTTCTTAACTGCATCTGAGTTCACTGGGAGTGGGAGGTCTTCACCGTCCATTTTTGTGAGAATTAAGGCTCCTCCAGAGAATGCTTTTTTTACCACGTAAGGCCCTTCGTAATTTGGGGTCCATTTTCCACGGGAATCCTTTTGGATAGGCAAAATTTTCTTGAGCACTAGATCTCCCTCCTGAAACTGCCGGGGTCGAACTTTCTTGTCATAAGCTTTCTTCATTCTTTGCTGATACAACTGCCCGTGACACAAAGCTTCCACTCGTTTTTCCTCTATGAGGTTCAATTGATCAAATCGAGATTGAACCCATTCTGCTTCCTCTAATTTGGTTTCCATTAACACTCGCAGAGAGGGTATTTCGACTTCTACGGGAAGAACTGCTTCCATCCCGTATACTAGTGAGAATGGTGTTGCCCCTGTTGACGTGCGGATAGAGGTCCGATATCCATGCAGAGCGAAAGGTAACATTTCATGCCAGTCTTTGAAGGTCACTACCATCTTTTGCACGATCTTCTTTATGTTCTTATTTGCAGCTTCGACTGCCCCATTCATCTTCGGACGGTACGGGGAGGAATTATGATGTTGGATTTTGAAGTCGTCACACAATTCTTTCATCATCTTGTTGTTCAGATTGGTCCCATTGTCTGTGATGATTTTATTTGGCAGACCGTATCGGCAGATCAAATCTCTGTTTATGAACTTGACAACTACCGATTTGGTTACACTGGCATAAGAAGCGGCCTCGACCCATTTGGTGAAATAATCGATAGCGACAAGAATGAAGCGATGCCCGTTTGATGCCTTAGGTTCGATGGGACCAATGACATCCATTCCCCACATTGAGAATGGCCATGGTGCTGTCAGGATGTTCAAAGAAGCAGGCGGCACATGGATATTATCAGCGTAGATTTGACACTTGTGGCATTTTCTCACGTAGTTAAAGCAGTCGGTCTCCATTGACAACCAGTAGTAGCCGGCCCTTAGGATTTTTCTTGCCATGGTGTGCCCGCTAGAATGGGTTCCGAACGAGCCTTCATGGACGTCTTTCATAATTCTTTCTGCTTCTTCTTTTGCAACACATCTGAGGAGGATCATGTCGTGATTCCTTTTGTAAAGCACTTCCCCGTTTAGGAAGAAACCCATTGATAACCTCCTAAGTGTTCTCTTATCATTCTCAGTGGCACCGGAAGGGTATTCTCTATTTGTGATATAGTGTTTGATATCATAATACCAAGGCTTACTATCAGGCTCTTCCTCGATTGCCACACAATGATGCGCCGGTAGATCTTGATGCTGGATTCGGATGAATGTCAGACTTTTGTTGTTATTGATATTGAACATTGATGACAAAGTCGCCAAAGCGTCAGCCAACTGGTTTTCTTCGCGAGGGAGATGGTGGAAAGTGATCTCCTCGAACCGTTCAATCATCTTTTGGATGTGATCATGATAAGGAATCAATTTGGGATCCCTGGTTTCCCAGTCACCTTTTATCTGATGGATGACCAGCGCTGAGTCCCCATATACATCGAGTCTTTTGACTTTCCATTCAAGGGCCGCTTTGATGCCTAGGACACACGCTTCATATTCTGCAATGTTATTGGTGCAATAGAAGCTCAGTCTAGCAGTAAATGGTATGAAGCGGTTATCGGGAGAAATCAACACAGCTCCAATCCCGTGCCCATACAAATTAGAAGCGCCATCAAATGACATCCTCCACCTTTCATCGTCTGGAGATTTTCCTTCTCCGAACAAAGCCATTATATCTTCGTCCGGAAAATCATACTGCATTGATTGGTAATCCTCAATGGGCTGATGCGCCAAGTATTCCGCTAAGGCACTACCTTTGATTGCTTTCTGAGTGACGTACAAAAGGTCGTATTCGGATAGTAGCATTTGCCAGCGGGCGATTCTTCCTGTGAGTGCAGGTTTTTCAAAAATATACTTGATGGGATCCATTTTAGATACCAACCAAGTCGTGTGGCTCAACATATATTGCCTCAGGCGACGTGCAGCCCAGGCCAAAGCGCAACATGTTTTTTCCAACAATGAATATCTTGTCTCGCACTCGGTGAACTTCTTGCTGAGGTAATAGATGGCATGTTCTCTCCTTCCAGACTCATCATGTTGCCCCAGTACGCAACCCATTGAGCTGTCTAGCACTGTTAAGTATAGAATGAGGGGTCTGCCCTGCACCGGTGGCATCAGAATCGGTGGATTTTGGAGGTACCTCTTGATCTTTTCAAAGGCCTCCTGGCACTTATCGTTCCATTTCGTTTCTTGGTTCTTGCACAGCAATTTGAAGATTGGCTCGCAGGTCGATGTCAATTGGGATATGAATCTGGAGATGTAGTTCAACCTTCCTAGGAACCCACGAACTTCCCTTTCGGTTTTAGGCGCTGGCATTTCAAGAATTGCTCGTACCTTGTCTGGATCTACCTCTATACCCTTCTGACTGACTATGAACCCCAACAACTTTCCTGATCTTACACCGAAAGTGCATTTGGCGGGGTTTAATCTGAGTTTGAACTTCCTTAGGCGTTCAAATAGCTTTCGCAGATTGACGATATGTTCCTCTTCAGTCTTGGATTTTGCGATCATGTCATCCACATAGACCTCTATTTCTTTATGCATCATGTCGTGGAACAACGCTACCATCGCCCTCTGGTACGTTGCCCCAGCATTCTTCAAACCGAATGGCATTACTTTGTAACAGAAGGTTCCCCAGAGAGTGATGAAGGTGGTTTTTTCCATATCCTCGGGGGCCATCTTAATCTGGTTATATCCGGAATATCCATCCATGAAGGAGAAAAGGGAATGCTGAGCTGTGCTATCCACCAGGACATCAATGTGAGGCAAAGGGAAGTCGTCTTTTGGGCTGGCTCTGTTCAAATCTCGATAGTCGACGCACATCCGAACCTTCCCATCTTTCTTTGGGACCGGTACAATATTGGCTACCCATTGAGGGTACTTTGCTACCGCCAAAAACCCTGCATCGAACTGTTTCTTGACCTCATCTCGGATTTTTAGTGACATTTCTGGTTTCATTCTTCTTAACTTCTGCTTTATCGGCGAGCATTCAGGTTTTACTGGTAACTTATGCTCGACTATGTTGGGGTCCAGTCCCGGCATGTCTTGGTATGTCCATGCAAAGATGTCAACATAGTCGATCAAAAGTCTAATCAATTTCTCTCGCTCACTGTCTTTTAAGGTGGTGCCAATCTTGACTTCTTTTTCATCCTCTTCCGTGCCCAAGTTGATTGTTTCGGTTGATTCCTCGTGGGGTTCGATTATTTTTTCTTCCTGTTCCATCATTCTCATTAATTCTGGAGGAGTTTCCCAGTTATCTTCAATATCTTCCTCAGTTTGATTAATGGGGTGCTCAAAGTCACAGTATGAATTATTGGCGTTGTTATTTTCAACAGTGTTTTTTTCAAATCTGCATTAGTATAAATTGATGGAATGAAAAACGAGCCAAAAGAAATTAAAACGCAAGTGCAAAAGAGAACTGAAATTTATTTGGAGAATCTGAAATAACATTTTATTGATATTGATATTGAAAGGAAACATGTGTGCCCGAATGAAATGTCCTAAGGCCTTGGGCAGAGCCATAGGATTGCATTACAGAAACATTACTTTGAACTAAAAACTACAGGAAAATCGACGATCTCCCAATTCTTGAGCTTTTTGCTTGCTGGACAACGGCGCACAAGACTGACACTGCCATTTTCAGCGCTTGAATCATCTTCAATAGCTGCAACCTGGTTAGGATCTAGCATTCCTGCGCTCTGAAAGCTTTGCTTTATGTTGCAGATGACAATCTTCTTCATATTTGGCTCCCGACCCTCAAGTTTGGCCAACCTCCGCTCCTTCTTTTCTGCGGCGATCATTCCTTTGTCAGTACGACTAGGCCGGTACCCTATCCCACATCTGTCCTTGTTTTCACGCGGCTGTATGGGTGTTAGGATCCCTTGTTCAGTCCTCCCTAAACCACTTCCTGCCTGATAACCCTTGCTTGTCATGACTTTAGCAATCATCAATGCAGCTTTGGACAGCTTTGGTTTTAATGATGGGGCTCCTTCCCCCACAAAGGTAGCATTTGCAATTTCTAGTGCTTGGAAGGCGGTCTCGAAAGATTCTTCTGCAGCCTCAACATAACGTATAGGGAACGGCTTATTGACTAGCAATTCTTCTTCTCCTGAAACGACCACCAATTTGTTGTTGACTATGAACTTGAGCTTTTGGTGTAGAGAAGAGGGCACAGCCCCTGCCGTATGGATCCATGGTCTTCCCAGAAGACAACTGTAAGACGGATTGATGTCCATCACTTGGAAACTTACTATGAAGACTTCTGGACCTACCTGTACAGGTAACTCCATCTCTCCGATAACCTCTCTTTTAGACCCATCGAATGCCCTGACCAGTGTAGAACTGGGTTTCATGTATGAACAGTCTACGTCTAGCTTGTTCATGGTTGATTTGGGTAGTACATTCAGGGACGATCCGTTATCGATGAGTACTCGAGCTAGAGAGTATTCTCCACATTTCACGGAGATATGCAAAGCCTTGTTGTGCCCTCTTCCCTCGACGGGGATCTCATCATCTGTGAAGGTGAGGTAATTGTTTGCAACGATATTTCCGACGATCCCGTCAAACTGACCAACTGTGATGTCGGGAGTGACATGGGCTTCATTCAGTACCTTCATTAGTGTTGCTCGGTGGGTTTCCGAATTGAGTAATAGTGATAGCAGGGATATCTTAGCGGGAGTCTGATTCAGCTGATCCACTACCTTGTATTCGCTTTGCCTCATAATCTTTAGAAACTCACTGGCTTCTTGCTCAGATAGTGCCTTCTTGCCCGTATCTTTGTCAGATGGCTCTACTTCTTTGTCTTTGCCTTTATCGATCTTTCCTCTTTCATTTGATTCTCCTCCTCTGGGTCTTTCAGGGGCATAGATGCGCCCGCTCCGAGTCATTCCGCTGCTTCCCGAGACATTTGTGACATCAGGATTGCTCTGAGGACCTTCCACTTGGACTTTCGCATTGTAGTTCCAGGGGACTGCTTTGGTGTCGTTGTAGGGGAAGGGAGCTGGCACTTGGATAGTGATTGGCTTAGGCATACCCAGGGATGACTTGGAGTCCTTAGTATAGTGGATCTCTAGCGGCTTCCGAGTATCCTTGTTCTGGCCATTGCTCGATAGGATAGTTGACACCTGGTCCTCCCTTTTTTGAAAGCCCACTTGTATTACATGTCGGTCCAACAGGTCCTGAAGCACTTGTTTAAACGCCTCACAATTTCCAATGCAGTGATGGTCATTGCATGGATTCTTTCCAGTGCATTCTCTCTCAATAATCCCAAAGGAACACAGATTAGCATGAATCACTTCCAGGGGTGTCTGGATGCATTCTACCCTCCTGATTAGGGACGGTTCTGCAGAATCCTCAATTGCATTAGCTGAGGGCATCCCATGTCCTGGTAATGGGTTGGTAGCCACATTAGGACCATTTTCCTTGAAGTTCAACCAGCCCGAGGCGATTAGATCTTGGACGACATACTTCAATGCCTTGCAATTTTCTATGGAGTGGCCGACCGTCCCCGAATGAAATTCGCATGTGGTGTTTGGGTCGAAGCCTCTAGGAAAAGGGGGCTGGATCTGTCTCATTGGGCGGGTGGTGATTAAATTATGGCTGAGCAGGTGGCGGAATAGGTCGGAATATGACATTGGGATTGGATCAAAGTGGACGAACATTCCGACTGAGTAGTTTTGTGTTTTATGGCCTTGGTTATTTTGGGTAGGTGGGGTAGGTAGTGTTTGTGCTGAGAACGGATTGGTGTGAGAGGGATTGGAGTAGGAAGTTTTTCCGGTTCCTGTGATGGCATTGGCTTCTCCTTCTTTCTTTTTAGGAAATCCGGAGAAGGGCTTTCTCTGGTTAGTGTTTCCGGGGGGGGTATAAGCGATTTTTCCATTGCTCATTCCGTTCTCTAGCCTTTCTCCAATAACGACCATGTCTGAGAAACTTGACGATACACTCCCGATCAGTTTTTCATAGAAGGGTGAAGGAAGAGTTTCCATGAACATAGATACCATTTCCCTTTCAAAAAGAGGCGGTGCTACCTGTGCTGCTAGTCCTCTCCAACGCTGAGCATATTCCTTGATGGACTCATTATCCCTTTTGGTCATGTTTTGTAGCTGAGTCCTATCAGGAGCCATATCAGTGTTGTACTTATACTGCTTAAGGAAAGCATCAGCGAGATCCTTCCAACACCGAATATGAGTGGGCGTCAACTGCATATACCAATTTGAAGCTGCCCCAGCTAAGCTGTCTTGGAAGTAGTGGATAAGCAGCTTATCGTCGTTTGCGAATGCAGCCATCTTCCTGCAATACATAGTTAGGTGGCTTGCCGGACATGTTGCTCCTCTGTATTTATCAAAATCTGGCACTTTAAACTTAGGGGGAATGACCACGTTTGGAACGAGACATAAATCTTGTGCATTTCTTGCACCAATACTGAATCCTTCAACCGCTCTCAACCTTTCTTCCAGCATTTGCAGCTTGCCTTGGGCTTGAGGGTTCTCCATAGAGTAGTCGTGAGGAAGCCCACTCATACCATAGTAAGGATGCATCATCGGAACTATGGCTGGGTTCGCATTTGGGGTATGCGAATGAGTGGGATTCCTCACGACTACTCTATGGAGAACCCTCAAGCCCAAGGCAAGCTGCAATTGCATTAGCTGAGGGCATCCCCAGTGGAGTCGCCAGCTGTAGCGACCGAAGAATCCGGAGGAGGGATTCCTCGTTGTTTTTGAACAATGGAGCCGCCATCAATATTTATTTTTAGGAAAAACATTGAAAAAACCTATGTTTTTGGGTTCGGGGGTCGATTAAGTGCGGGGAAGGTGCTAGCACCCCGCAACATCCTAAAAAGGTTACCTTTTAATTAAATGTGTAGAAAAAATTAGTTTTAAAGAAAACACTTTAATTTACCCTTTTTTGTTATTTGCAAAAAAAACGGAAAAGAAGACTTAATAAAAATTTTAGTTTTTTGCGCTCGACGGGAGTGGGCCCCCGCTCCTACGTATCTCCAGGTGCGATGGAGAAATCAAAGCTACGTAGTTCTTGGGTAGAAAATATTTGTGTGTTGGTATTTTTTTATTTTTTTGAAAAGTTTGGGAAAACTAGAGGCCGTTCATGGTGACCAAACAGATAAATCCAGAGTGGTCGTCATAAATGGCTTATTCGAAAAAGAAGGTGTTTACAGCGTTCAAACGAGTCGGGCCCAGAGTGACCGCTATAGACAACCGGTTTGTGATTGAGCGTTTGTTCGCTTGAAAACGTGCTTACCGGGAAGCGTGATGAAAAGGAGTCGAAATTATGTTTGTACTTTATTAACTAAAAAGAAGTTTAGGCGAATGTTTGCGATGATCAAACAAGTAACCTCAGAGTGATCACCGCTACTAATCCGCTGTGAAAAAAGGAAGGTTAGTCCTAACGGTCAAACAAGCAAGGCTCAGAGTGACCACTAGTAACAACCTATTTTTTTTTTACGCGAATTCGATTAAAAAGAAAAAAAGGAAAACGGTTTGGAAGTATCACGTTGTGAATAAAAGCGGAGTAAGTGATAAAAGGGGGGTGCAAATAATAAAGGAGTTGTATTAAAAGGGAGGTGTGAATAGCGTTTTGACGCTAGAAAAAAAAGTGTCACCGGGGGGTGTAAATAGCGTTTTGACGCTAAAAAAAACGATTGACGGGTCTATTACCTTTTTTACTATTCTACCCTAGAGCACGTGATTCTTGAAACGCTTTTCCTTTAAAAAAAACCTAGACTAAATAAGTGGTATTTTGAAAGCGGATTATGGAGAAAAAATCTTTTGTTGTTTTTTTTTTGTTGTCATAGTTATTATCTAAATAAAAGGGGGCCTTTTTACTTTTTTTTTGAAAAAAGATTTTTGTTATTATGTTATTATTTTTTTTAGAAAAGAGTAGGGACACTAGTAACCATTTATTTTAAAAAATATTTTTTAGTATTTAAAAAAAAGCTTTATTTAAAACCGAAAAATAAAAAAAGGAACACATTTTTTTATCACTCTTTTTTTTTATCCGGAAAATAGTAATTGTTATAAAAACAACATATCTTTTTTTTTATCATTTTTTTTAAAATCTGAAAATTAGAATAATTTATTAAAAAAAAGCACAACATTTTTTATTTATTTTTTTTTTTAGACCGAAAATATTAGCACCTAAATAAAAGGAACACACATTTTTTGTTTTTGGTTTATTTTAAATCCGAAAATAGTAATTGTTACAAAAACAACATATCTTTTTTTTTTATCATTTTTTTTTAAAAACTGAAAATTAGAATAATTTATTAAAAAAAGCACAACATTTTTTATTTATTTTTTTTTTAGACCGAAAATATTAGCACCTAAATAAAAGGAACACACATTTTTTGTTTTTGGTTTATTTTAAATCCGAAAATAGTAATTGTTATAAAAACAACATATCTTTTTTTATCATTTTTTTTTAGTCCGAAAATTACAATAATTTATTTAAAAAAAGCATAACCAATATTTATAAAAACATCAACTAATATAAAAACATGACAACAACAAAATAAAAACAGTAACTAAAAAAAACGAAAAAAAACATGAACAACAATAATTAAAATACAATGGCAATGATTATATGAACAAAATTATAATAACTAAAAATTACAAAAAAAAAAAAGCAACAATACTACAAATTATTACATTTTTGTACCTTGAACAAATCCAAGCTTTCTTCTTCGGATCTCTTCAATACACCAAAATTTTAAACTAAAAAAAAAAAACTAAGAAGGAAGAAAAGAAGGGGAAGAAGATTTTCTAAGAGAAACCCTAAATTTTTTAGATTCTCCTTTTTTTTCTAAGAGCCCAAATTCGTCCCCTCTCCTCTAAGTGGGGAACCCTATTTATACAAAAAAAAACTTGCTCTTGCTTCTCTTCATTGCTCCACTTCAACCACCCTTGGATAGTGATGATGACTTTCTTTGATATGATGGAGGTTTGGGGGGAGTTGTTGAAGGGGAAAATAAAAAAAAGAAGACATGTGAGATGTGGGGGAGGTGATGGCCGAATTTGTGTGAGGGGGAAGTGCCAAGTGTGAGTGGGGGAGTGATGAGGAGAGGAATGGATGAGTGTGTGAAGAGAAAAGAAAATGAGTGTGAGAGGAGGGGAAGAAGTCGTAGGTATGGGGAGAGAGAGGAGGGAAGGGTTGAGTGTGGTGTTGTTTTAGGGTTGAGTGTGAGAGAGAGTGAGTTGAGTGATGTGTGAGGGAGAGAGAGAGAAGAGGGGGGCGTAGGAAAGAGGGGGGGAGCCGTTGGGAGAGGAGAGAGGGAAGGGTGGAGTGTATGGGGAAAGGAGATATGGGGAAGTGGGGTTGTGTGTGGAAGTGGGATTGAGAGTTTCAAGGAGGGAATCAAGGAGAGTGGGGGGCGGATTTCTAGGGATGAATGTGGATGCATTTTGGGGCTTGGGGGGAGAGTGAATGTGGACATTTTTAGGGTAAAGGGGGGTGGGGTCGAATTAGGGTTAGGAGAGGAGGGATTTTAGGGTTTTGGTGAGTTGGGTTGTGGGTTATGGGTTGGATATGGGTTAGGTGTTGATGGAGTTGGGTCATGCGAAATGGATAGGGTTTTTTTTTGGATTGGGCTAGGCGAATTGGGCTAGCCATTTTGCTGGGTTGGGCTTCCATGACAGCATCTTATTATTAATAGACCCCCCCCACTTCCTTCTTGGCTTATTTTTATTTCTTCACTTCTAATTATTATTTTTTTCAAAAATTAAAAACTTGTAGCAAACTAAAATAAAATAAAACATGGCATGAAAAATAAAATAATTATTTTTATTAAAAATAAATAAAATTTCTCTTTTTTTTGGATAGGACAAAATTAGGGTATTACAGCTGCCCCTCTTTATTTATATTTTGCTAGGAAATCGGAGGGATTCCGAATTTCTCGAGGAAAATAGAAATGAAGATAGAAAAGACGCTAATTTTGCCCGGACTGAGGTACTTTGGTTTTTTGTTTTGAAAAATTTATGAAAACTGGGCTGATTTAGACTGAAAGTAAATAGGGAGCACCGGGGCTCGCTAGGGATCTGAAGGAGCACTGGGGCTCTGAAGGAGCTCTGGGGCTCTGAAGGTCTAGCTCAAAATCAATGCTTGGCGCATCGACCTGAGTTCGACTGAGGGACCGTCGGGGTCTGAGGGGCATGCCTAAGCCTGAAGGACCAATGGGTCTGAAGGAGCGCTTCTAGCTATGGTACTAGAGATACGGTCTGGGGGTGGCCTTTTCGAGCGGCCATTAGGGTTAATCAGGTCCGGAACTGATATAACCACGAAGGACGTGCACTGTGTTTTTTAGGCGGGCACAGCTAGTCTGAAGGGCCTGGGGCCGGATGATCCGTCGGTTGCTCGATTAACGCGACGTGCGATCTGGATTGAAGGACTATTGTTGGTCTGAAGGAGCGCCTGGGCTCTGAAGGACCGCTGGGGGTCTGAAGAATTGGTGCTAACGACACAAAATAAAATTATCTTAACAGACACTTGCAATGAATGATGCATGCGTGCATGTAGTTAAGTAATTGATGACATGATGGATGAAATGTGGAATGATTTTGTTTTTTTGGTTTTTGTTCTTGGCTTCTTTTTTCTTTTTTTTCATTTTCTTTTCTTGCTCTTTTGCTCTTTTTGCTCTTTGACTTTGCTGGCATCATCAAACTCGCATGACTCTTGACGTGGGATACGAGGGTTGCCTCAAGCAGTGGTGCCAAAGTGCGGGTTATTAAGTTTTGCTGAAGTGATTATGCATTTGTCCTTTTATGGGAGATCATCTCTTTTTGTGATTTTTAGAAATTTCGCAATGATTATAATGCTTTCGATTATGCACATGTTTCGCAAACCAATATCATCTACCATAAAACATCTTTCCAAAGTAAATAGGGAGGTGAGAGAATGAAGAAGAGTTTAATATTCAAATGGAAACCGAGTGTGCCGAAGGTCACACTGGCTGAAAATTACATTGAGAGTTTAAACTGAAAAGAAAGAAGAGAAAGAAAAAGCACATCATTTGATTGTTTGTATCTTGGAGGTAACAATGCCAATCACCCATACACATGACCTTGAGCATCCATCACCCAACTTTCGGAGGACTGCCTTTGCATTTGTTCCAAGTCCAACTCATTGACCCTAATTTTTGCCTGGACTGCTCTTTAGAGTTTTCAATCCACCAGGTCGCTCTAATTTTTGCCTAGGCCGCCCTTTCGGGTTTTCAACCTAGCGAGCTCATTTTTGCTTGGCTCATCTTTCTCTTTTTTCATATATTTCTTTAGGCATAGTACTTCTTAACTGCATCTGAGTTCACTGGGAGTGGGAGGTCTTCACCGTCCATTTTTGTGAGAATTAAGGCTCCTCCAGAGAATGCTTTTTTTACCACGTAAGGCCCTTCGTAATTTGGGGTCCATTTTCCACGGGAATCCTTTTGGATAGGCAAAATTTTCTTGAGCACTAGATCTCCCTCCTGAAACTGCCGGGGTCGAACTTTCTTGTCATAAGCTTTCTTCATTCTTTGCTGATACAACTGCCCGTGACACAAAGCTTCCACTCGTTTTTCCTCTATGAGGTTCAATTGATCAAATCGAGATTGAACCCATTCTGCTTCCTCTAATTTGGTTTCCATTAACACTCGCAGAGAGGGTATTTCGACTTCTACGGGAAGAACTGCTTCCATCCCGTATACTAGTGAGAATGGTGTTGCCCCTGTTGACGTGCGGATAGAGGTCCGATATCCATGCAGAGCGAAAGGTAACATTTCATGCCAGTCTTTGAAGGTCACTACCATCTTTTGCACGATCTTCTTTATGTTCTTATTTGCAGCTTCGACTGCCCCATTCATCTTCGGACGGTACGGGGAGGAATTATGATGTTGGATTTTGAAGTCGTCACACAATTCTTTCATCATCTTGTTGTTCAGATTGGTCCCATTGTCTGTGATGATTTTATTTGGCAGACCGTATCGGCAGATCAAATCTCTGTTTATGAACTTGACAACTACCGATTTGGTTACACTGGCATAAGAAGCGGCCTCGACCCATTTGGTGAAATAATCGATAGCGACAAGAATGAAGCGATGCCCGTTTGATGCCTTAGGTTCGATGGGACCAATGACATCCATTCCCCACATTGAGAATGGCCATGGTGCTGTCAGGATGTTCAAAGAAGCAGGCGGCACATGGATATTATCAGCGTAGATTTGACACTTGTGGCATTTTCTCACGTAGTTAAAGCAGTCGGTCTCCATTGACAACCAGTAGTAGCCGGCCCTTAGGATTTTTCTTGCCATGGTGTGCCCGCTAGAATGGGTTCCGAACGAGCCTTCATGGACGTCTTTCATAATTCTTTCTGCTTCTTCTTTTGCAACACATCTGAGGAGGATCATGTCGTGATTCCTTTTGTAAAGCACCTCCCCGTTTAGGAAGAAACCCATTGATAACCTCCTAAGTGTTCTCTTATCATTCTCAGTGGCACCGGAAGGGTATTCTCTATTTGTGATATAGTGTTTGATATCATAATACCAAGGCTTACTATCAGGCTCTTCCTCGATTGCCACACAATGATGCGCCGGTAGATCTTGATGCTGGATTCGGATGAATGTCAGACTTTTGTTGTTATTGATATTGAACATTGATGACAAAGTCGCCAAAGCGTCAGCCAACTGGTTTTCTTCGCGAGGGAGATGGTGGAAAGTGATCTCCTCGAACCGTTCAATCATCTTTTGGATGTGATCATGATAAGGAATCAATTTGGGATCCCTGGTTTCCCAGTCACCTTTTATCTGATGGATGACCAGCGCTGAGTCCCCATATACATCGAGTCTTTTGACTTTCCATTCAAGGGCCGCTTTGATGCCTAGGACACACGCTTCATATTCTGCAATGTTATTGGTGCAATAGAAGCTCAGTCTAGCAGTAAATGGTATGAAGCGGTTATCGGGAGAAATCAACACAGCTCCAATCCCGTGCCCATACAAATTAGAAGCGCCATCAAATGACATCCTCCACCTTTCATCGTCTGGAGATTTTCCTTCTCCGAACAAAGCCATTATATCTTCGTCCGGAAAATCATACTGCATTGATTGGTAATCCTCAATGGGCTGATGCGCCAAGTATTCCGCTAAGGCACTACCTTTGATTGCTTTCTGAGTGACGTACAAAAGGTCGTATTCGGATAGTAGCATTTGCCAGCGGGCGATTCTTCCTGTGAGTGCAGGTTTTTCAAAAATGTACTTGATGGGATCCATTTTAGATACCAACCAAGTCGTGTGGCTCAACATATATTGCCTCAGGCGACGTGCAGCCCAGGCCAAAGCGCAACATGTTTTTTCCAACAATGAATATCTTGTCTCGCACTCGGTGAACTTCTTGCTGAGGTAATAGATGGCATGTTCTCTCCTTCCAGACTCATCATGTTGCCCCAGTACGCAACCCATTGAGCTGTCTAGCACTGTTAAGTATAGAATGAGGGGTCTGCCCTGCACCGGTGGCATCAGAATCGGTGGATTTTGGAGGTACCTCTTGATCTTTTCAAAGGCCTCCTGGCACTTATCGTTCCATTTCGTTTCTTGGTTCTTGCACAGCAATTTGAAGATTGGCTCGCAGGTCGATGTCAATTGGGATATGAATCTGGAGATGTAGTTCAACCTTCCTAGGAACCCACGAACTTCCCTTTCGGTTTTAGGCGCTGGCATTTCAAGAATTGCTCGTACCTTGTCTGGATCTACCTCTATACCCTTCTGACTGACTATGAACCCCAACAACTTTCCTGATCTTACACCGAAAGTGCATTTGGCGGGGTTTAATCTGAGTTTGAACTTCCTTAGGCGTTCAAATAGCTTTCGCAGATTGACGATATGTTCCTCTTCAGTCTTGGATTTTGCGATCATGTCATCCACATAGACCTCTATTTCTTTATGCATCATGTCGTGGAACAACGCTACCATCGCCCTCTGGTACGTTGCCCCAGCATTCTTCAAACCGAATGGCATTACTTTGTAACAGAAGGTTCCCCAGAGAGTGATGAAGGTGGTTTTTTCCATATCCTCGGGGGCCATCTTAATCTGGTTATATCCGGAATATCCATCCATGAAGGAGAAAAGGGAATGCTGAGCTGTGCTATCCACCAGGACATCAATGTGAGGCAAAGGGAAGTCGTCTTTTGGGCTGGCTCTGTTCAAATCTCGATAGTCGACGCACATCCGAACCTTCCCATCTTTCTTTGGGACCGGTACAATATTGGCTACCCATTGAGGGTACTTTGCTACCGCCAAAAACCCTGCATCGAACTGTTTCTTGACCTCATCTCGGATTTTTAGTGACATTTCTGGTTTCATTCTTCTTAACTTCTGCTTTATCGGCGAGCATTCAGGTTTTACTGGTAACTTATGCTCGACTATGTTGGGGTCCAGTCCCGGCATGTCTTGGTATGTCCATGCAAAGATGTCAACATAGTCGATCAAAAGTCTAATCAATTTCTCTCGCTCACTGTCTTTTAAGGTGGTGCCAATCTTGACTTCTTTTTCATCCTCTTCCGTGCCCAAGTTGATTGTTTCGGTTGATTCCTCGTGGGGTTCGATTATTTTTTCTTCCTGTTCCATCATTCTCATTAATTCTGGAGGAGTTTCCCAGTTATCTTCAATATCTTCCTCAGTTTGATTAATGGGGTGCTCAAAGTCACAGTATGAATTATTGGCGTTGTTATTTTCAACAGTGTTTTTTTCAAATCTGCATTAGTATAAATTGATGGAATGAAAAACGAGCCAAAAGAAATTAAAACGCAAGTGCAAAAGAGAACTGAAATTTATTTGGAGAATCTGAAATAACATTTTATTGATATTGATATTGAAAGGAAACATGTGTGCCCGAATGAAATGTCCTAAGGCCTTGGGCAGAGCCATAGGATTGCATTACAGAAACATTACTTTGAACTAAAAACTACAGGAAAATCGACGATCTCCCAATTCTTGAGCTTTTTGCTTGCTGGACAACGGTGCACAAGACTGACACTGCCATTTTCAGCGCTTGAATCATCTTCAATAGCTGCAACCTGGTTAGGATCTAGCATTCCTGCGCTCTGAAAGCTTTGCTTTATGTTGCAGATGACAATCTTCTTCATATTTGGCTCCCGACCCTCAAGTTTGGCCAACCTCCGCTCCTTCTTTTCTGCGGCGATCATTCCTTTGTCAGTACGACTAGGCCGGTACCCTATCCCACATCTGTCCTTGTTTTCACGCGGCTGTATGGGTGTTAGGATCCCTTGTTCAGTCCTCCCTAAACCACTTCCTGCCTGATAACCCTTGCTTGTCATGACTTTAGCAATCATCAATGCAGCTTTGGACAGCTTTGGTTTTAATGATGGGGCTCCTTCCCCCACAAAGGTAGGATTTGCAATTTCTAGTGCTTGGAAGGCGGTCTCGAAAGATTCTTCTGCAGCCTCAACATAACGTATAGGGAACGGCTTATTGACTAGCAATTCTTCTTCTCCTGAAACGACCACCAATTTGTTGTTGACTATGAACTTGAGCTTTTGGTGTAGAGAAGAGGGCACAGCCCCTGCCGTATGGATCCATGGTCTTCCCAGAAGACAACTGTAAGACGGATTGATGTCCATCACTTGGAAACTTACTATGAAGACTTCTGGACCTACCTGTACAGGTAACTCCATCTCTCCGATAACCTCTCTTTTAGACCCATCGAATGCCCTGACCAGTGTAGAACTGGGTTTCATGTATGAACAGTCTACGTCTAGCTTGTTCATGGTTGATTTGGGTAGTACATTCAGGGACGATCCGTTATCGATGAGTACTCGAGCTAGAGAGTATTCTCCACATTTCACGGAGATATGCAAAGCCTTGTTGTGCCCTCTTCCCTCGACGGGGATCTCATCATCTGTGAAGGTGAGGTAATTGTTTGCAACGATATTTCCGACGATCCCGTCAAACTGACCAACTGTGATGTCGGGAGTGACATGGGCTTCATTCAGTACCTTCATTAGTGTTGCTCGGTGGGTTTCCGAATTGAGTAATAGTGATAGCAGGGATATCTTAGCGGGAGTCTGATTCAGCTGATCCACTACCTTGTATTCGCTTTGCCTCATAATCTTTAGAAACTCACTGGCTTCTTGCTCAGATAGTGCCTTCTTGCCCGTATCTTTGTCAGATGGCTCTACTTCTTTGTCTTTGCCTTTATCGATCTTTCCTCTTTCATTTGATTCTCCTCCTCTGGGTCTTTCAGGGGCATAGATGCGCCCGCTCCGAGTCATTCCGCTGCTTCCCGAGACATTTGTGACATCAGGATTGCTCTGAGGACCTTCCACTTGGACTTTCGCATTGTAGTTCCAGGGGACTGCTTTGGTGTCGTTGTAGGGGAAGGGAGCTGGCACATGGATAGTGATTGGCTTAGGCATACCCAGGGATGACTTGGAGTCCTTAGTATAGTGGATCTCTAGCGGCTTCCGAGTATCCTTGTTCTGGCCATTGCTCGATAGGATAGTTGACACCTGGTCCTCCCTTTTTTGAAAGCCCACTTGTATTACATGTCGGTCCAACAGGTCCTGAAGCACTTGTTTAAACGCCTCACAATTTCCAATGCAGTGATGGTCATTGCATGGATTCTTTCCAGTGCATTCTCTCTCAATAATCCCAAAGGAACACAGATTAGCATGAATCACTTCCAGGGGTGTCTGGATGCATTCTACCCTCCTGATTAGGGACGGTTCTGCAGAATCCTCAATTGCATTAGCTGAGGGCATCCCATGTCCTGGTAGCGACCGAAGAATCCGGAGGAGGGATTCCTCGTTGTTTTTGAACAATGGAGCCGCCATCAATATTTATTTTTAGGAAAAACATTGAAAAAACCTATGTTTTTGGGTTCGGGGGTCGATTAAGTGCGGGGAAGGTGCTAGCACCCCGCAACATCCTAAAAAGGTTACCTTTTAATTAAATGTGTAGAAAAAATTAGTTTTAAAGAAAACACTTTAATTTACCCTTTTTTGTTATTTGCAAAAAAAACGGAAAAGAAGACTTAATAAAAATTTTAGTTTTTTGCGCTCGACGGGAGTGGGCCCCCGCTCCTACGTATCTCCAGGTGCGATGGAGAAATCAAAGCTACGTAGTTCTTGGGTAGAAAATATTTGTGTGTTGGTATTTTTTTATTTTTTTGAAAAGTTTGGGAAAACTAGAGGCCGTTCATGGTGACCAAACAGATAAATCCAGAGTGGTCGTCATAAATGGCTTATTCGAAAAAGAAGGTGTTTACAGCGTTCAAACGAGTCGGGCCCAGAGTGACCGCTATAGACAACCGGTTTGTGATTGAGCGTTTGTTCGCTTGAAAACGTGCTTACCGGGAAGCGTGATGAAAAGGAGTCGAAATTATGTTTGTACTTTATTAACTAAAAAGAAGTTTAGGCGAATGTTTGCGATGATCAAACAAGTAACCTCAGAGTGATCACCGCTACTAATCCGCTGTGAAAAAAGGAAGGTTAGTCCTAACGGTCAAACAAGCAAGGCTCAGAGTGACCACTAGTAACAACCTATTTTTTTTTTACGCGAATTCGATTAAAAAGAAAAAAAGGAAAACGGTTTGGAAGTATCACGTTGTGAATAAAAGCGGAGTAAGTGATAAAAGGGGGGTGCAAATAATAAAGGAGTTGTATTAAAAGGGAGGTGTGAATAGCGTTTTGACGCTAGAAAAAAAAGTGTCACCGGGGGGTGTAAATAGCGTTTTGACGCTAAAAAAAACGATTGACGGGTCTATTACCTTTTTTACTATTCTACCCTAGAGCACGTGATTCTTGAAACGCTTTTCCTTTAAAAAAAACTACAGGAAAATCGACGATCTCCCAATTCTTGAGCTTTTTGCTTGCTGGACAACGGTGCACAAGACTGACACTGCCATTTTCAGCGCTTGAATCATCTTCAATAGCTGCAACCTGGTTAGGATCTAGCATTCCTGCGCTCTGAAAGCTTTGCTTTATGTTGCAGATGACAATCTTCTTCATATTTGGCTCCCGACCCTCAAGTTTGGCCAACCTCCGCTCCTTCTTTTCTGCGGCGATCATTCCTTTGTCAGTACGACTAGGCCGGTACCCTATCCCACATCTGTCCTTGTTTTCACGCGGCTGTATGGGTGTTAGGATCCCTTGTTCAGTCCTCCCTAAACCACTTCCTGCCTGATAACCCTTGCTTGTCATGACTTTAGCAATCATCAATGCAGCTTTGGACAGCTTTGGTTTTAATGATGGGGCTCCTTCCCCCACAAAGGTAGGATTTGCAATTTCTAGTGCTTGGAAGGCGGTCTCGAAAGATTCTTCTGCAGCCTCAACATAACGTATAGGGAACGGCTTATTGACTAGCAATTCTTCTTCTCCTGAAACGACCACCAATTTGTTGTTGACTATGAACTTGAGCTTTTGGTGTAGAGAAGAGGGCACAGCCCCTGCCGTATGGATCCATGGTCTTCCCAGAAGACAACTGTAAGACGGATTGATGTCCATCACTTGGAAACTTACTATGAAGACTTCTGGACCTACCTGTACAGGTAACTCCATCTCTCCGATAACCTCTCTTTTAGACCCATCGAATGCCCTGACCAGTGTAGAACTGGGTTTCATGTATGAACAGTCTACGTCTAGCTTGTTCATGGTTGATTTGGGTAGTACATTCAGGGACGATCCGTTATCGATGAGTACTCGAGCTAGAGAGTATTCTCCACATTTCACGGAGATATGCAAAGCCTTGTTGTGCCCTCTTCCCTCGACGGGGATCTCATCATCTGTGAAGGTGAGGTAATTGTTTGCAACGATATTTCCGACGATCCCGTCAAACTGACCAACTGTGATGTCGGGAGTGACATGGGCTTCATTCAGTACCTTCATTAGTGTTGCTCGGTGGGTTTCCGAATTGAGTAATAGTGATAGCAGGGATATCTTAGCGGGAGTCTGATTCAGCTGATCCACTACCTTGTATTCGCTTTGCCTCATAATCTTTAGAAACTCACTGGCTTCTTGCTCAGATAGTGCCTTCTTGCCCGTATCTTTGTCAGATGGCTCTACTTCTTTGTCTTTGCCTTTATCGATCTTTCCTCTTTCATTTGATTCTCCTCCTCTGGGTCTTTCAGGGGCATAGATGCGCCCGCTCCGAGTCATTCCGCTGCTTCCCGAGACATTTGTGACATCAGGATTGCTCTGAGGACCTTCCACTTGGACTTTCGCATTGTAGTTCCAGGGGACTGCTTTGGTGTCGTTGTAGGGGAAGGGAGCTGGCACATGGATAGTGATTGGCTTAGGCATACCCAGGGATGACTTGGAGTCCTTAGTATAGTGGATCTCTAGCGGCTTCCGAGTATCCTTGTTCTGGCCATTGCTCGATAGGATAGTTGACACCTGGTCCTCCCTTTTTTGAAAGCCCACTTGTATTACATGTCGGTCCAACAGGTCCTGAAGCACTTGTTTAAACGCCTCACAATTTCCAATGCAGTGATGGTCATTGCATGGATTCTTTCCAGTGCATTCTCTCTCAATAATCCCAAAGGAACACAGATTAGCATGAATCACTTCCAGGGGTGTCTGGATGCATTCTACCCTCCTGATTAGGGACGGTTCTGCAGAATCCTCAATTGCATTAGCTGAGGGCATCCCATGTCCTGGTAGCGACCGAAGAATCCGGAGGAGGGATTCCTCGTTGTTTTTGAACAATGGAGCCGCCATCAATATTTATTTTTAGGAAAAACATTGAAAAAACCTATGTTTTTGGGTTCGGGGGTCGATTAAGTGCGGGGAAGGTGCTAGCACCCCGCAACATCCTAAAAAGGTTACCTTTTAATTAAATGTGTAGAAAAAATTAGTTTTAAAGAAAACACTTTAATTTACCCTTTTTTGTTATTTGCAAAAAAAACGGAAAAGAAGACTTAATAAAAATTTTAGTTTTTTGCGCTCGACGGGAGTGGGCCCCCGCTCCTACGTATCTCCAGGTGCGATGGAGAAATCAAAGCTACGTAGTTCTTGGGTAGAAAATATTTGTGTGTTGGTATTTTTTTATTTTTTTGAAAAGTTTGGGAAAACTAGAGGCCGTTCATGGTGACCAAACAGATAAATCCAGAGTGGTCGTCATAAATGGCTTATTCGAAAAAGAAGGTGTTTACAGCGTTCAAACGAGTCGGGCCCAGAGTGACCGCTATAGACAACCGGTTTGTGATTGAGCGTTTGTTCGCTTGAAAACGTGCTTACCGGGAAGCGTGATGAAAAGGAGTCGAAATTATGTTTGTACTTTATTAACTAAAAAGAAGTTTAGGCGAATGTTTGCGATGATCAAACAAGTAACCTCAGAGTGATCACCGCTACTAATCCGCTGTGAAAAAAGGAAGGTTAGTCCTAACGGTCAAACAAGCAAGGCTCAGAGTGACCACTAGTAACAACCTATTTTTTTTTTACGCGAATTCGATTAAAAAGAAAAAAAGGAAAACGGTTTGGAAGTATCACGTTGTGAATAAAAGCGGAGTAAGTGATAAAAGGGGGGTGCAAATAATAAAGGAGTTGTATTAAAAGGGAGGTGTGAATAGCGTTTTGACGCTAGAAAAAAAAGTGTCACCGGGGGGTGTAAATAGCGTTTTGACGCTAAAAAAAACGATTGACGGGTCTATTACCTTTTTTACTATTCTACCCTAGAGCACGTGATTCTTGAAACGCTTTTCCTTTAAAAAAAACCTAGACTAAATAAGTGGTATTTTGAAAGCGGATTATGGAGAAAAAATCTTTTGTTGTTTTTTTTTTTGTTGTCATAGTTATTATCTAAATAAAAGGGGGCCTTTTTACTTTTTTTTTGAAAAAAGATTTTTGTTATTATGTTATTATTTTTTTTAGAAAAGAGTAGGGACACTAGTAACCATTTATTTTAAAAAATATTTTTTAGTATTTAAAAAAAAGCTTTATTTAAAACCGAAAAATAAAAAAAGGAACACATTTTTTTATCACTCTTTTTTTTTTATCCGGAAAATAGTAATTGTTATAAAAACAACATATCTTTTTTTTTATCATTTTTTTTAAAATCTGAAAATTAGAATAATTTATTAAAAAAAAGCACAACATTTTTTATTTATTTTTTTTTAGACCGAAAATATTAGCACCTAAATAAAAGGAACACACATTTTTTGTTTTTGGTTTATTTTAAATCCGAAAATAGTAATTGTTACAAAAACAACATATCTTTTTTTTTTATCATTTTTTTTAAAATCTGAAAATTAGAATAATTTATTAAAAAAAGCACAACATTTTTTATTTATTTTTTTTTTAGACCGAAAATATTAGCACCTAAATAAAAGGAACACACATTTTTTGTTTTTGGTTTATTTTAAATCCGAAAATAGTAATTGTTACAAAAACAACATATCTTTTTTTTTATCATTTTTTTTAAAATCTGAAAATTAGAATAATTTATTAAAAAAAGCACAACATTTTTTTTTTTTTAGACCGAAAATATTAGCACCTAAATAAAAGGAACACACATTTTTTGTTTTTGGTTTATTTTAAATCCGAAAATAGTAATTGTTATAAAAACAACATATCTTTTTTTATCATTTTTTTTTAGTCCGAAAATTACAATAATTTATTTAAAAAAAGCATAACCAATATTTATAAAAACATCAACTAATATAAAAACATGACAACAACAAAATAAAAACAGTAACTAAAAAAAATGAAAAAAAACATGAACAACAATAATTAAAATACAATGGCAATGATTATATGAACAAAATTATAATAACTAAAAATTACAAAAAAAAAAAAGCAACAATACTACAAATTATTACATTTTTGTACCTTGAACAAATCCAAGCTTTCTTCTTCGGATCTCTTCAATACACCAAAATTTTAAACTAAAAAAAAAACTAAGAAGGAAGAAAAGAAGGGGAAGAAGATTTTCTAAGAGAAACCCTAAATTTTTTAGATTCTCCTTTTTTTTCTAAGAGCCCAAATTCGTCCCCTCTCCTCTAAGTGGGGAACCCTATTTATACAAAAAAAAACTTGCTCTTGCTTCTCTTCATTGCTCCACTTCAACCACCCTTGGATAGTGATGATGACTTTCTTTGATATGATGGAGGTTTGGGGGGAGTTGTTGAAGGGGAAAATAAAAAAAAGAAGACATGTGAGATGTGGGGGAGGTGATGGCCGAATTTGTGTGAGGGGGAAGTGCCAAGTGTGAGTGGGGGAGTGATGAGGAGAGGAATGGATGAGTGTGTGAAGAGAAAAGAAAATGAGTGTGAGAGGAGGGGAAGAAGTCGTAGGTATGGGGAGAGAGAGGAGGGAAGGGTTGAGTGTGGTGTTGTTTTAGGGTTGAGTGTGAGAGAGAGTGAGTTGAGTGATGTGTGAGGGAGAGAGAGAGAAGAGGGGGGCGTAGGAAAGAGGGGGGGAGCCGTTGGGAGAGGAGAGAGGGAAGGGTGGAGTGTATGGGGAAAGGAGATATGGGGAAGTGGGGTTGTGTGTGGAAGTGGGATTGAGAGTTTCAAGGAGGGAATCAAGGAGAGTGGGGGGCGGATTTCTAGGGATGAATGTGGATGCATTTTGGGGCTTGGGGGGAGAGTGAATGTGGACATTTTTAGGGTAAAGGGGGGTGGGGTCGAATTAGGGTTAGGAGAGGAGGGATTTTAGGGTTTTGGTGAGTTGGGTTGTGGGTTATGGGTTGGATATGGGTTAGGTGTTGATGGAGTTGGGTCATGCGAAATGGATAGGGTTTTTTTTTTGGATTGGGCTAGGCGAATTGGGCTAGCCATTTTGCTGGGTTGGGCTTCCATGACAGCATCTTATTATTAATAGACCCCCCCCCACTTCCTTCTTGGCTTATTTTTATTTCTTCACTTCTAATTATTATTTTTTTCAAAAATTAAAAACTTGTAGCAAACTAAAATAAAATAAAACATGGCATGAAAAATAAAATAATTATTTTTATTAAAAATAAATAAAATTTCTCTTTTTTTTGGATAGGACAAAATTAGGGTATTACATATGTTAAGTTAGTGAGTTATGGGATTAGTGTGGCGTTAAGAGTAATTTAAGAGAATATTAGAGAGTAGGGGTATTTTGGTCCTTTCACCTCATTAAATGAGGCTTCAGCTGAACCATAACACCAAAGGCAGCCCTCATTTCTCCAACTTCAGAATTTTCAGAAAAACAAGAGAGAAGAAAGAAAGAAGGGGCGCGAGGGAGAGAAGGAGAGGGAGGGAGAAACCCAAGACTCTAGTGCATGTGTAATCTGGAACCATCACTCTTCCTCAATTTTCCTCCTCTATCCGTTGATACCATTTTCGTTACCTATCCTTTCCCCAACTCAGATTTTTGCCATAACCTCACCTTCAAGCTCCAAGCATAGAAATGGAGATATAACCCTTGCATGTCCTTGTTAGAACCCATTATTCAGTACCAAGGCTCACCTTCAAACCACAGTTGCTGTTTGAAGTTGTTTGGGTAGCTAGGAGTCGGAATCAGCTGCTGTCCAAGCGATTTGGAGTAGCTGAGTTCGTTGTTGGAGCGAATTCGAGGAGAGTTCGTGATTTTTGGAGCGGTTGAGTTCTCGGAGTCTCGGTGTTTGCGTGATTTTCATCACTTCGGGTGAGTTCTATAACTCGCTTAGGGGATATGTGTGCTTTTCTGAGTCTCAACCTTTTCGAAAACTATGGTCACGCGTTTCTGATATCGAAAAGAAAATTATTCGAAAACCGTTTTCTCATAAAGGATTGTGATTTAAATCCTAAATTATTTGATTGATTGTTTGGGTGTACTGGATTGGATTGATTGGAATTGCTATAATATACTATTTCAATGCATGTTTAAGTTTGGGGCTCGATCGGAAGAGATTTTAGAATCGGAACAGAATGGAATTTACTCATGAAAAGTTTGTTTTCTGGAAAACGGATGGAGACGCACGGATCGTGTGCCTCTGTGCACGAGTCGTGCGCCCCCGTCTGATGTTACACGAACTGAGTTTTAAACACACACGGATCGTGCGCCTAGTCGCACGGGTCGTGTGTATCCTCCTGAAACTTTTATTCAACAACGCACGGGTCGTGCGTATCTTTTTGGAAATCTTTTACATCTTTGTTCAACAGCGCACGGGTCGTGCGCCTACACGCACGGGTCGTGTGAGACCTTCTGATCTTCAAATTCAAAGTACCTTTTTATCCGTTCCAAATGATTCCAATTCCCTTCTAATCCATTCCCCAAGGTCCCCCAACAATGTAAAGATACCGATGTCATGAGATTGAACATGTTTAATAGAAAACTTGTGTATTATGAACAAAATGGAAGACCGTACTTAGAGAACGCGAGAGAACATATGTCAAGAAATAATAATAGACGGTACTTGACTGATATGATACACGGTACTTGACTGATATGATACACGGTACTTGACTGATATGATACACGGTACTTGACTGAAATGACTAACAGCCCATTGCGGGTACATGGATATATAATGTATAATAAATACAAGAGGAAAAAGGGTGACGACCCTTAGAGGTTAGCATACTAGGGGAGGGGAAGTCATGAGCCCCAAAATCTAGACTCAAGAATGTTTCGCCCACTAGAAATAGCGGGATGGGTTCACCAAAGTCAAAGAAGTGCATATAAAATAGGTAGACTGAGGTGTTATGCTAAAAACATGGAACAAAAGATTGTATGCTTCATGTGTCGCTTAGGAGGGCCATGAGCATAAAGGTTACAGGAACTGAAAATATTCCACGTGGTTGCTTTTAGAGCCACGAGTGTAAAGCAAGGCATAATGAACCGCTAGAGTTAGTAAGGGGTCTCGATAGGACTCACTGAGATAATGTTTATCTCACCCTTCATATTTGTGGTTTTTTCAGAGAAACAGGGGAAAGCAAAGGCGACGAAGCACGGTTAGCCGGTGCGACTCTTGGAGTCATTGAAGACCGAGTTTCATATTTTAGACCTTTGTCCCATTTATTGTTTCTATGTTACCGATTGTATAACTTTCATGGTTTAAGTTGTAAATCGTTTCCGCTACTTTATGTTTTGAGTATTGAACACCAGGATTCTGTACAAGTCTTAAGTTTTGAAACTTAAGCATTTTCAGGAAGTTTATGAGGTTCTGAGAACCATTAGTATTTATTATTCAAAGTTTTAGTTGTGTTCAATATTTCAATAACAGGAAGTCCCTCTGATGTATGCCATCTAGTGCATTTCGATGATTCTTTATGTTAGAATTTATCGGGGTGTTACATTAGGACTGGCGCGGACTAATCCAACAACTCAGGGTCAGCCCAGGCAAGGCGCGACTCCCCTTCCGCATCTATAAATACAACATAGACCCTTGAAATAAGGCACGCTTCGCTCATTTGTACCTCTCACTGACTTTTGATTGCTAACTTTGGCATCAAAGTGTTTGCAGGTACCAACCCCACCGAGTCTAACCTCAGAAGAAGACGACTCCAAGAATATCCATCCAACCTTGACATTGGGAAGGGACGACTTCAAGACTTGATCTACCAACTGCTCATCTCGGATCCTGATCCTTAAGTAAGGTACTGTACAGATCTTATTCTAAGCTTCATTGCTGAGGTTTTTTTTCCAAGAAATATGTTAGGGTTGCCTAGTTATAGGTTTTACTAATTTCTATCTTGAGCTTAGTGTATTTCCTTTTGATGGATTGAGTTTTCCTTTTGCTTCCCGTTTTTGATGTACTGCAAATGATTCTTAATAGCTGTGGTGCCAACCTGGTTGGGACGAGAGTCATTATAGTGATGCTTTTGCACACCTCTATAGAGTTGGTTTTATTTTCGTTCAGTTATTATGTTATTTATGCTCATGCGTATTAGTCTAATCCTCCCATGTTTTTTGTTTATTTTCTCTTTTTTCTCAATAAAATTTAGGGGGACACTCTTTTTCCTTCTTGATGTTTTTCCCTAAAGAGAGTTTTGCATCAAAATGTTTTTAACGAGGC
Organism: Astragalus membranaceus; assembly: GCA_039519185.1. Classification (NCBI taxonomy): domain Eukaryota; kingdom Viridiplantae; phylum Streptophyta; class Magnoliopsida; order Fabales; family Fabaceae; genus Astragalus; species Astragalus membranaceus. Next base: position 21,096,653 of record CM076852.1, read on the forward strand.
TCCATATCCCTTCCTTTTGATAAAAAAAAGAAAAATATTTACGATGATTAAACTAAAAGTGGATCTAGTGTGGTCATTAACTTTGTGATTTGCGTAGTGACCAAACTAAAAGTGGGTTCGGTGCTTTTACTACTAAAGTTTATTCAAATGAATTGAGTACATATTTTGTGTTAAGAAAAATGTAGTTTTAAAAATATAGTAAGATTAGAAATGTAAATATAAATTGATTTTTTTGTTACACAAATTGATTTTTTATAAGTAATGAAACTAATAAAAGAAGTGGGCTAAAGTCCATATTCCAAAGTAAGAGCCAGCCATAAGTAAAAAAATGTGTCTAGAAAATAAAAGAAAAAAAAGCTAGAATAAAGAAGTGAAGGGAAAAAAATGAAGCAATATAAAAGATAAAATGAAGAAAATAAAAAAGGAATGGCGTGTTAGTAGAACGTAGGCTACCCTTTTATTTCATGTGTATCAAAAAAGAACTTAGGCTACCCTCGCTTTCTTTCTCGTCACAGGTTAGTAGAACGACCCTAATACCCTCTCTAACTCCCCTTGCTGTTCTGGCCACCGCAGGTTCAGTTTTAGCTTCCGGTTTGCCCATTCCCTGCAACGAAACTATAACCAAATAAAAAAACATTGTTTCACTTTGACCCAATTATAAACTCAATTCATAGTAACCTAAAACACTTCCAGCAAAAGAAACCCTACTATCCCCAATTAGCTCTCAAATATTTCGAATTTCAAATTCAGTGACTAGTAGACATCATCGGAATTAATCCTTCTCTTCAACATGGTAATTTCTCAAAGTCTTCTCTGAAATATATAATATGCCTATACTTGAATAGTTTATTCAATTTTTTAGGCTTTTTACTCTCTAGTTAAAAAAATATAGACTCAAAAAACCTACCCTTATAGGTTCCTCTTAGCTCGCAAAATGTAGTGCTAATGCAAGATTACGACATTATAGTAATTCATCTTTGTATAGTATTCTCTAAATTGGATTCAGAAGATTAGTTAAATTGCTATGCATTTTTGTTTAGTTTGTGTATCAAGGTTCATGGTGGACTTAGATTCTTGTATACATATACACTAATTAACCTGAGCTTTTTTCTGTTTCCTTACTGTATGTATCCTTTGTTTGAAAACAATCAAAGAATCCCTGCTAGATAGAATTAGTTGCTTACCAGATCGTGTAATAGACCAGATTCTCTCAGAGTTGCCTATTAGGGAAGCCGTGAGAACAAGTGTTTTATCCAGCAATTGGAGGTACAAATGGGCCACATTACCAAATCTTTTCTTTCTAGACGAACGTGTCTCTGCAGCTTCCCATCACCCTTTAGTTAGTTCGGAAATTATTGATCATGTACTTTTACTTCATTCGGGGCCGATCAAGAAGTTCGTGCTTCGCTCTTTTCATCTCATTGGTGTGAAACAAATTGATCGGTGGACTCTTCATTTAATTGGACGGTCTATTGAAAAGCTTGTGCTGATAATCAAGGAAGGGCCACGCTATAAGATACCTCAGCGCTTATTTTCTTGTCAAAGTTTACAGTATTTACAGTTAAATAATTGTTGGCTTAAACCTCCACCGACGTTTGAAGACCTCACGAACTTGAAAGGTCTTGCTCTGGAGTGTGTTACAATAGCTCAAGGTGCTTTTGAAAAATTAATATCCAGCTGCCCTCTGCTTGAATATATGGTATTGATTGACCTTGATGGTATCACTGAGTTTAATATTCACGCACCAAATCTCGAGTGTTTTCAACTCGTGGGTATTTTTGATGATATTAGCTTTGAGAACACTTTCCAATTAACTGTAGTAATGGTTGATTTGTATTCAAACTCTGACACCAATGAAAGTAAATTGTATGGATGCTCTAGCAATTTGTTGAAATTTTTCGCTCATCTATCATACACAAAGGAGCTATATATTGAGAGAGATTTTTTAAAGGTAAAATGCTTATGGCTTTTCCAAAGCAATTAAGCTATTTCAGTCCTGTTATTAATCTTTCAAATCCATCCTTGAGCATCTGAATGTAGCATTTGATTGTAAAAGTGACCGAACTATTTCTACTTCAGTATTTGGCTGCAGGTGTTGTGCCAGTCAAGCTCCCTTTATCTTGCATCAATCTATGTTTTCTTTGTGTAGAAATAAACTTCAATGACCTGAAGGAAATTTCAGCAGCACTTTGTGTGTTCAGGAGCTCACCTAATCTCCGAGAACTAGAAATATTTGTGAGTACTCTTTAGTTTGGCTTGCCATCATATCCTATTTTTATTTTATATTTTATATGAAGTTAGATTGAATATTAATTTGTCTAGGATTTGCAAACCCGGTTTGCTTTGTTTTGAGTAGTTATTTCTCTAAATCTAAAAATTGCAAGCCTTGTTTTGTATTGCTTTGAGTAATTATTTGTCTAGTGTCTTCAAGTTTTGGATGTAGTCTTTGGAGTTAGTTTCTAAGACTTGTACACTTGACTGTAGGCACGGCCTTCGAAGCCGATTATCGCCTCCTATTGTACGGAAGATATCTTTTATGATTGGCCAGCCATGCAAGTGCGGCGTGTGAGTATATATGGCATCTCTGGTATCAAATCTGAATTTGATTTTATCAGATTTGTACTTCAATATTCTCCTGTGCTACAAAGGATGACTCTTAAGCCTGTTTTAAACGTTGGATCGGACTCGGCGAAAAAATTATTGAAAGAAATAGTGAAATTCAAGAGAGCCTCGGGAGACGCTGAAGTTATTTACCTTGACCCTGCATAATGGTTTTTATTGAACTCTTAAATGTGTTTACCATTTTGTATCTTTTGTGATGAATGAATGGTCACCATCCTAGACTTTCCTTATTTACACTTAACTATTATGCCATGCAACTACAATAAGAACAAGTTAAGCTACTGTATGTTTTAAAACTAAGTTTTTTAAGACATAAACTCTTTGTGGGTTTCAATCTTGTGAATGAAGAAAAAATGGTTGCCAAGAGAACTTTGCTCTTTTATATAAGCGCATTCTGTTTCAAGTCTTTTGTAGATGTTGCTTGAATGGTCAATCTATTTAGAACTGTAATATTTTCTAGTTCGAGCAGAAAGCCAGGGAGTAGGGTAAGGTGGCAGGTGGCATCTTGTATCAAATCTGAATTTGATTCTATCAGATTTGTACTTCTGATTTGGAAGTTGGCTGTTCTGGAGAGGATAAGGTGTTTTCTTTGGATTGTGTGTCATGGTGGTTTAATTATGCTAGTGATAGATCTAAAATAAGCAATAGTTCTCTTTGTCTGATCTGTAATTTAGAAGATGAAATAGAAATTCATCAGTTGCGTGAATGTTCTCTGACTTATGATGCTTGGTAGTTCTACTTAATTAGCTTAAATGGTATGTGATAACAGTAACTTCTTTAACTCTGATTTTTATTATATGTTTTGGTCAAATATCAGTTCTAAAAGTTTGAGGCGGGATTCAGCGGAATGTGTTGTTCGGTGATTGAAAATAACCTTATTGCTTTCATTATTCTTGTTATCTTCTTCTATTTTTGCTGGGCAATTGCTTGATTTGTTTGTTAATAGCTGTTTGGAGTTTGATTGCTTGATTTGCTTGAAACAGTTTTGTAAGAGGAATGTTATTCTTCTTAGTAGTGGATTGTATTGATTCTGTTTATACTGAAAAAATGTGTTTGTCAGTTCGTTAGCTGCATTAGAAGTGGATATAAATCATTTACTTCCATCTAACCTGACAGTTCGTTAGAAGTGGATAAATATTGAGCTTTCTTGGCCTCTAACAAAGCTGAGACATCATTAGCTGCATTGCAGACAACTGTGAATTGAGCTGAGATATCAATCTTAGTTCTTTCTTCTGCTATATTTCTCTTTACAACAAAGTCTTCTTGTTCAGTTTCATCTTTCAGGTCTGGTATTCCTTCTTCTTTTCGGACCTGCCTCAGTCCTCGATCTCGTCATCCATAACAATCCGGTCAAGGCTACATTGGGTAGGGTACTAACTATACAGTCCAGTGATGAAAATGGATTCCAAATGAATCCCATTGGGAAGATTGAGGTGAAGGGGTAGGCCTGTTAATGTGAGAATAAGTGAAAATTGAGGCATTCATACATTGTTATATAATGCTTCTCTGTGTTGGTACTAGTTTCTTCGTGTTTGAATATGAGGAACCTAGAATTTGGAGCAAGGAAAGTGATAGAAGTTTAAGTTTAATCATTTTAGCTATAGAACTTAATTGTATATGAGTGAATGGACCAGTAATAGTAGGAGTTGGTCCTTCAGGTCTAGCAGTAGCAGCTTGTCTTAAAGATCAAAATGTCCCTTTCATAATCTTAGAAAGAGCTAATTGCAATGCTTCTTTATGGCAAATTCGTACTTATGACCTTCATTGGATTTTGTACTTAGTTTTAGTCTAGTTCTTCTAAAAAATGATTATTGCATGTACCACAAATGATGTTGGAATTAGACATCATTAATAATATAGCTCCACAGTTCAATAAAACAGTGCAATCTGCTAAGTATGATGAAACTTTTGGTCTTTGGAGAGTTAAGACTATTGGTAGCAGAAGCTCTTCATAGAGCTAAATAGAATAGTTTCCTTCTCTTCTTATTCTCTTCTTATATATGTATCTGTGTGTGTAATTTTTGAGTATGATTGGGAACACTTCTTGTTTGTATTTTGTTAGAATAGCCTCCTTTCACTGTGACCTGCCATTGTGACTTCCTTTCATTGGGATAAGAGGCACTTGGAGCTCAATTTAGGTGTGTGCCAGTAGGTTCAAGGGTTACTACTTGACCTTGAGCTGGTTTAGGAGTGGAAATTGATGAAGTGGTAGCAATAACTTTTCTGAATTAACTAGCAGTATACCCGTGTGTATACGCACGGGTGTTGTCGTGTTATCGTTATTAATAGACTTAGACGTAATTAAATTAGTTCAGACATTACCCCGTGAATATCAAGACTAATTTTTTTTTTTTTTTATATTTATCAAGACTAATTTAAAGTAGATAAAAAATGAGTTTGAAATAGTAATTTAATTAGTCCGAACATTATCCCGTGAACATTTACCAGCAATATGTAATATTTCCCATAGAGATTAAAAAACATAATTGTATTAAAGTTTCAAAAATTTTAAATTGTAATATTTTTCGTAGAGATTAAATAAAACTTATTGATAGAGAAAAAATGGAATATTAAAAAATTGAAGGAGACATGTAGATGAGTTTAAATAATATATATTGTGAAAAATAGAAAAATGGGATAGAGTTAAAGTTTAAAAAAAAATTAAATATTTTAAATATTAAATAGAGGGAGGTGAGAGAGAGAGAGAGAGAGAGAGAAAATTGAGAGGAAATAATTAAATATTAAATATTAAAAGATGATGTGAGAGTGGGACTCACTAATGATAAAAGTGAGAGAGAAAAAATTAAGAGGAAATAATTAGAAATAACATTTTTATCCTTAAAATTGAAATAAAAGTGAAGAATAATTTAGTATTTTTGGTAATAGATTCTTTGTATATATTGATAGTAGATGTTATGATGTTGTTCTGATGGTGGCCTTTCTTTTTGGGGCTCTTATGTTATGTCTTTCAGCTTGATCCTACCTCTTTCCTCATAACTGATCTTTCCTCTTTTGGGGGCTCTTATATTATCATCTTTCTAGGAGGTCTTGTTTTTTTTTTTGGTGAGTGGCGGGCACCGACGGAGGTATCGCCCCGGACCATGCAGTGTCCCAACGCTGACAACGAAAGACTAATCTGCACCGGGTTGAAATCTCCAACCCTGGCCAACGTGATTTGCTCTGACTGGGAATCGAACCGGAGAGCATACCCAGTCAACCCCCAGCAGGACTCAGAAGACAAATGAATGACCAACTGAGCCAACCACGTTGGTTCTAGGAGGTCTTGGTTAATGACCTATATTGGTGTGTGTGTGTCTCTGACTTGCTGCTATGAGTTAACAATGTTGCACCATCTCTTGTTTACTTCCTTTTCTTTCCTTGTTTTTGGTGTCCATGTTGAAATATATAATTATGTAATCAAGTGTCCTCTCTCCTCTCGCGGAGAGTTTAGAACTTTTGGTGTATTTTCTATCTAGCTTTTGTAGTAAATAATAGTGTGTCTTTTGCAACCCTTCATAGAAGGTGGGTAGAATAGTTTCACGGTGATGCTCAAGTTAAGATTTTGTTAGTATCAGTAAAAAAAAGTAAATGGTAAAATTGCTCTCAAAGTCCCTTAACTTAATTTTAATTTTTGATTTAGTCCTTTAAGTTTTTTTCCCAACTTTTTTTTTTGATAAGAGAAATTGTATTAAATGGAAGTACTAGGGGTACTCCAACCCAATACAAGAGATACTAATGAATATTGTTTATACACACCAATGGATTATTCCAGCATTGGGCTACCGTCATATTACATCACTTTCCTAATCTACCTACAAACCAATTCCAAGAGGTATGTTTGATATTGCTAATAACTGCCTCATGATTAGAAACCTTCTCTTGGAATATTCGCGGTTCCTTTCCAACCACAGTGCCCAAACTGTTGCTAGCCAAATCAAGAACTTGAATTTCCTGCAATGCTTTCCTGTTACAAGGCCATTATACGACATAAAATGCTCCAGCCCAAATAACTCTGCCTCCGGTTGTCTGTGAGTCCACCTGTTAACATCCTGCCAAACTTTATGTGCAAACGGACATTCAAAGAATAAATGTGCTAATGTTTCACCATTTTCATTACACACCGAGTAACATGGCTCTTGTAGAGTAACCCCTCTGACAATTAAATTATCTCGTGTAGGATGCTTTCCGATCAACAAACGCCACCCAAGGATACACATTTTTTCCAACTTAGTCACTTAAGTATCAAAATGTGTACGTCATGACCCTTTTTTTGACTTTCTCTTTAACTCTATTAAAAAAAGCTTAAGTGACTAACAGTGTTGATATGACTTATAGTAATATTGACATGGCAATTTCAGCTTGGATTTTATTTAAAAATTAACTTTTTATTCAAAATAAAAAAATAAAGAAAACTTAGAGTAGTGCTAATCACGGTTCATCTTCATCATCATCTTCCAAAAAAACCCAAAATTGATGAATCATGTAAGCAATGGAATGGATCTCTAGATCTGTAGATTTCTTCGTTGGGTTTTGCGGATCTCATTTCATTTTTGTTTTCTGATGTGGTGTTGCACATCTCGTTCGCTGTCCTTTTCCATCTTTTCGTTTTGTGAATTGTTTGCTTCATTTTTCGTTTGTGATGTGGATTTTAAAAAAAATCTATAATATATATAATAAAAAATTAGGCTACTCTTTGTGTCCTTTATCTAATTTAAGTAATTTCCTAATCTTGAAATTTACTATTATTAGTATGTACTTCGCCCAAAGAGCATATTGTTGACCAACTTTGATCAAAAGAATACTGTTGACTAACTCGGTATTGACCATTCTCAAGACAATGTATTGGCTTGGCCTGTTGGTACTTGGACATGAGTTTGGAAATTATGGTTACCATAAAATATTAAGCACTTTACCCGTTTAGTTAGGATGTTTTTTTTACCCCCATTAAACCCCGTACCCCCATATTTGATTTTAACCCAAAAATATTCATTTCATTTTTACCAAAATTTGATCAGGCTCCACAAAATTGTAAGATTCTCGGAAATATCTAAAAAAATGTATTTCTGGAAATATTATTAGTTCAAATTTCCAGAAATAGGGTATTTCCCGAATACAAGTTATGCTTCCGGAAATACCCACCGTTAGGTATTTCCGGAAATTCAAATTTTTAACCTTCCGGAAATACCTTTTCGTGACGTATTTCCGAAAAGTTTAATTTTTTAAACTTCCGGAAATACCTTATTTTCGGTATTTCCAGAAATTGATTTTTTAGCTTTTTTTTTACCAATATGACTACGACAGATGACAGAGGTCCCTTTATGGATTTATCGGATGCGTTTACCACATCACAGGTTTTTCCTACTTGGGATATTGTTACCCGTTGGGCTAGTGATATCGGGAAAGCCAACGGGGTAATTGTCGTTATTATTCGATCCGAGTCGAGTGAGAATGGTAAAAGGAAGAAAATTAAGATTGTTTTTGGTTGTGATAGGCATGGGAGATATAGTGGAGTAGATGTTGGGTGTTCTAGTAGACACAAGACCTCAAAAAGGTGTGGTTGTCTATTTAGATTGAAAGCTAAACCACTCGATCCTCCTAGTCTTGATTGGAAGGTCAAAGTTATGTGTGGAATTCATAACCATGAGCCTCTTAACAGGGGCGGATCCAGGATTTTAGAATAGGGTGTTCCTCAGTGGCGGACCCAGGACTCCGGAGTCGGAGGTGTCAAATTTTTTAAATACACAATTTGCTAAAAATATAATTAAAAACAACTATAATATATTTAAATAAATAAATTATACATTTCATAATGACAGTAATCCCTCACTGCTGGTTGCATTAACAAATTCAGCAATATGGGGACACCGACTTTCGGGTTCAAACCCAGATGTGACCGTGCGATAGTGTGTCTGTAGTGTTTATTTGCCAAATTGTCTAAGCTGATAAAAAAAACTAAGTAACAGGAAGATGCAGGATGGGATTTACTAGGATCCACTGATATAGCAGATATTAAAAGTCCATAAACTCCTCTTGTTGGTATGCCAGTGGTTCCTTTTCCAGCCCAGTAGAAGTGAATCTTCAAAGTATGTTCTGTGACACTAGCATTAAAGGTCTTCACAATTTTGTGGTGTTTTTTTTATAATAAAAGTGCGTGGCGTTTGGGTAAGTGAAATTTGGGTCTTTGGTGCAAATGGATGCAAAATATGAGTGTTCCTTTTTCTTCAGGAGTAAATAGGGTGTTCCTTCAATGACACTAAGGCTGGATGTATTACCACCAAGACAGGATATTTGAGGTGTATTACCACTAAAAGAGGATATTTGGGGTGTTCCCGGGAACACAGGGAACACCCCCTGAATCCGCCTCTGCCTCTTAAGACTATCCTTGGAGCAGCAATATTTGGTAAGTTCAACAAGGAGGAGCGATTAGTAGTTGAGGAGCATATGTGGTTGGGAGTGAAAGCAGCAAAAAGTCTAGAGCCAATAAAGAGAAGATTTACCAACAATTTGAGTAACTTTCACAGCTGTATAGAACCCGCACACTAGTGCAAAAATGACATTAGAATTAGACATTTAAAGTCAGGCGCCGAGATGCCTGACTACATAGGTAGACACGATGGCAAACTTGTAAATAAGTGGCAAAATTCGCGAGTATTAAGGTCAAGCGGATACACACCTGACTTCTAAAGTGAAGAAATAGGGAAAAAATAAGACTTTAGAAGTCAGGCGTGTATGCGCCTGACTACATAAGTAGACACGGTGGCAAACTTGTAATTAGGGGTGAATTTTTTTTTTCTGTTTTAGTACTTTAGAAGTCAGGCGCATACACGCCTGACTTCTAAAGTACTAAAATATCTTAATTCTTTTCTTCTATTCACGTTTTTGTCCCTCACCCTCACCCTCACCCTTTCTTTCCTCACGCTCACTCCCGTAGCTCACCCTTTCCTCTCCCTCAAGGAGCTAACCCTAATTCGCTCTCACTCCTTTCCATCACTTCCGAGGAACAAGAGATCGAGCTTCAGTAGCAATGGTGCGTATCTCCTCTTTCCCTCCCGTCTCTCACTGACCCTCACAGAATACACAACCAAAACGCTCCCTCTTTCTCAATCAGCGACACATCTCTCTAGACCACCACCGCCCTCACCTCCACCATCCCTCCATGGTCGCCACCGCCTCACGTCCTGCCATGCTCGAAGCACCACCACCAGTGACCAGTGACTCTCCTCTCTCTATTGCCTCTCTTTTCTCAGTCGCTCTCCTCTCTTCTTCTTAAAAGGTAAGTGTTTTTTCTTCTTCTCTACTTCTATTTTACTGAAATGCCTCCATTTTTAGTTGAATCAAAACCCTAACTCCCAACTTTGAAGCATTCAACCCTAACCCCTCCATTTTTGAATCGAAACCCTAACCCCCATTTTTGGTTGGAATCGGTAGCTGTTAGGGTTTGATTAGTTGTTTTTGTGGATTTTGGAATCAATCGTTGTTGTTGTCAATCGAAACCCTAACCCGCTTTTGACTTATTTGTTGTTTTGTATGTGGATTCTGGATTCACGTGTAGTTGTTTTAGAACATTTTATGTATATACTTTTGATGCTTGTGTTGTGCTGTTAGCATAATTACAGATTCACAAAAAAACTCAGCACAGTATGCCTTTCTGTCAAAAGTGTACAAGGCAGACCCATGAAAAGCTTTTGTGCAACACATTGCTGTTATATTGGGCTCACATCACAGCGCAGCTTCTTCAAATTGCTTATAACAATAAAACATTGATATTAGCACCTGTATGAAACTGTTACTTGAAAGCATCTTTTTTTGGTGGATGGGTTTGTCTCATTCCTTATGATGAACTTTGTAATTTGATTTGAGTTTTCCTTAAATAGGTGTTTGTTGAATATAAATTTGGAGATGTGGGAAGACAAATGCAAGAGATTGGTGAGTTTTTATTTTTTATGTTTATTGAAATGTGCCACCATTTCTTTGTTCTGTGCAATGATTGTTATTTGACTGTTGACATCTTGTGTGTATTGGTGGAATGGCATATAAATAAGTGCATTTGTGTGACTTGTTTTGTTGAACTTGTTGATAAACATAGGAACTATATTGGTGACATTCATATTTCTTGTCAATTGTGAAAACATTTGTACATTGTTTATTCCTGAAATTGGAAAAATTAGCCTCCCTGTTAATTCGAAGATCAAGCTATGTGTATGGCACTACATTGTAAGATAAGCAAGCACATGTTTTTGGATTCTTGGAAACTTTTTGTTGAGTTAGTTAATTCTGTGCTGTGAAAGTCGGGGTTCTAGTTATATGTATAGGTAAATGGTTTTATGGAAGTACAGAAAATTCATAGATAAAGTACTTAAAAATTATAATTCTGATGAAAATTCTGATGATAATTCTGATGATAATTCACAGAACCAGCAACTATAATTCTTTTTTTGTTGCTCAAATGATAATTCTGATGAAAATTATTAAATTGTTATTGCGTGGAATCTCAAGAGCCAACATGATATTTCATTCCGTGATAGATAGTGTTTTTGCTAGCATTGTTCCTCTACTAATATATTGGCATAACTTATTATCATGTATTAATATACTCATGTTGTATTATTGGTTGTATGTTTTAAAGATGCAGTGAAATGTTTTGTTTTTTTTGAAAGGTTTGGAAGTGAATGGTTTGGCATTTGATTGGTTGGTTCTTAGATATTCCAGCTGATGCTGATTATGAACTGGAGAACTGGAGCTTAAAGTGGACAGTCTTTGCAGCATGGTTATGGGCAGAACATTGTTCGTCTTGGATTTCTTCCTATGGATTTCCTCTGAACCGGTGGGAGACAAGACCTTCACCCTCCACTGTCAATTATACTGTTTCTTCAAGACCCAAGGTTGTGATTGAATAGTCAAGATTAGCTCTTATCTCCTTTCATGCTCTAACACTATGTTTCATTAATATTTAAATAATCTCTTATTGTCCCCTTTGGATGTGCTGGTGTGGATAAAACCAAAATTTGCACAAAACTCATGGTAACCAAACTCTTGCTAGGTTTGTCTCGAAACTATTTTGTTTGTGTATGTTGATCTTCTTATTTCTGCTTACAGGTCTTAAAGGTGTACCATTTCCCTGCAACTGTCACTGTTTTCGATTTGCTGTGGGGACTCTCCTTGTAGCGCTTCTATGGATTTTTAAGACACCAAGGGTCACTTCCGCATAGGTATATATCTATTTCCTAATTCCTAATTCCTATTTTAGTTTGAATCTTGATGCTACTCAGTGGTTTGAGTGTCAAATCTGTGATTTTGAACTCTATTATTGTTGACTATTTTGAGCATAAAGGATCTAATTGCTTGATTGCTTGATATAAATTTTATCCAACACAAAAGTAGTATTTCATTTTCACATGTTTTGATGCAACTTGTGTCCTTTTGCCTTGGTTTAGAGGAAAAGCTTTTCAAATTGATGCTTCCTAACTTAGTGCATTATTTCATTTCTTCATGTCTGACTACTTTCAGAACAGTGTGCTCCAATGAGCTATTCCTTGCCTTTTTGGCTGATTGCTTTTCATTTGGTTGTGATTGTCATAGCTAGCCAGGTTAGTCCTATTGGAGGATGTTGCAAAATTGTTTTTTGGCTTGTGCTTAGCTGTTGGACTGACTATGGTTATGCTTCACAATTTTCCTGTAGAAACTGTTGTTGGATCTCATCTTCAAGCTTTTGTGACAATGAAGGCAGCGAATGGTAACATCATATTCAAGGATAATGTGAAGTTTCATTTTAGTTTTACTGCTTGGCATTTTTGGTAATGTGGATGTTTCATGTGCAGGTGCCTTTTTCTACAGATGCCATGCCTTCAATTCTCTGATAAAGTGGAAAGCTGGAAGTGATTCTTTTGTAATTGCCAATGCAACTCAGGAGTTGTCATACTTGGAAACAGTGCCAAATATTCAGAAAGTAATAAGCAATTGCATAACTTGGAGGAGTTATATCTTGTCCGTGGAACAAATTTAGACTAATTACTTGTTGAAAGGTTCATTCATAGTATTGTGTCCTCTAGGATTCCAGTTGAATTGGAATGTTTTAAATGTGTGGCTCCAATATTGAAGCTTAGTGAGTTGTTTGCATAGGCACTGAGTCTGTCCATATTATCAATTTTTCTCTTAATAAGTTTGAGTTTAAACCATAAAGCTTGGCAATTATGTGTGAAATGTTCCCCTTTCTCACTTCCATACCTTGCTTTCAACAGAGGGCAGTTCTTGATGAATAGCTCCTTCAGAGAGGAAGGAAACGTGTCTTCTAGAAATGGCTCCAGCACTAAACAATGACAAGTTTTGGTTCCGACAAACCTGCTTCACCAAATGAACCAACTGCTAATCCTTCTCTGTTTAATTTTGGGAATAAAATGGTTTCTTCAACAGAGTTAACAACCCCATCAAAGGAGATAACGAAAGCAGCTCCGATGTTTGGTTTACAGAAGGCTGTTTCGTCAAAGGAGCCTGCTGCTGATGCTCCATTGGTGAACTTTGGCACCAATAAAAATGTTCACAGGGTTCCACCAATGCCATTTACTGCCTCAACATCAGTTGGTGGTGAATCTACTCCGAAAATTGGCGCTTCTTCTGACTCTCATCTGGGAAACTCAATCAGGTTAGTGTGTTAATTAGTGTGCTTTCGAAAAACCTCTCCCAACATAATTCTCTACACAACTAGCCATTTTTCTGGAGGTATGTGCATGCCCTGCCATTTCAGTTTTCTACTTCAAATTATACTAAAAAGTGATGACACCTGGCTTTTTCTATTTATTTAGTGATAAAATATTTCTGCCCAATTTACTTTAATTTGGTTTTTTTAGGGGTAAATTTCTTTTGGGGTATATCTACCTTTCATTTCCATTCCACGTGTTCAGATATACCTTTTATCTGATTTCTGATTTAAATGATTAATGAATTGCTCAATAATGGACTGGTTCAAATCTCATTAATCTTTCTGCCACAGTTTCTTGAAGACTCTGTTGAAGACCACATAGAGAAGGTCGGGGCCTTGCTTGCAGAAGCAGAAAAGGGCGAAGGGGAATCTAGAGAGGAGGAGAATGATGAGAGTAAGGTATATTTTTGTTCTTAGTGTGCTTCTTTGAATCTGTTTCATGAATGCTGCTATTGGTAATCTAATTATGCACTTTTAACAAAGTTGTGCATTAGTATCATTTCAATATAATCACACTAAACAGTCGCTATGTGCACTGCACATGACTCTTAACAATACTTTATCAAACCATTTTTTGTGTTTGAATAATAATTTGTTCTGCTATTTTAGTTCTTACTTAAATTTTAGTGTAATTTGACATAGATTTGTGTTTGTGGTTTGTATTTCAGTATGTGATGATTTTATTGAATGGGGGAGTGCCTATTGCATTTGCTGGCACAGAAGAGCCAGCTGCCTATGGAGAACTGATATCAATTGGGGGCCTTGGTCCAACTGTTAATGGGAAACTCAGTTCTACACTTGCTGAAATTCTTCAAACCAAACTATACATTGATAGTTCTCGATTCTACATCAAGTTTTATGACTCTCGGGTACATTTCTTTGAACTTAGAGGTTTTTTATCTATTCAATCCATTCAATTATGAGTCTTATGATCTTTGTTGGAGAAAGGGAAAAAAATACGTACTAGATCAATTTCAAGACTGTTTTTAGGGAATTTGTTGCCAATAATACAGGTTATTAAAATAGATATTGTTTTTCTATGTTGTTTAGCAATTCTTTGTCTACAACATCTGAGAAAATATGTTTGCTAACTTAATCTAATTATATGGTGCTCTGTTTCCTGTATTTTAATTAAGTGTTGGAATAATAGCATCAAATCAGTAGCTATGACCTGGAAGGATATTGTTCTTTAATTCCCTTTGCTTGTTTAAGCACTGCTAAACAAACTACCAAAAGTATAGATTTGTGTTGGATGATATGTGCTATTTTTCTTATGCAGGAGAATATGCAACAGCAAGAGCTGCATCAGCTGCTGGAACAATCATGGCACTCCTCTCTTTATGTTTATATTCTTGTTAATTAAGGATTTAGAAGTTTACTTGATTAATCACCACATACTCTTTAAGACTTGTCAGTTTCATATGTTGGAACCTCTGCATGTGAATTTATGACCACCATTTGAAAGTTTTTTATACTTAGTAAACTAATTAATATCAATTTTTTTCACACAGGGTTTGCAAGTGATGGCACTTTGGAGAGGAATGCTGATAGCTGCTATACAACTCATTTCAATGCTAAGAAAATCAACTCGAGAGATTCTGTTTGGTGAAGCAAATGGATAGCTGCTATACAACTCATTTCAATACTACCTTGATGTTTCTTGCTTAAGATTTTTCATTGTTTTATATGTTTCTACTTAGTTACATGACTAATTTGTTTGAATAATGCTTCAAATTAGTTATGAATGGGATTATGTGGAAGTCATTATATGTTTGTATTTGTGTGGAATATATAATTTGATATTGTTGTAAGATTGTGTTGATATAAGATTATAAATGAAAAAAAATTTTAGTTTGATTTTGGTCTGTTGAATTAAAATTAGCAGTCATTATTTAGATTAGCTAAATAATTTTTTTTTAAAAAAGAAATTAACTTTTAAAGTCAGGCGTCACCAAAGACTGACTTTAAATCATACTTACGAAGTCAGGTAAATGATAAATGCTTGACTTTAAATCATACTTACAAAGTCAGACAAGAATAAATACTTGACTTTAAATCAGACTTACGAAGTCAGGCGATAATAAATGCTTGACTTTAAAACAGACTTACGAAGTCAGGCGAAATAAATGCATGACTTTAAAACTGACTTACGAAGTCAAGCGAAATAAATGCATGACTTTAAAACTGACTTACGAAGTCAAGCGAAATAAATGCTTGACTTTAAATCAGACTTACGAAGTCAGGCTATCGCTTGACTTTAAAACTCCTGACATACAGAGTCGACTTAATAAAAGTCAAGCGAGCGCCTGACTTTAAATCCCCTTTTCGCCTGACTTTAAATCCCTTTTTTGCACTAGTGGCAATAGTTTCCGAAAGGGAAAGAGGGGAAGTAGGACTGAGATGCAGGAGCTTCTGACACTGATTCAGTCTCATCATTATATTTGTTGGACCAGACGACTTGAAGGAACTAATATTGTTGAGGAGATCATGTGGTCACACCCTGATAGTATCAAGTTATTGAGGATGTTTCCTAATGTCTTGATTATGGACCGCACCTTCAAGACCAACAAATATGCATTGCCTCTACTTGAGATTGTTGGTGTCACTTCTACTGAGTTGGCATTTTCTGTTGCATTTGCTTACTTGTCTCACGAGAGTTATGATGACTACACATGGGTTTTGCAGAGCCTAAAATATTTGATGGTATTAGATATCCCACTTCCTCAGGTTATCCTCACTGACTGTGAGGAGGAATTGATGAATGCTATCAAGGTTGTGTTTCCCGAAGCAGTTAATTTACTTTGTCGGTATCACATTAACAAGAATGTGAATGCTAAAATTAAGAAGGCTGTCAAGGGAGATATATAGGGTGAAGTCAGTGATGAGTCTTTGACATGCAATAGTTGACTCTGTATTTGAGGATGAATTTTATGAGAATTTGCATGATTTTGAACAATCATGTGCTAATATACCCCAGCTTATCAAATATGTGAACAAGTATTGGCTGTATCCTCACAGGGAAAGATTTGGTGGACCGCGGACAGATAAAGTGAAACACTATGGAAACACCACGACTAATAGGTACGTTAATATTTTGCTTATGTGTTTTAAAATTATTTCGAGTCAATTTTTTTCTTATGCGTTTTAATTTGTTACATATAGGGTTGAGTCAGCCCATTGGTCATTGAAGAGGTCACTGGGGTCTAGTGGAGGTGACTTATACAGAAGTTGGGAATCCATGCATGGGATGATCAATGCACAAATTGATAAAATTGTCGGTTCTTTTCAAAAGAGCATCAACCGTGTAGATGCCCAGCACAACACTCCATTCTACAAGAATCTACACGGTTTGGTGTCTCATGAGGCATTGAATTATATAGCTCATGAGTTTGAAGGCATGTTGGATGGAGTAGGGACCGATAAGACCCGTTGTGCTGGTTGTGTGATTAAAGTTACTCATGGGTTACCTTGTTCTTGTGAGCTTGGGAATTTGCACCTACATGGCTGTCGAATCCCAATAGAGATGATTGACCCTCATTGGATGAGACTGAGTATTGAGAGTATGGATGAGGAGCGGGTGAAACAATTGTCACTTGAATGTGACATAAGCTATACAATAGAGGAGGTTTGGAGGCAATGGGGTGAGATGTCTCTTGAGGAGAGATGTGTCTGGAAGAGAGGTCTTGATGATTATGTCTTCAAAAGCACTACAACCATGGTTCCACCTAAGCACAAAGTCAAGACTAGGGGTGCACCAAAGAAGAAGAAGAAAGAGTATGATGTGAAGAGAGATCCTTCTTATTGGGAGCACGTGGATGCGTCTTTGAGCTCAGATAAGAAACCCACCCAGATTTCATCACAGAGACTTCCCCAGCGGTCCTCACAGCAAGTCTCCCAATTACCATCACAGAGGTTAGCAGCTGAGCGAGCACAACATGACATCCATTTGGTAAGTCGCTTTCCAGAGCATATGCATAAGTACATTGATGACATTATCAATGTGATTGGGGATGGAACCTGTGGCTTCAGATACATTTCTGCCTCACTTGATTACTCGGAGCATAGCTGGCAAATAGTTCGCAATGATTTGATTGAGGAGATGGACTCAAATTGGTTTCAATACTCAGAGGTGATGGGTAACAACATTCAGACAGTTAGGGAATCATTAGTTGCTCTCCCACAAGACTTTCAACCTCATGAGAAGTGGATGTCGATGCCTGACATGGGACATGTTATAGCGACTATATATCAGAAAGCCCTTGTTATGTTGTCACTTCATGATGGTGGGTCATGGACATTCTTCCCTTTGAGAGGAGCCTATGTTCCTAGTCAGAGCCGCTTGTTCTGTGTTGGGTTTGTCCATGGGAATCATTGGGTTCGGGTTATGTTGAACGCTACTAGTCCTGTACCTCCTATTCATCCTACTTGGGGTGCATATGCTTCAGCTGAAGCTAGATCGTGGTTATATCCGTACCTTGGACGTGTACAGTTATGGTGTTCTTTTGTCCCAGATCATATTGCACCGACCCTCCCAACTGATGTTGATTACATTTCCATTAAATGATTGTATTATATTATATTATATTTTATTCCACGAGTTTATATTATATTAAATTTTATTCCACAAATTTTTTATTTGACGGTCTAGATTTTGCCGACACTATTTAACGGTCTAGATTTTGCCGACCACTTTTCATCCAACGGTGGAAATTCACTTTAGGGTTTCAGATCTTCCCTATAAATAAACCCATTGGGTTTCACTTCTTTCATACACACAACACAAAATGATGATGGCTATGGCCAACGAAGAGGCTTCCCTCACTATCATTTTACCAATCAGGGCCTCATTGATCATCAGGGCATCATCATCAACGAAGATAATGATGTATGTTTCGAGGGGCGAGACACGTTCCAGTGTAGGTTAAAACACAACATAACATTCGCTGCCCTGAAAGAGAGACTACTATGTAAGGTGCAACCGGAGGGCGACGAGCATGAAATAACTAGTATAATTTATCGGAAACCAGCTTGGGTTAATGGACGTGTGCACAGGTCTGCAATGGATGTCAACAACGACGATGACGTCCAAGCCATGATGGCCATTCATGTTATCTTTAAATGGAAGGGTTATCTGCATTTATACGTCGAAACCAGAAGGACCGTCGTTGAGATCCTTCGTCGTTTCACTCCACCATCTCAGTAGTTTCTATTATGTTTTCGTTTTGTTTGTGGTTGCAATCTGTTATTTTAAATCAATGTAGAAGGCGTTTTTAATTAATCAAATACATGTTTAATTTTTGCACTCCAGAAACACCATATTATATGATAAATTCGGAAGACAATTTTAAGGGATTTCCGGAAATACATCAAATTGGGATAAATTCGGAAGGCAATATTGAGGGATTTCCAGAAATACCTCAAATCTAGATAAATCCGGAAGTAGTTTTTTTGATTTTCCGGAAATATCGCATTTTACAGTATTTCCGGAATGTAAAATGTGTTCTGGAAATACCGTAAAATGCGATATTTCCGGAAAAAAAAAAACATCCTTTCGGATTTATCTGGATTTGAGGTATTTCCAGAAATTTTGTGGATTTAAGGAGTAGTTTCGTCCGTTTGGTCATTTTTGGATTGATGGCATAAGAGGGGGGTAAATAAAAACAGCCCTTTAGTGGTCAAAGGTGTAACACCCCCTATTGTCAAAGGTGCATGACGACACGTGCATGACACTAAATTCCTATTGTCAAAGGTGTAACACCCCCTTCTAAATTAACTATTGATCAGTATATAAAGTCAGAGTTTTAAAAGAATATAAATCATTGAAAAAGGTGTCACATTTCAACGCTTATAAAAATCATCTAATTTATAATCAATGACGTGAAGTCCACAGTCAATAGCACGATATATAGCACGAAAGTTTGGGGACGGGCCCACAACACCTGTTTTAGTTTACAGCACATAAATAAAATATCCTCAACGCAGCGGAATGGTATCAATACATCATTATAACAATCCAATACATCAAAATGACAATAACAGTACTACTACGCCCTCCCCCTGGTGCTACATATCAGAGCTGACACACTAGAAAAGGGGCATAAGGATGCCCTCACTCTCGATTACCTGCAAGTTGCCGACATAAGAAGCAACAAAGGCAGTAGGGTGAGTCTCTTTACACAAATAATAATAATTAAGATAAGCATTATATTAAGGAAGGCAGCAAGCAACACTAATTCATAACAACTCGCCACATTATCAACAACAATCATCATATTCATAATTCATCCATAAACTCATCAAATGCTTGACTAATGCATGTAATGCAACATGCATGTGGATCCATCATCACCGCTATTAGCCTGGAGGGAACCCACCGCTTTGGCCGAAGCCACCGCACCGCTTTGGCCGAAGCCTACACACCGCTTTATGCAACATGAGTCATGTGACACTATGACTATGCACCACAACACCACACATAAACCATAATAATTATTAAACTCACCGCTTTGCACTTCTCAATTTAATATCATCAACATATAGGCCTTAAGGTTATCACACCGCTTTGGACCGGAGTCCCTCACCGCTTTCACATCTCCAAATAATTACAACTCCGTACACACCGCTTTATATCCTTAGGCTAGTAATCTAATTTTTACAATTACACTTCCCGCAATTACACACACCACAACTTCAACACTCTAACAACAATTCTATTTAACAATTCAACATTTAGTTCACACCACTTCAACACCAATTCGATTGATTAATTATTAATTACAACGCAACCGACATATAACTACATTCTTTTCATTGAGGTAATTAATCAATTAACTTAAAGGCACAATTCCTACTATGTTCACTCTCACCTCACTCAACTTAATTTACCACATTAACTCAATACAACAATAATGCATTAACACCCCATTCCACAACTCAACCCATCTCACTAAAAACTAACACAGTAGCAATTATCCCCATTCAAATTAACTTAATTCAACAATCTAAACTCCTACAACCTAACCTACAATTCAACAATTATCCACTTTTCAAACTAACTTAATTCAACAATTATCCACAATTACACACAACACAGTAACAATTATCCATACTTCAACCAACTCATTTCATCAACAAAATATTAGCATAATATTCAACAATTCAATCCATCTCACTAAAACAACCCAAAACAGTAGCAATTATTCACAATTCAACTAACCCATTTCATCAACAACTTAATAGCATAATATTCAACAATCCACTCCTACACCCTAACCTACATATATCGCCTATCTTAACATTATTATAGGTATAAAGTAGAGCCCCCTAACCTTGATAAATCGAAGAACTAAGCCACGCACAAGCCACAAGAAGAAACGCAGCAGCTCCTCCTCCTCCTTCTCTTTGCGCAAACCGTGGCTTCCTAAATATAAATAATATTTTTTGCTACTAGCTAGTATTATTATATTAAGTTTTGTATTTTGTGTTAAATCATAAACTTACTTACATTTTTTGTTAATCTAAAAATATTGACTTATATCAATTTTTAACATAATTAAAGGTATTATTACAGCTTAGAATTTAAATAGAATGTCATATAAATATAGTTCTTTAGAAAGTTTTGCTAGATCTTGAGTTGAATTTAATTTCATTAACCTATTAGCTTGTTAGTCTATTTGTCAATGAAGGTTGACTCAGTTGGTAAGGAATTGATTCATTCCCCCACAAAAGAGTGGGTTCAACTCGCGCTGCCGATGTGATGACCTCTTTGGTGAGTGATCTGTAAGTACATATGTGAGCGCTCAACGAGTCATGAGGCCTGCCCTGACCCTAGTGAGCCCCCAGAGCTCAACTCACCAAAACTTTTTGTAACCAAAAAAACTTTGTTAGTCTATTTACGAAGCCTATATCACTAATAGGTTGTATAGGTTTTCATAATTATACTTGATTCCTTTCTTTAAGAAATTATTTTAGAAAAAATACGAGTAATAATTATTATAAAGTAAGCATCTGCATTGGCAGACAAAAAAACGTTTGCATTGTGCAAATGGGACGGACCGTTTGAGATTTAATAAAACAAAAGATTAATCTTATTCGGACAAAGTTTTCTAGCCAAAAATAGTCAAAAATCACATTACATAATGTGGTTTTTGGCTATTTTTAACTGGGAAATTTTAGCCGAATAACATTATTTAAAACAAAATAACATCATCGGCCGGGCATTTGGTCTAGTGGTATGATTCTCGCTTAGGGTGCGAGAGGTCCCGAGTTCAATTCTCGGAATGCCCCTAAAATTGTTTTTTAAACATTATTATCCTAAAGTCTTAGTGTTATAATCGCCGTTGCATTTCATTAGTGCAAACGACTTTCACACTGACTTGTTTTACAATAAGTGAAATTATTATCCCGTCCAAACAGCTTTTTAAAAATGCTTAATTACAGTTTTAGTCCCCCTATGTTTATTAACTCACGATTTTAGTTCCTTAACTTTTTTTTTTCACGAATTTAGTCTTCCTATTTTACCAATTTGTAAAATCAAAGTCCCACTTTTGTTTGGTCAAACCTGTTGCTGAGTTGTCAATCACTTATCCTATGTAGTGTGATAGGCGGACATGCCATGTTGGAATTTAAATTCAAAATTCTTATTTTTATTTTTACAATTGTTTTTTAATTATTATTTATAATATAAAAAATAAACAAACACAAATTACACAAACAGAACATCGCACAATAGAATCTATTTTTCCAAATCTATTTTTCATCTTTCTTCATGGCAAATTGATTTTACATAAGAAGAGAAATTGGGGAGAATTCCAAAACATAGAAGAGGCAGACCACCACCACCACCGCCCTCACTCTCTCTCCACCGCGAGCCCACCCTTCTCTCTCTCTCAGCCCTTTCGAAATCTCTCTCACATCGATCATTGTTCAGTTCCTCACCTTCGATCTCTCTCTCTCTCACTCAGCTTTGTTCTGATTTGCACAAGAAGGATGGTGGTGATTTGGGTTTCAGATCTGTGATGGATTTGACTGATAGTGTTGGCTTTTTTATTGTTCTGTTATTGTGTTTAGAAGTGCTTTGTTGTTGTTGTTGTTGATTTAGTGTTGTTATTGAAGAGAGTGAGAAATGACGGAAAGAAATGGAAGAGAGAGTGTTGTTTTGTTTTGTTGATTTGTTGATTCAGTGTTTTGTTGGTGTTGATTTTGAGAGGTTGTTGTGAGAGAGAGATCGTGAAATGCTTCCTTTGTTTAGGGTTCAAAAAGATGTTTTTTTTTTAATTTCTAATTTTATTAAATAAAAATAAGAATTTTTAATTTAAAATTCAACTTGACATGTCTGTCTCTTATGCCACGTAGGATAAATGATTGACAACTCAACACCAATTTTGACCAAACTAAAGGGGGACTATGATTTTACAAATTGGGAAAATTGGGGGACTAAATTCGTGAGAAAAAAAGTTGAGGGACCAAAATCGTGAGTTGGTGAAAATAGGGGGACCAAAACTGTAATTAAGCCTTTTAAAAATTAATTGTATTGTTTCTTACTTTTTTTATACAATTTATTCATCTTAAAATTATTCCAATAATTTATGTAAGTTTTAATAAACTTGGTCAAAGAAACACCGTATATTCGATATCATTTTTAAGGGGAAATCAACTCTATATTTATACCGAAGGAGTGCAAAAAGGAGGTCCTGGATTCAAACCCGAGAAACTAACATTTCCCCCTCCCCCACTAACATTGCTTATAAAAAAAACCCTATATTTATACAATTGTCAAAAAACACTATATTTATACCATTAAGTAACACATAAACCTCATCTCATCTATTTTGTATAAGGCACTTATCACCACTCCTAAATTATACACCCCATCTCCCCAATATTATGTAACAATAAAGAGGATGTTATTATCTTTTAAACAAAACTTATGGATTTGAGACACATCGCATTGTATCAAAAAATTTGGTGGAACACACACACACACACACATATATATATATATATATATATATATATATATATATATATATATATATATATATATATATATATATAGTTCTTCCCACATACAGTGACAAACTTATGTTTGTTTCAGGAAGTTGAAATATTGAACCCCCGAAAAAAAAATATTTGTAATAGGATTTCTATATAATTTTTATTAAACTCCTTGAAATATTGAATTTGTATTAGTACTTTTGTGCATCCAATTTGCAACAAATTGTCTTATTAATCTCTACAAGGGACCGTTTATAAAACTTTAGAAAGTAACTTGACCAATAACGCATACTTTTATGGATTATTTCTTATTTTCATATACTTTAAGACTTAAATAGGAAATAACGTGTAAACTATAGACTAATTTCACGATTTACTCTTTAAATAAATTTGGAGTTAGATAACTTGATTCTTTAATTTTAATAAACTAAGTGAGGATATTTGATTTTTTTAAACAATCCAATGAACCAACATTTTTTATAACGATTTTTTTTGCATCGCTTGACCCAGGGTCCTGCAGGATCCGCCACAGCCCACATAGATTTAACATTTTTCGTATTTTTCCTTAACTTCGTCGTCTGAGGCCGGCTTGTTGTTGTTCATCATCTTGGTGCGGTGCTTTTTAGTTTCCTTCTTGTTGCAGTGTTCGTTTGGTATAGATCGACATATCAAACTTCGATTGATTGCAGAGTCAACCAATGACTAGAGGCTCAAAGTTATAGATCTCGCTCGTGTGATAGATATTCCGGTAAGTTTTATTTTGTCATATTTGTTGGTATTTTTCCATTTTATGCTATCAAGTTTGATATTGTGAGTTTGTTCGTAGATTCATCATTTCTTGTTTTAGCAATACCGAGTTTCTGTTATGTAATCGATCAATTTAAATGAACAAATATTTTAGGCAAAACATATAGATTAATTGTTAAATTATTATTTATTTTATTTTTAAATGTATTTATACAAAACAATTAATTTCATAAAATTGATAATAGTTTCTATCTGTGTGTGTATATATATATATATATATATAAACATAAAACACTATTAGAAAAACATGAAATAATGACGGAAATTAGTGATGGAAAAAATTAAATCGGTCCCCAAATTAGCGCCGCTAAACCTTAGAGACGAATTTTGCCTTTTCCGTCTCTAAAGTTCCTTCGCTATTTCATTTTTTTCTAGCAGTGAAATATGACAATGGTTGTCACGTATAAATATTTTTAGGATTATCACAAGTGTCACAACAAGTTGTTCAATACAGCTGCTATGCCATAGGATCATAATGTAAAATTATGTATGAAATTCCATTGAATTAGTACTTGTTGTGCTTGATTTTAAAGAGGATAAAATTTTGCACTATAGAGTAAGTAATCTATGTGCCTTAATTCTATGCATGTATGTATGAGTTGTATAGCACTAGGGATGATATCAAACTATAATGCTAAAGCAATTCTATTATAGATTGTATGATAATTCAAAGTTATTAACAAATTTCTTAGTTTTGACAAATACAAATGTGATTTGTTCGGAGTAATGCTTATGACATATTTGGTCGGTCTGGGGCATGTGAAGACGATAAGCAATTTATTTTGTCTAACAACTTCATCAATAGGGTAGTCAACTTGAAGAGGTGGTGGTTGACGACATATTAATCTCAGACGAAGACAATCATCTGTCATTGGGCAATGTATCTTAAAAAGACCCCATTAAGTCAACTGGACTTTTCTGGTGCGAGGTGCCCCATACAAACCATCTACTCCAAAAATCTCCATTATCTTATCAGTGTCGGTGTCTAGATAAGCAACACCTCACGCATCATCAAAAATAAAGGCAGAATATGGTTTGCCAGGCCCTGATTCTATATAAAGCCTAGAAGGCAGCTTTTGATGGTAAACTCTATAAAAGTCTCTAGGAATTTTAAGTAGCCTCTGTGAAACAAATGTTACAAGTCAAGCTCAAAATGCCATGTCAGCAAGTTTGACTATGCACAGGCAGCACATTGACTCACCAAGCTAGTTACATTATTGCTTCTCTTACTTTACTTTTTATACTCACTTCACTCTATTGTATTAACATTATTCTGTACAGCTAGCACCCCTTCATTCTTCTGTTAGGTCAGTTGTAGTTAGTTAGATCAATCTCTCTTGTTGTAACTGTGTATATATAGATCCAGTTGTAACTGAAAGATTCATTGAATGAGAATTATTCATTTCACTAGTGCAAAAATGACATTAGAATTAGACATTTAAAGTCAGGCGCCCAGATGCCTGACTACATAGGTAGATACGGTGGCAAACTTGTAAATAAGTGGCAAAACTCAGGAGTATTAAGGTCAAGCAGATACACGCCTGACTTCTAAAGTGAAGAAATAGGGAAAAAATAAGACTTTAGAAGTCAGGCGTGTAAGCGCCTGACTACATAAGTGACACGGTGGCAAACTTGTAATTAGGGGTGAATTTTTTTTCTTCTGTTCTAATACTTTAGACGTCATGCTTCTATTAGCGCGCGACCTCTAAAGTCCAAAAATAGAAAAAAAAAATCACTCTCAGAAGACTCCTCTCCTCTCCTCTCCTCTCCATTCTCACTCTCACTCTCACGCGAACCCTAATCCTTCTTTCTCTCTCACCCCTCACCGTCACTCCCTCACTTTCTCTCTAATCCTTCTTCTTCTCTCTCACCCCTCACCGTCACTCCCTCACCCCTCACCGGTCACTCCGTCACACGCTCGCTCCCTCACACTCTCTCAACGCGCACACGCCTCTTCTCCTCTCCTCTCAACGCAAGCGTTCGTTCTCCTTCACTCTCAGGCGTTCGTTCTCCTTCACTCTCAGGCGTTCGTTCTTCTCTTCACTCAGTTCGTTCACCCTCTCCGTCGCCGTCGCCGTTTCCTCGCCGTCGCCGTTTCCTCACCCTCTCTTCGTTTTCAGATTTCTGCTCTCAGATTTGAGTTGCTCTTCTATGGCCGATGATCCTCTCCTCTCAACGTCGTTCTTCTCTTTGTCTTCTTCACCTAGCTCTGCTAGGGTTTCACGATCTCAAACTCAGATGCAACGATTCACAACGAAGCTAAGGTATAAAGCTTTCTCCTTCTCTAAAATCTTCTCAGTTGCATACGGTTTGAAACCCTAGTTTCAACCACTGACTTTGCTTCTTTTTGGTTGTGTTTCTGGGCGAGATCTTGCTGGATCTTGATGCTACGCACAAGGATCTGCACAACGAAGGTAGAATTTGTCAGTTTCTTTCAATTATTTCTTTCAACGAAGGTAAAACTTTGCTTCTCATCAGTTTCTTTTGTGATGATGCAGAGTTATGTGATAATTTGTCAGTTTCTTTCAATTATTTTGGCTGCTGCAGAGTTGAGTATCTTGTTCTCGATGAATCCGACAAGCTATTTGAGCCTGGACTGTTCAAGCAGATTGATTTTGTCCTCAAAGCATGCTCAAATCCCTCAGTAATTGCATTTTTTTAAAACAGAGATGGGTATCTCCTATAATATTTGTTTCATACGAATTTTCCATTGTTTTATTTATAATTGCATTTTTTTAAAACAGAGATGGGTGAAGAAGTTGATTTATTTATAATTCTGTTACTGAAGTTGATTTATTTATAATTGTATGTCTTTGTCTAATGAGTACTTGTTCATTTCACTGTAGAGCAAGGAGGAGTATGAAGCATCAGTATGTTTATGTGGAAGCCTAGTGTGCTCGGGGAGCTATCTGAATCTTACCGGTGAAGGGGCTTTTGAAAAGGTTTGGACTTTATGGAAATTTTCAACTTATTAGAAAATATAAGGGAGAAATATGTGATATTCTGAAGTCTTCAGTGGAATAACTGGACATGCT
The DNA here is from genome assembly GCA_039519185.1 of Astragalus membranaceus. Classification (NCBI taxonomy): domain Eukaryota; kingdom Viridiplantae; phylum Streptophyta; class Magnoliopsida; order Fabales; family Fabaceae; genus Astragalus; species Astragalus membranaceus. The sequence continues at coordinate 21,123,809 of CM076852.1, forward strand.
TGCAGTGTGCTTCACATAAAACCCTGGCTGGGGGGCTTTAAAAAGTGGAACTATGCATTTTTTATCATCATTTAAATAGCTTGGCTACATCATCTGTTGACTGAAATATGTTGTCCTCCTTGTAGGTTCTGAAGGACTCACATGGAATTCTTGACCGCCATTATTTGATGCTAGAAGCTTGTGAATTAAATTCCGTGTCTGAAGAGGACTATAATGACCTGGGAAGAGCTGGTTTGGGCAGTTGTTTGCTTGGAGGCCTGCCAGATTGGCTTGTTGCTTATGCCGCTCTCCTTGTATGTGGCTTCTTCTGTGTTTATATCAATATTTTTTTTGCCATTGTTTTTTATGTTAAATTTGCCTGACATTTGTCCTGCGGTGTAGGTGAGGTTCATCAATTTTGAAAGAGTTAAACTTCCTGAGGAAATTCTAAAGCATAATCTGGAAGAAAAAAGAAAATATTTTTCAGATGTATGTCTTGAGGTTGAAAGGAGTGATGCTGAGGTTCAGGTGTGCTCTCTGTCTGTTCGTCTATTTCTCTTCATGTGCTTGATTATCATAGACATTTGTAATTTTTATTTCATATTCCATTCAAGTGTTATTTGCCTTAAATATCTTTGTATGACTCAGGCTGAGGGTGTGTACAACCAGAGGCTTCAGAATCTTGCTGTCACTCTAGATAAGGTGATTGTGCCCCCGTGTTGTCTAATTGCTTCTTCATTATTCTTGTTTCTTATGTTGAGGACATAAAACGCCTGCCATTGAACACTAGTTCATAAAATAAGAATGCTAAAGAATAATGTTTCTGGTACGGACTTGTTGTTAACAAGGACCACCAGGCTGATACTGGTATTGGTATATCAGTTTCTAGACGGTCTAGAAAATTACATTCATGCCGTGTGTCAAACACTTCACCAATACTCGCTCCTGTGTATCTTGAAGTCAACAAAGTGAACTCATTCTATACAATGTTATCTCATTGCATCAGTATTTTTCCATTTCATTTTGTAGTTTGGAGAGGATTTTAATCTTTGATGGGATATTATAGGTAAGGTATGTAATGAGATGTATTTTTGGTGATCCATGGAAAGCTCCACCTCCTCTTGAGAAGCTTAGTCCTGAAGCGATTGTTGCTTTCCTCTGGAAAGGAGAGGGCTCATTTGTTGAGCAGCTTCTTCAGTGCATAGCTCCGTATGTGGAACAAAACATCTTGAATGATCTCAAATCCAAAATTGATGCCCATGATCCTTCAAGTTCGTCAGATATTCAAAAACAGGTTCGGAAATCTCTATTATGGTAATCTATTCTTGATTCTAGTTGGTCTGTGTGTATTTTAACCTGGTGGAATTTGCAAATGCTGAATTTGTTTTTCACCCCCTTTCTATATAGGTTGAGGGATGAGATTCGAAATCTTTCTTTTACAAATAAATGTCGGCATGATGCTGCAGCTGACTTAATCCATATTTACGCTTATACCAAATACTTCTTTAGGATACAAGTATGTTTTTCTAATGTGAATACCATGTTGCATAGGGAGTTAACTTTTTCTTGTCATTTTAAGCTTCATTTTTTGTCATCTTTTTCTTACAGGATTATCAAACCATTACATCACCACCTGTCTATATTAGTCCACAGAATTATAAATAAAATCCATTTTTTGAAAGTTGATTTTTCTGTGTGCTTTGGTTGTTTCCAGATTCTGGTTGTGTTTTCACTTGTGGGGATGGCTCTTTCGGTCAACTTGGGCATGGGGATTACGCCTCACACGCTTCCCCTGTAAATGTGTCATACTTTGTTGATCAACCTGTTGCAAAGGTAGCATGTGGCATGCGTCATTCACGGTGCTGCATTATCTGGTAAAAAAAGTATTATTACTTTGGTAAAATCATGTGTCATATTTGTTCTCTTTTTAGTGCATGCATTTAGACTTGCATTTCACAAATTCTTTTGCTGACTTTGTTTGTGAATGTGCAGATTGGTGATTACTTGGATGTGGCTATTCTGTAGGTTATGCCTATGTAACTTTGTTTGTGTTTTGAGCTGCTCATGTGTGAAGGCCTTGAAAAATGTAGACTTTGGTTTGTAGAATGGTTAGTTTTTTTATAGCATCTGAAGTTTATAAGCATCCTGATTTCATGTCATTTCAATCCTTATTTTCCCCACTTGGCTGGTACTATGTGATTATTTAACATTACACCTATATGCGCATTTGTTTCTTAAACTAAGACTTATGTGTTGGAGTTTGATGATTTCAGGGTGTAGGTACCCTTCTGATTGGCTTTTTTGGCACAGGAACTGGATCCACTGCATCAGTGTACACTTTCTAACCTTTAAACATAATTTGACTAGCTTTTGTCAAATAATTCTTATGCTTATAACCATATATGAATAATGTGGCTTCTTATATGTCATTAAATGAGGCTGACCTTGGAGAATATACCTGTTACCATCAGATTCTATTAATTCCACCAACTGATTAAAAGTTAAACCAACTTCTATTTACATGTGTGCATAATGCTTTTTACTTACAACATCTTGGTTTGTGCTTATGTCAGGAAAATTTGGTGCTTTTCTTGCTTCGATACCAATTCCAATTATAGCAGCTGTGTATTGCGTTCTCTTTGCCTTTGTGGGTATGTGTGATTTATCGATTGACTTCATCGGCTTTCATGAAATCGGCTTGCAAGACCAAAAAGATTGAAAATTGCAAGCTTACTTTTTAGTGTTTAAGTATTATTTATAGATTTGAAATGAACATCTTGAAATTTACCTTTAGGAAGTAAAAAATCCAAGTTACAGAGCTGCTTTTTAATAGCATTTATCGTTCATCTATCAAAATATAGATAAATTTCACAAATGAGGACTTTTATTCTTTTATGTACATTTTTCAATTTGATAGAAGTAAATGTATAAGCAGTAGTTTTTCACTTTTTTGAACTTCTGCCACAATCTCAGCTCTTGCTCTCTCATTAATACCTATATGACTCCATGGCCCAATGGATAAGGCGCTGGTCTACGGGACCAGAGATCTGGGTTCGATCCCCAGTGGAGTCGCTTCTTTTTAACGAAAAATTTGTATAACCAGGGTGTATAGATTAAAGCAAAATTTAAAAAAAAAAAAAAACTTTTAAGGTCGGGCGCAATACTGCTTGACCTTAAATCATACATATGAAGTCAAGCAATAATAAAAGCTTGACCTTAAATCATACTTACGAAGTCAAGCAATAATAAAAGCTTGACCTTAAATCATACTTACGAAGTCAGGCAATAATTAATGCTTGACTTTAAATCATATTTACGAAGTCAGGCAAGAATAAATGTTTGACTTTAAAACATACTTACGAAGTCAGGCGCAATAAATGCTTGACTTTAAATCAGACTTACGAAGTCAGGCTATCGTTTGACTTTAAAACTCCAGACATACAAAGTCGACTTAATAAAAGTCAAGCGCCCGCCTGACTTTAAATCCCATTTTCGCCAGACTTTAAATCCCCTTTTCTGCACTAGTGTTTTCATCATCTTCTTGCATAAACAATATCTAAATTAGATGTAAGATAAGAAACTAACAGGAACTTAAGAATGATAACAATTATCCTATCTAGAGATATGATGGTGGAAAATTTCTTCGAAGCCATATATTGGATGTCAAACCTAATTTTTAATTGGACTGATGGGTCTTCTTGCGAAGCCCAGTTTGAATTGGACTGTGGCCTAGTCCGGAATAGAAAGTGTGTCGCTAGCACTTTCCAACTCTCATTTGGTTGAATTTCAATTAATCCTACTAAATCATGTGAGTTCTATGTAAATTTAATGAAATTTATATAAATTTCGATCAATATAAGAAACTATGTTTAAAAGAATGTGATAAAAGAGTCTGATACTATCATTTCTCATTTTGAAATCATTTACAAATCTTGACTTCAATTGCACCAACTGCATTTGTATATTTCCAATCACGACCCCAGTATAAAACTCGTATGATAACTGTAAACACAGTATTCACAATTTTATGTTTCTGCATTAAATGTTAATGAATTCCTATCCAATTAATGAGTATGCTGTTATTTTGTACTTAGCCCCCCGACCAAACCTGCACCCAAATTAAACTAGAATAGAAAATGAAGGAAAAAAACAAAGAACAATTCAAGGGTACCTTTTGCTTTGAAATCCTCACAGAGAAAAAGGACAAAAGATAAGGCTTAATAATTTCCAATTTCTTCAAATTAGATAAAGGCTTAATAAGATATACAGGTTAATTAAGAGTTTACCATATAAATGATTATTATGATACAAGTATTTAAATGGGTAAATCGGTGTATCCTTCACAGCGACTGTGAAGACTAATCTCTCGAGGTATTAGAGTTCAATTAAGGGCTGACCTCTCCCAAGCAATGTCTCTCCATATATACACACCGGCCAGGGATCGAACCCTGACCAAATGCTTAAGGGAGCCCAAACAACTTACCACTTGTGCCACTCACTTAATTTACAAGTATTTAAGTATAAACTATTTCTCTAACAAAAATAAAATAAAGTTGTTTTCATATAAATCATAAGTTACTTTCATAAGTTATTATGAAGAGCTTACAAAAATAATTCAAAACATTATAAACTGTTTTCATAAATCTCTCAAACAGTTTCACAAGTGCAAATACCTGAGATCCTTACTTCTAGCTGCAATTTCACCATCAATATTCAATGCACTTTGATGATTCTCTGTCTACAATTACACAAAAACAAATTAAATAGAATCTAACTTAGTCTAGTTAAAGAAAAACATATTAAAAGTGAACAATAAGAAGTACCATTACATTTATTACCCTAGAGGTGTCCTTGCAATGCAATTAATTAAAAGAGAATGGATATTCAATAATTCAACCCTTCAAAATCAAGTTTTTTTGACTGATTCAAACATTGTGATAGAAATCCATTTGTTGAAACTTGAAACTATATGCAATAAGTCACATGGCACAAATGACTCGGTCAAGTCAACTTCTGAACGTGAAATAGTGTGCTGTATTGAGTGAATGCTATATGCTACTTTATTTATAACAGTTAACAAAACAACCAATCATGCAAGCATTTATTCAAGGAAGAAAATCTCTTCATAAAGAAGAGTAAAAGAAAATGGTTTTGTGTGTGTAGATGTGTGTATGGTAAATCAAAGTATCTCCTGCACGTAATTATAGAGACTAATCTTTCTGAGGTATTAAGATCCAATGTAGTGCTACAATAACAACACAAACATATATACACAATGGAAAATGCTAGATTTTAGGATAGATTTTTGCAAGAAAAAAAAGAATGCTATGTGGCAGCATAGAAAACACTCACAAGTTGTAATTACACACTCTCTCATATATTGTTAGCAAGTTATTGACCGTCAAATGCCCTATTTTTAGGCATTCTTCTCTTTCTTGCAAAAATCTCTCGTAACAAATAGCAATATTCATACACAATATTAATGTTGACAATATATGTAGATAAAAACTGGAAGCTTTGCGGTCTATGGAAATGCAATTGTGTTAAAACTCTTGAAGGAGAATTTTATCACCTATTTGGTTCAAGAAATTAGTGTTTACCATTTTGGCGGGATATCTAATTTACACAAAAAAGAATATATTAGAAGCTTTCAAGATGAGTACTTACCGTTGTTTTATTCCCTGAAAAATAGATGCATATCAGCATATGTATAAAAAAATTAAAAAAAATATATGTACATATAAAAAATAGAAGTTTTGATGCTATGCAAAGGCAGCTCTGTTAAAACTCTTGAATTAGAGTTTTGTCACCCTTGTAATTCTTTTACTCAACTCAAGAAATTAGTTTCGACAGTTTTGGACAGGATACCTGATTTAGACAAAAAAAATAAAATATTGAAAACTTTCAAGATAAGTATTTACCGGTGTTTACTCTCTGAAAAATAGATGCATATATAAAGAAAATTAAAAGAATATATGTACATATAAAAACTAGAAGTTTTGCTGCCTACGAAAATTATGCAGTTGTGTTAAAACTTTTGAAGTAGAGTAACACGACTAATTTAATTTAAACAAAAATTTTCTTTTGAAGCTTTCAAGATGAGTACTTACCTGTGTTTACTTCTTGAAAAGTAGATGCATATGTATAAAAAAAATGAGAAGAATTTTCTAATGGAGAAAACTTCAAAGGACTAACTAGTAGCTGATAAGTAACTATAGTATGTTGACAGAAGAAAAGAAAGCACAAATCTGCTCAAACACAAAGCCTTTTTGTATATGTTCAGCTGTGCTCTCTATCTTCTGTCAACAAGCATTCTTGATATTCCTCTTTAGGAACTTCACACATTCATAAGGGATAGAATACATACACAAGTTACTACTAAGAATTTCAATATCTCATAAGAAAGAGCAAGAGAGAGAACAAAGGTAAGAAGTGTGGTATTTGAAGGAAGTGTTGGAGAGGAATAAAGTTTTGCTGCTGAAGAAGTAGTTGAGAGTGAGCAATAGATTTTTGAGAAATTTGGTGAGATAGGAAAGAAAACTTGGAAGACTTTTGTTTTGGAAAGAAGTGACTCATGTTTGTTTAATTTTCAAAATGGCTATTTTTTAAAAGTAAGGTGTCATTGTCAAATTGAGTAAGCAGGTGGCTAATGGCTAGCTGAAGCTATCACTTTCTTCATAAAGATGGCCCAATTTCTGAACAAAAGGCATCCAGCAGATATGCATGTAATTAGCCGAGTCCAAAATTATAAAAATTGGACAAGTATTTTTTAACTTGAGCTTGATTGAATAAACTAAACATATTCAAGTCATAATTGGTGTATATATATATATATATATATATATATATATATATATATATATATATATATATATATATATATATATATTTGTTAACACCCGAAATCTGCTAAGTTGTTAGTCGAGGAAAAAGACTTAGTCGAGGTTAGGGAATGGTCGAGTAGATATGAGTCGAGGAAAAAACGTGGACAAGTTTTGACCCTGGAGCGGTTGAATAGAACGTGGAAAAGCGCCGTGGAAATAGGAGCAAAGATATTTTAACCCCACTACCCGTGCTAATGGAAGTTGTAGAGCGTGTCTCCTAGTTTTTAGGGCATAGGAGCAATATTATACGTTGATCTTAGCCAATCCAATAATAGTTAAGATGTAGGCTAGCCGAAGTGGCCAACAAAGACCATATATATGTAGACTATACAGTTATAGAAGACACACAATCAATCAAACATCTATACTTTTTTCTCAGGGTCGACTTTACTTTCTATCGCATTTATCTTTTTGTTTTACGCTAGTTGGTAGTCCAATTAGATGTCTCTCTCACCTAATCTAACACTCTTTGGAGGAGTAAGGAAAACCATATCTGAGGAACATAGTTCATTCCTCAACGCAATCGTTTGAAGCAAGAGGAATCAAAGGATTTGAGCTCCTAGCCGATCCCTCAGCTAGCATTAAGAGTTTGACGACGACAAAATTTTTATGAATTTCAAATGAAACAAATATGCCTTATTGTGTACTCTCTCTCTCTCTCTCTCTCTCTCTCTCTCTAGTGTGACGACGGAAAATTTTTTATGAACTTCAAATGAAACAAATATGCCTTATTGTGTACTCTCTCTCTCTCACACACACGTATCAAGTAGTTGAGTTAAAACATTTGAAGAAGATCCAAGTTCGAATCCTAACTCCCAACATACTATACTAACACGTTAACAACTAATATTTGTCTATAAAAAGAGCATAGACACACATATATAAGTCTATGTATGTTTTATTATAGTACATATGTGTTCTGTACCGTGCTTCCGATCCTGAGGATCGATATTATGCAGTTGGTAGATATTTTGTCCTTGATTCTATCTTTGTCTTCAGGCTTTGAGAGGAAGGTTTTGTCCGACCTTGAGAGGCGAGCTTGAGGGGTTCGATCTTGAACTGTTCGATCTTGAGAGGCGGCGTTGTACCTGCAATGATACTCCGACGCTCAAGTTAGTATTTTAGAGAATGAGTGTTTGGTTAAAAAGTGCTTCCCATTAATGAGCATTGAATGGGGTATTTATAGAGTTTGGATGTGTTTGTGTTGGCGTTTTTGGGCCGTCCGATCTTGCGGGCTGATCTTGGCCATTGAAGATTGGACTTTCTTAAGTATAATTGGGCTTCTCATCAATTGGGCTTGTGGAGAGGGGGTGCAAATAGAAAACAGTATAATCACCATAACAGTGGTCCCCCAAGTCTGGTCGCTATGAGGAGCGATCTTGACTTTGAGTGGAGATTTTATTCGGTACCGAGCTTATGTCGGGGCTGGGGTTTTCGAGCGATGTTAACTGTCCGTCGAGCTTTCGAGCGAGGTGGATGATTTTTCGAACTCAGTGCTTGCTTTGGAATCAGTGTTTTCTTGGAATCAGTGCCATTTTTACTGTTTCTGACAAGGTGTCTCTTCGTAGTGGCGGCGCATGATGGTGACGTTTATTCTTCAGCGTGCGGATTTTAATGGACCATGGTTTGGGCGTGATGCTTCGACTTCCAGGCCCAGGCCCATTGGATTTGCCTTGCTATAAATAAAGGGTCTCACCACCTCATTTGTTGCTTGTTGTTCATTTGTTTTTGATTTACCGATCTTCGAGAGCTCCCGAGCTTCTTTAAAGCGAACGAGTTTGAAGAAATTTCGAAGTACTTTTAAGGTCGGTTTCTGAGGATCGACAACCGTTTATTTCCAGATATAATCAGCTTGCGACATAGTTCCGAGGTTAGTCTACTTTTGGTTTTTTCTTTACTTTTCTTTTCATTTGTGCCTGGACCTCCCCCCGTCCCCTTTGATCTCAGAATGGGGGTCGTCAGGTCGGGTTCCGACTTGCTCGCGAACCCATTTTCGATCTTTAATCCTGACATTTCGTCCCCCATTCTTGTAGATTCGATCTGGCGAGGACGAAACAAACTCGGAGAGACGTCACTCAGTACCGGAAAGAGTTTGTTAACGCGATGGCTTCTGGTGGTGAAATCCCTGAGGTCCGTACCGAGCCTCTTGAAGTCGCCGCCCCGGACGTGCAAGAGCACTCTGCTTCCGCCCCTGTGAGTGATAAGGCGGAAGATAATTTTGAGAGCGAAAGTTCTTCTCCTGCGACCGATGCTAATGAGCCGAATGACGATACTCCTGAAGATGCGGAGGAGGATTGCTTGGTGGATGTGATGGCTATCACTTCCGAGTCCGATGAGGAAATCCCAGTGGAGGAATCAGAGGATTCCGAGGTCGATCTTGGATCGAGTTCCGACTCTGCCGACGAGTCCGATAGAGAGGGTGTTGAAAAACCAGTTGAATCTCGCCCTAAGAGCCAACCGGGGTCCAGCCGAGCTTCTGCTGTTTCTCTGGACGAGTACTCTAGTACTGGTTGTGGGGACCTTGACGTACCGGTGCGAGAGGTCTCTCAATATGATTGGGTTTCCAGGAATATTTTGGAGATCGAATCGTTGTACCAGCACGGGTTTAACTTGGAGAGGGTCGGGAGGAAAGCTTCGGGTCACTCGAAGCGGATTTGGAGAGTTGAGGGAATGAAAAAGGGAGAGCATGTGGCTTTGTGGCCTGGAGAGCTCAAGTTCACTTTGTATCATATGCTGATAAACGAGATGAATATCCGGCCTCCTTTCACTTGGTTCGAGCAGACGGTTTTGGCGACTTTGGATGTTGCGCCTTCTCAGTTGCACCCAAACGCGTGGGCTTTTGTTCGAGCCTACGAACTCATGTGTTTTCATCTGGAGAGGCCGGTCTCGCCGTTGCTCTTTTTCCATTTGTTTGAGATAAATCGGAACAGCAGTGAAAATAAGTCTGGTCGCGAGCATGTCAGTCTTCGTTCGAGGCGAGGGGCCAAGATTTTCAAAGCCTATGCGGACTCGTTGAAGGGGAATTGGAAGGAGTTATTTTACTGGGTCGAACCGGTGACCGACGAAGCGATCGAGAGAGTGGGAAAGTTTTCAGAGGATGGTCGGACTTTGGTGTCCACCAAGTTTCCCATTGGTTGGAGTCAGGCCCATTTTGAACGATCCACCAATTCCTTTTCTGTTAGTCAGGATCGATTGAACGATGCCGATCTTCTTACCAAGAGGATCCTGATGTTTATTTCTGAGAATATTCCGTTTTCAAAACATAAGTATCGGGGTATCCCTTCGGCTAAGATAGTTCAGGCTGGGAAGCGAAGACGAGTGCAACTTGTCTTAGGTAGTTCGTTTTTCTTGCTTTTGATTTTTGCACATCTTTGACCGTAGTTTGTATGACCGTTTTATGTTTCTTTTCCAGATACCATGGCCCCAAAGAAACTTGCCGTAATGAAGGCGCTGGCGATGAGGAGTGTCGACATATCTGGAGATGCTGAGGAGGTGGGTGTTCCGCTTCCGACGTCTCCCCAGGTTGAGACTGTTGTTGGGACGGTTATTGCTGCTTCCCCGATCAACACTGTTACCCAGGAGGACCTTGCCTATGAGGCTCTGGTCGATCTTGTTTCCAGTTCTCCTCCCCCGGCTGCTCCCGATGCTGGTGCAGGGCCCTCGGCAAAAAGGGTGCGCACCGAGGCAAGTGGCGAGCAAAGGCCGGAAAAAAGGAGTAAGACCTCGAGGAGACCGAAGCATAAGAACAAGGCCGTACCTTTAGAGGAGGGTTTTTTGGAGCAAAACTATGCCCAATGGCGGGAGGATCCTGTCGGGGCGTCTGTTAAATTGTTGGCGAATTTGGCCGACGTTCATAGGATCGAAAAGGAGAAATACGAGCAACGGGCTAAGGGTAAATAACATCGTTTTCTTATATTCATAAAAACATCTCTTTCTTCATAAACTGATTTTTCTTATTTTCGTGCTTGCAGCTTCGTTGGAGCTCGAGAAGTCAAAAAGAGTGAAGCTCGTGGAAGATGTGGCTTTAAAATCGAAAGAGCTCGCTCGAACAAAGCAAGAACTTCAGGTTCTGAAGGAAAGCCAAGGGGAGGTTGTACGTCGGGCGGAGTTTGCGGAGAATCGCGTAAAGGAGCTTGAAGAAAGGGAAAAAGTTTTGGAGGGGCAACTTGTCGAGGCTAATGAGAAGATCAAAGGTTTGGAGTTTCGTGTAGCTGGTTTGGAGGATGATTTGAAGAGAGCATCTGAGGCACGGGTCGGTACAAGCGGCGATGCGGAGGCTCGAATTGCAGAGCTTGAGGCAGCCCTTCAGCAGAGCAGAAGAAATGCTAAAGAGGCTACGAAGCTTGCAAACGAGGCTAGGAGGGAGGCTCGGGAAGCTGCTAACTCTGCAATTGAGCTGTATAGGGAGGGTTTTGAGTGTGCCCAGGAGCAAATTGTTTTGGTCAATCCTTCTGTAATTTTGGATCGGTCGATTATTGATGCCGATCATGAGGTCGGAGGGGGTAAGATCGTTAAGATCGATGCTCAGACGGAGACGAAGACTGTGATTTTTCCGACCTCCACTGCCTGATGTTTTAAAAGCGTTTCTTTTGCAGAAGTTCCTGGTGTATGCTTTTACTTATGTATTTTTCGTATAGATCCGGAACTTTTGTCGGTCTAGCTGGAGAAATTTTGTAACCTCTTTTGGAATATGCCTATCAGGCCTTTACGAGCTTTAATGAATGCTTTTTGAATTTCGCATGTCATGTATGTCGTTTTTGTGAGTTTTAACGAGTGCTTTTTTAATTCTGCACGTCGCGTATGATGAAATAACGTCGGTAAACGAGGAACTCGATTTACCGGTTGAAACCTATAGGACAGTTTACTAGGACTCGGCCCAGATTTAACTCGCCCCATAGGGGTATCGGCAGCTGTGGCCGATGGTCGTTCTTAGGACGTTTCGATCCTTGAAGACCCGGTCTCTTTGAGATAGTTTGCCAAGACTCGGCTCGGATTTAACTGTTTTCTCAAAGAGTTTTTGACCTTGGGTGGTCGCTTTTGGGGAGATCATTTAAGATCGGTCCCAGTTGATTCCTGTTGGGGGAATTAGGTCCCTTCATTCTGTTTGATGAAAATCAAGAATGTGTGGAGATTTGAAAAAACTTTTGAGAAGTATTGAAAGCGTTTGAAAGAAATGTCAAGTTTCTTTATTAATAGCTTGTTTCGAGTTTACATAAGATCGGTGTGAGTGATTTCTTTCTAAGGATAATAACTTTTCAGTTTTGTTGCGTTCCAAGTTCTCTCAATCTTTCTTCCTTGGAGGCTCTCCAATTTAAAGGCTCCCGTGCCGGTTTTAGATAAAATTCGGTAGGGGCCTTCCCAGTTTGGGGCGAGCTTTCATTGGGAGGCGTTTTTCTGACCGACGTCAGCTCTTCTGAGTACCAGATCGCCAGGATCGAAATCTCTGTGAACGACCTTGGTGTTGTATCTGGTTGCCACCTTTTATTTGATGATCGCTTCTCGGAGCGAGGCTCGACCTCGGATTTCATCGATGAGGTCGAGTTCTTCTCTTAAGGCTTGATCGTTATTGCTTTGTGTTTTGGGATTTGCCGTTCTCCAACTAAGTTCGCCGATCTCGACGGGGATGACCGCCTCGCTGCCGTAGGAGAGCCTAAAAGGTGTTTCCCCAGTGGAGCTTTGGGGGGTCGTCCGGTATCCCCAGAGGACGTAAGGCAATTCTTCTACCCAATTTCCTTTAGCATCGTCCAAACGTCGTTTCAGCCCGTTCAGTATTACTTTGTTTGCAGCCTCTGCTTGACCGTTGGTTTGAGGGTGCTCTACTGAAGTGAAATGGTGCTTAATTTTAAGCTCGAACATTAGTTTGCGAAATCCCGTGTCTGTGAATTGCGTCCCGTTGTCCGTTACTACTACCTCGGGGATCCCGAATCTGCTCATAATGCTTTTTTTGAAGAATTTTATGCAGTTTTTTGCAGTGATGGTCGCCAGGGGTTCCGCTTCTATCCATTTGCTGAAGTAGTCTACGGCGACGATCAAGAATTTGACTTGTCCTGGTGCCTTTGCGAAAGGTCCGAGTAAGTCCATTCCCCACCATGCGAAGGGCCATGTGGAGGATAAACTCGTGAGGTCTGTGGGGGGAGCTATGTGCACGTTGGCGTGGATTTGACATTTTTTGCATTTCTTCACGTGATTACTAGCATCGCCGATCATGCTCGGCCAGTAGTAGCCGGCTCGAAGGGTTTTACGTGCTAAAGATCGAGCTCCCATGTGCTGGCCGCAGATTCCCTCATGAATTTCTGTTAATACATAGGCCGCTTCCTCTCCCTCGATGCATTTTATTAACGGGGAAGAGAGGCTTCTTTTATAGAGCGTTCCGTTGATGGCTGAAAAAGCCGAGGCTCTTCTCCTGATATATTTGGCGTCGTTTCTGTCTGGGGGTTCCGTTCCAGAGACGATGTACTCTAAAATTGGGGTTATCCAGCTGTCCGTCTCTTCGAGCATGCAGATGGTCGGGTTAAACAGAGGCTCGAGAGATACACTGGGTTTGTGTAGTGTTTCTTGGATGGTCGTCCTCTGGTTGCCTGGGGTTTTTGTGCTTGCGAGTTTGGCGAGGATATCAGCTCGTTGGTTTTCCGTTCTTGGGACGTGAACTATCTCGCTTGTTTCAAATTTAGCTATTAGTGACTGTACCTGAAGTAGGTATTTTTGCAGGATCGGTTCTTTGGTCTCGTATTTGCTTCCGATCTGGGAGACCACCAAGAGAGAGTCGGTATGGAGTTTAATTTTTTGGACTTGGAGGTCAATTGCCAGGCGAAGTCCGGCGATGCAAGCTTCGTACTCTGCTTGGTTGTTCGAGGTGGGAAAGCCGAATGTAAGGGAAACTTCGATGATGACCCCAGTCGGGCTTTCTAGCATAATCCCAGCGCCACTCCCTTTTGGATTTGAGGACCCATCGACGTATAGGATCCATATGTCAGATTCGGCGTTAGCAGGTGTCATCTCGGCGATGAAGTCCACCAAAACTTGCGCTTTAAGTGTAGCTCGAGCTTCATATTTGATACCGAACTCCGAGAGTTCCACGGCCCATTTGATCATTCTTCCAGCTAGATCGGGTCTGTGGAGTATCTGTCTGATTGGGTAGTTGGTCCGGACGACTACCTGGTGGGCCACAAAGTAGGCTCGAAAACGTCGAGCTGCGATAACGAGAGCTAGGGCGATTTTCTCGATTTTCTGATAGCGACTTTCAGCCCCGTGCAGAGCCTTGCTTGCGAAGTAGATGGGACTTTGCCCGGTTTCGAGTTCGCGTACTAGAACGGCAGCTAACGCCTCTTCCGAGACCGCTAGATATAAGTATAATGTTTCCCCTTCATTTGGGCGAGTTAAAATTGGAGGCTCGGAGAGAGATTTTTTCAGCTGCTTCAAAGCTTCGTCTTGCTCGGGCGTCCATTCGAAATCTCTTTCTTCTTTTTTGAGGATTTTGAAAAGTGGAAGAGATTTGAATGCTGCATTCGATATGAAACGAGATAGAGCAGCTATCATTCCATTGAGTTTTTGCACTTCTCTTTTGGACGTCGGAGTTCGCATTTCTGTGACGGATCGACATTTATCCGGGTTCGCCTCGATACCTCGTTCTGTTAAGAAGAAACCTAAGAATTTCCCAGCTCGAACTCCGAAAGTGCATTTCTCTGGGTTCAATCTCATTCTGTTCTTTCGTACCTCAAATAAAATTTCTTTTAGATCGCTTATATGGTCGTCATCACTTTTGCTTTTGGCGATCATATCGTCGAGGTAAACCTCTACGCTTTTACCGATCTGGTTTTGGAAAACTTTGTTCATCATTCTTTGATAAGTTGCTCCAGCGTTTTTTAAACCAAAGGGCATAACACGGTACGCGAAGTTTCCTCGGTCAGTGATGAAGGCGGTTTTTGCTTGATCCGGTGGAAACATGGCGATTTGGTTGTATCCGGAGTATGCGTCCATGAAAGATAACAACCGGAAACCGGAAGCGCTGTCGACCAAACGATCGATGCTGGGGACCGGAAAAGCGTCTTTTGGGCAAGCTTTATTAAGATCGGTGTAGTCGACACACATACGCCATTTTCCGTTAGACTTCTTCACCAGGATTGGGTTTGATAACCAAGTTGTGTATTTAACCTCAGAGATAAAGTTGGCTCGGATGAGGTCGTCTACTGCTAAGGCGGCAGCAACGGCTTTCTCTTTGCTTTGGGCCCGCTTTCTTTGGGCGATCCATTTCGCTTCTGGGTTTATTGCGAGTCGATGGCAGGCAACCTCTGGCGGGATCCCAGGCATGTCTTCGGCCGACCAAGCAAAGATGTCTCTGAAATCTTTAAGACATTGGGTTAAACCGATCTTGATCTTTTCTGGAAGGTCGATCCCTATTTTGACTTTTTGGGAGGGGTCTGAACCGAGCTGTATTTCGACGAACTTTCCATCAGGCTCTGGTCTTTTGATTTTTCGTTTGAGCTCTTTTGTTAGCTCGTCGATATCTATCTGTTTTTCGACCTCCGGACCGCAGTTGGTTTCTACGTTAGTGGCGGTGTTAACTTCAGTCGATCTTCCTTTTGGCATTTTGGGAGTTGACAGTTCTTCCGAAGGGGGAACCCCTTCATGCTCCGAAGCTTTTCGTTCGTTCTTCGTCCATAGGAAAAAACACCTGGAGGCCGACTCTAAGTCAGAGTTTAAAGTGATAACTCTGTCGCAAAGAGAGTGGAACTTCATCTTTAAGTGCGTGGTGGATGTAACCGCCCCGAGCCTGCCGAGGGTCGGTCTTCCTATAATGCCGTTGTATATGGATTCACAGGGCAAGACAAGGAATTTGGTTCTGACGGTTCGGACCATTGGTTCGGTTCCGTAGGTAACCATTAGCTCCAGATGCCCAAGGGGTTTCGTTCGAGATCCGTTAAAGCCGGACAAAGCCGTCCCTCTATAAGGGGTGAGTTCCTCTTTACTGATCCCCATTTTGCTCAGAAGATCGATAAAGATGATGTCTGATGAGCTCCCCTAATCGACCAAGATTCTACGTATCTCTTTGTTGGCTATGATTGCCGATATCAAGAGAGGTACGTGTTTGTTAGCTTTTCCGTCAATAAGGTCGTTGTCACTAAAAGATAATGGAGGTCGGTTAGTCTTGACCGGGGTTGTTGACGTTGAAGCCACGCACAACAATTCTTTCCATTTTCTTTTCATGGATTTTCCCGATCCTTCATGATCGAATCCCCCAGTTATCATCATGATAACCGAGCGTTTTTTATCCAGCTCTTCGCGGTCTGGGTCGATCACTTCTTTTCCTTTTGCCCTGAGGTTTTCATTTCTTTCTCTTCCGAGGTTGTCAAATCGTTCTTCTCCCTCCCTTTTGACATAAGAAGATAGTTTTCCCCGTTTTATTAAATCTTCTATGTCATCCTTTAGGGCGTTGCAATGGTTTGTGTCATGGCCATTGCTTCTGTGGTATCGGCAGTATTTGTTGGCCTTCTGCCCAGGTCGGTTAGGCAAGGACCTGGGAGGCTTGACGTCCCTGAATTCGACGTTCCAACATTCCCCTAGTAACTGGGCGTTGGAGACGTTGAGTTCGGTGTATACCTGGTGACGATTTTTCTTACCGATGTTCCACGAGTTCTTACGAGGGTCGACCTCGATGTGGCATTTTGATGGTTCTGCATGTGACGACGTTTTATCGACCTTGGAATTTTCTTCTTCGTTAATAAAGCACTGGGATAGTTCGAGGAATTCCTGAAGGGTGTTAGGTTCCCAGGTGTTGATGTGCTTTCGGAACGAGCTTCCAGGTAGCAGTCCATGGGCCATGAAGAAAATTTGAAAAGCGTCGTCTAATTGCCGAACCTGAAGAGCTTCAACGTTGAATCTCTCTATATATTCCCTCAGGGGTTCATTTACTTTCTGGACAATAGACGCTAGAACATTTTTGTTTTTGGGTTTGCTCTTGGAATGGGCAAAGTGCACCGAGAAGTGTTTTGCTAACTGGTCCCATGAGGAGATGGTGTTCGATCTTAACGTCCGAAACCATTCGGAAGCCATTTTGTCTAGGGTTAAAGGGAATATTCGGCATTTCATTTCCATGGGTACATTTCGATACTGCATGGTCGTGTCAAATTGGTCTAGATGCCTGTCGGGGTCGCCCGTTCCGTCGTAAGTTTTCAAACCTCCAGGTGGTTTCTCGAGATACCGGGGAACCCGGAAGTTGTCAATCGATCTTGTGAAATGACCTTTTCGCCCCGGTCGATTAGCCCGTGACAGTGGTTGGCGTCGGTGATGGGGTTCAGGACGTCCGTATCGTTGTGTTTGATTGTTTTGAACGCTGTCATGGCTTCTCGATCGTCTCCTCGACGAGGCCGAGCCTTCAATTTGGCGAGCCGGAGGAGAACGGGAACCATTCCCTCGGTGGCGGCGTGGAGGAGAATAAGGATCATCAAGATCGTCGTATTGTCGAGCTGATGGAGAACGGGAATCACTCCCTTGGTGGCGGCGTGGCGGAGAATGAGGATCATCAAGATCGTCGTATTGGCGAGCCGGAGGAGAACGAGAACCATTCCCTCGGTGGCGGCGTGGCGGGGAGCGATGAGTGAGCTTTCTCCGAGGGGGTGATCGATGAAAAAGTCTCCTTCGAGTTTGGCGTCGTTCTTCCAGTGAGCTCTGCCCGGGTGATTGTTGATCCGGGACGTTTCGATTTTGCAGTCTCGCTACTTCGGATTCGAGGTTGGCGAAACGATTGTTTCTTTCTTCACTTACCGCTTCTTGCCGAGCCAATAGCTGAACGAGCTGTTGGACCGCGTCTGTCAAGGTCGGGAGTAATTGGGGGGGAGGTGGTAAGCTCGTCTCATCTGCGCCCGATTGTGCTCGGGAAGGTCCCGTGTTGGGATGTCGGCTTCGTGTTTGTGACGAATTCGTGAGTCCCTGGACGTGGCCTTCAGGAGTTCGCTGAGGG
Source organism: Astragalus membranaceus (assembly GCA_039519185.1). Taxonomy (NCBI): domain Eukaryota; kingdom Viridiplantae; phylum Streptophyta; class Magnoliopsida; order Fabales; family Fabaceae; genus Astragalus; species Astragalus membranaceus. The sequence goes on from CM076852.1 coordinate 21,141,629, forward strand.
CCGAGGTCAGGTTCGGCCATGAGACGAGTCGGTATTGAGCGGCGTGTTGGTGCCATTCAATAAGTTCAAGGAGATGGTGAGAAAAATCGGGTACTGGTTTCTCCCACTGTGGTCGCCAATGTTCTGTACCGTGCTTCCGATCCTGAGGATCGATATTATGCAGTTGGTAGATATTTTGTCCTTGATTCTATCTTTGTCTTCAGGCTTTGAGAGGAAGGTTTTGTCCGACCTTGAGAGGCGAGCTTGAGGGGTTCGATCTTGAACTGTTCGATCTTGAGAGGCGGCGTTGTACCTGCAATGATACTCCGACGCTCAAGTTAGTATTTTAGAGAATGAGTGTTTGGTTAAAAAGTGCTTCCTATTAATGAGCATTGAATGGGGTATTTATAGAGTTTGGATGTGTTTGTGTTGGCGTTTTTGGGCCGTCCGATCTTGCGGGCTGATCTTGGCCATTGAAGATTAGACTTTCTTAAGTATAATTGGGCTTCTCATCAATTGGGCTTGTGGAGAGCGGGTGCAAATAGAAAACAGTATAATCACCATATCAATATGTAAGGAGGGTCAACAACAACAAAGTTAGATCACAAAAAATCCCTATGTCATTAAGTCTATGACATGTCTAAGAACAGCTTTTTGGTTACCAATAGACATAAATGCGGGAACCAAGCATCTTTACGGTACCACTTTTATTTAATTTAGAGCAGAAACAAGATCACCATAATACAAGGGGAGATAAGTTTGGATCATAGATCAATAGTATTTATTTCAAATACCTTTGAAATTATGTCCTTTGTTGTTCTGTTTTGTCAGAAGCTTTCAATGTTTGTTTATATGTTGGCTTGCTACGTTTCGAAATTGTATGGAACAAAAATAATTGTGAATTGAAAGGCTCAATCCTATTGACTGAAACATAGCATTTGTATAGTTCTTGTAAAAAAAAAAGCACATACTTTGTACAACCCCCCTATAAGGTGGACATCCCCAAATTTTAAAAATTCAAAAATTGCCCTCACGTGGAATATGCATGAACGTTGGTCCAATGATAGGTTCGGTGGTTATCGTCTGAACCCGTTCGGAACGTACGAACCGTGGCAACAAAAAAACTGGTTCGGTTCAGAACTTCTGAACCCGTTCGATAATTACAATATGAACCGTTTAAGGGGTGTCAGGTAATAAACATAGGTGCGGTACTTTAGCAGCGAACTGGTTCGAACCTAAAGTTTCGAACCTACCTGTTACTGGACAGAAACTCATGTAGCAAAACAGAAACTCCTGTAGCAAAAAATAATGTAATTCCACCATTTCAATATAGGTACTAACAATTAATTAACTAATTTTAGTGAACTTAAGAACAATTAAATGGATAAATGGTCTTGTCTTAATACATAACCGAATAAACATCAATCTTTTGCTAAGTCAACACAAGGGGGATATAGATCTAAGTTTAAAAAATTCCACTGTTGCAAGCATCCCGTGAATGACTTGACCTAATCATTTGCTATGTCTGCCCTGTGTCTATTCCAGTAATAATTCGGTGGGGGCATTGGGAAACCTTTCTTCAAAACTATTTGTACAAAGTGGTCCCCTATGAAGCATATGTTGAACACGGGTGCATTCTTGATAGGTGCAACTCGAAATGGGAAAACTGTGTATGATGCTTTAAGAGACCAGCAAACAAGCACGACCTTGTATCTATTTGCAATCAAATAAGAACATTCTGGGATAGTCATCCAATTCTCCACTGGTTCGCTATGTTGGCGCATCAATGACTTCATAACATAGGTGACTTTGCCCATCCCAAAAAACAACTTACAATACAATTCGAAGCCTCGCTGAAACTCTTCCAATAAATCATCCCTAACGGTATTCCAGGCATCCTCACCCCTACCAAGTAGTGCAGCAATGCACCGAAATCCGCAGTTACCGTCACCTTCGACATTCACTATATCTTCAACATAATGATGCACGACCTCAGGCATACAACTTATGTATGTATTGTATGCAGCTGAACGAATGCATTCAGGTGTAGGGTTTAGGGTAAGACTTCGAATTTGAGTTAGCGCCAGAGCTTGAGATGTAGATTGTGTGGGATTTTAGATTTTCCGGTTTGGAATGAACTCATAAAGAAGAGTAAAAGAAAATGGTTTTGTGTGTGTCGATGTGTGTATGGTAAATCAAAGTATCTCCTACACGTAACTATAGAGACTAATCTTTCTGAGGTATTAAGATCCAATGTAGTGCTACCATAACAACACAAACATATATACACAATGGAAATGCTAGATGTTAGGAGAGATTTTTGTAAAAAAAAAAAAGAATGCTATATGGCAGCATAGGAAACACTCACAATTTGTAATTACCCACTCTCTCATATATTGTTAGCAAGTTGTTGACCGGTCAAATGCCCTATTTTTAGGCATTCTTCTCTTTCTTGCAAAAATCTCTCGTAACAAATATGCTCATACACAATATGTATGTTGACAATATATGTAGATAAAAACCGGAAGCTTTGCACTCTATGGAAATGCAATTGTGTTAAAACTCTTGAAGGAGAATTTTATCACCTATTTGGTTCAAGAAATTAGTGTTTATAATTTTGCGCAGGATATCTAATTTACACAAAAAATATATTAGAAGCTTTCAAGATGAGTACTTACCGTTGTTTTATTCCCTGAAAAATAGATGCATAATATAAAAAAAATTAAAAGAATATATGTACATATAAAAAATAGAAGTTTTGATGCTATGCAAAGGCAGCTCTGTTAAAACTCTTGAATTAGAGTTTTGTCACCCTTGTAATTCTTTTACTCAACCCAAAACAGTTTTGGACACGATACCTGATTTAGACAAAAAAATAAAATATTGAAAACTTTCAAGATAAGTATTTATCGGTGTTTACTCTCTGAGAAATAGATGCATATATAAAGAAAATTAAAAGAATATATGTACATATAAAAACTAGAAGTTTTGCTGCCTACAAAAATTATGCAATCGTGTTAAAACTCTTGAAGAAGAGTTTTTTCATCCCTATAATCCTATCAGCTTAAGAAATATTAATCTCAACAGTTTTGCATAGGATCTAATTTAATTTAAACAAAAATTTTCTTTTGAAGCTTTCAAGATGAGTACTTACCTATGTTTACTTCTTGAAAAATAGATGCATATGTATAAAAAAAAATCAGAAGAATTTTCTAATGGAGAAAACTTCAAAGGACTAACTAGTAGCTGATAAGTAACTATAGTATGTTGACAGAAGAAAAGAAAGCACAAATCTGCTCAAACACAAAGCCTTTTTGTATATGTTCAGTTGTGCTCTCTATCTTCTGTCAACAAGCATTCTTGATATTCCTCTTTAGGAACTTCACACATTCATAAGGGATAGAATACATACACAAGTTACTATTAAGAATTTGAATATCTCATAAGAAAGAGCAAGAGAGAGAACAAAGGTAAGAAGTGTGGTATTTGAAGGAAGTGTTGGAGAGGAATAAAGTTTTGCTGCTGAAGAAGTAGTTGAGAGTGAGCAATAGATTTTTGAGAAATTTGGTGAGATAGGAAAGAAAACTTGGAAGACTTTTGTTTTGGAAAGAAGTGAGTCATGTTTGTTTAATTTCCAAAATGGCTATTTTTTAAAAGTAAGGTGTCATTGTCAAATTGAGTAAGCAGGTGGCTAATGGCTAGCCGAAGCTATCACTTTCTTCATAAAGATTGCCCCAATTTCTGAACAAAAGGCATCCAGATATGCATATAATTAGGCGAGTCCAAAATTATAAAAATTGGACAAAGTATTTTTTTTAATTCAAGTTTTATATGGGATATATATATTTGTTAACACCCAAAATCTGCTAAGTTGTTAGTCGGGGGAAAAGACTTAGTCGAGGTTAGGGAATGGTCGAGTAGATATGAGCCGATGCACTCATATTTGGAATAAAAAAAAGGGTAGGTCGCCTATTGGGCGTGATTTGCCTTGTTCTCTTAGTTTCTATCTTATATTATTTCCGGTGATAGCAACCATATAACTTATGATGGTAGTCTCGGTAGGATATAACCAATGGGAGAATTAAAATACTGGAGTATCAATGAAGAAATGTGTGTCGAGGTAGGCAATAAATAGCTAAGGGCAAATGAATTTGGCAGAAAAGCCTAAGTAAATATGCTTAAATACAAATCATGGGCTAAAATGCCAAAGGTATGATGGAGCTTGCCGAGCAGTAGCAACTCGGTTAAAGAGGAGCTCGGCTAGAAGATAACTCAGTTAAGGAGCTAGTGGTCGAGGACAGAACATGTTGCATAACTGAGGAGGATTTTGGCCGAGGCGAGAAGGCTTGCGTCGGAAGCAAGTATTCAATGCACGTGGACAAGTTTAAACGCTGGAGCGATTGAATAGAACGTGGAGAAGCGCCGTGGAAATAGGAGCAAAGATATTTTGACCTCACTACCCGTGCTAATGGAAGTTGTAAAGCATGTCCTAGTTTTTAGGGCGTAGGTGCAATATTATACATTGATCTTTGCCGATCCAACGATAGTTAAGATGTAGGCTAGCCGAAGTGGCCAACAGAGACCATATATATATGTAGACTATACAATTATAGAAGACACACAATCAATCAAACATCTATATTTTTTTTCTCAGGGTCTTTACTTTCTATCGCATTTATCTTCTTGTTTTACGCTAGTAGGTGGTCTAATTAAACGTCCCTCTCACCTAACCTAACACTCTTTGGAGGAGTAAGGAAAACCATATCTGAGGAACATAGTTCCTTCCTCAACGCAATCGTTTGAAGCAAGAGGAATCAAAGGATTTGAGCTCCTAGCCGATCCCTCAGCTAGCATTGAGAGTTTGACGACGACAAAATTTTTATGAACTTCAAATGAAACAAATATGCCTTATTGTGTACTCTCTCTCTCTCTCTCTCTCTCTCTCTCTCTCTCTCTCTCTCTCTCTCTCTCTCTCTCTCTCTCTCTCTCTCTCTCTCTCTCTCTCTCTCTCTCTCTCTCTCTCTCTCTCTCTCTCTCTCTCTCTCTCTCTCTCTCTCTCTCTCTCTCTCTCTCTCTCTCTCTCTCTCTCTCTCTCTCTCTCTCTCTCTCTCTCTCTCTCTCTCTCTCTCTCTCTCTCTCTCTGACACACACGTATCGAGTAGTTGAGTTTTAACATTTGAAGAAGATCCAGAGTTCGAATCCTAACTTCCAACATACTAACACGTTAACAACTAATATTTGTCTATAAAAAATACATAGACACACATATATAAGTCTAAGTATGTTTTATTATAGTACCTATGTAATGGATCAACAACAAAAACATTAGATCACCAAAAAATCCCTATGTCTAAGAACAGCTTTTTGGTTACCAATAGACATAAATGCGGGAACCAAGCATCTTTACGGTACCACTTTTATTTAGTTTAGAGCAGAAACAAGATCACCATAATACAAGGGGAGATAAGTTTGGATCATAGATCAATAGTATTTATTTCAAATACCTTTGAAATTATGTCCTTTGTTGTTCTGTTTTGTCAGAAGCTTTCAATGTTTGTTTATATGTTGGCTTGCTACGTTTCGAAATTGTATTGAACAAAAATAAATGTGAATTGAAAGACTCAATCCTTTTTTTTTGACACATGAAAGACTCAATCCTATTGACTGAAACATAGCATTTGTATAGTTCTTGTAAAAAAAAAAGCATTTGTTTAGCGTTCCATATACTAGTACATCCTGTTGATAAGAAAAATTTGTAGTTTTAAGTTTATTGAATAATTGATATATCTGATTTATTTTAGACCATATACATCAGTTATTCATTAAACTTAATACTGCAAATTTTTTTTATAAATATAAGACTAGAAGGAGTAGTAAGTTTGTCACCGTTAAAATTACCAGTTTGCTCCGTAAATTTGTGTACAACACAATTCTTTTGTTTTAAGGACAACTGTCAGTGTCGAACCAAGGTGCAATTAGGTTTAAAGAAAATTACAAAATAAAGCAATTAATAATTAAGAATTTAATTAGTATATGATGGAGCTTTGTCATCAACCTTTGCTGGAAGGTGGAGTGATCGGTGGCGGATCTTGACCAAAAAGCTCATGTGGGCCGCCAATATAAGAGACATGAAGGAACGAGGTAAAGACCGACGACAGTGAAAAACGGGGAGCATGAGAGAGGCTGAGATAATTTCTTATTCTAATATAAGAGATATGAAAAAATATTATTGTATAATATTAAAAATACTGAATAAGTTTAAGAATTATTATATGGAAATGACTTAAAAAGTAATTTTAGTTTCACAAAGAGAGTCGATTGAAGCTGATTGTAAAAAGATAATTTTAAATTAAGTTTATTTTAATTTTAAAATATTGAAAATATTTTTTTTTTAAAAATTATCAACCATTGATGCGCATAATTTAAGATTATTATAAGGAGAAAATGTATATGTATTAACATTTTTTACTATTTTCTAGTGCAATTCGTACTCATTAAACCACTACGCCACGCTTTCAGGTTGTTTATAAGTGTGCAAACATTATATATATTTTGTAGCTACTTTTTGGAAATAGGGGTATTATAGTAATTTCTTATGAAAATTTTGGCCGAGCTGGGACCCTGGCTAGCCCATACAAAGATCCGCCACAGGGAGTGATGGGTTGCTTGTAATGCTGAGCATTGGTATCATCAATAAAATTTATTAATTATCTAAAAAAAATAAGGATAAAAGAAATTATTATAAAGTTCTTATCCTTTCATTATGCTACACAAGAAATTATTATAAAGTTCTTATCCTTTCATTATGCTACACCTGAAATGTTTAGCTCTATCACATATGAACCGTCTCAAAGTAGCACAGTTCAGTGCATACTCCTCAAAATTTGGTGATTTCACCCCCCCACCCAATATTGCTCGTCCCGCCTAGGCCATCAAGATTAAGTTTTTTATTTTTTATTTTTCCATATCATTTTTAACTATTTCTAAATTTTTTTTTTTGCGGTTGTAGTGGGGCAACCCACCAACCCACTATTTTTATCTTGTTTTTGATGGGCTTAGGCGGGACAAGTCGCCTATGTTAAGCCCAAAAGGAATGATTTAACTATATTTTTATGTATTTATTTCAATGGTGGGCTAGCCCATCGGCTTGCCAAGAGATGAGGCGGGCTCAATTTGTCAACCCAGTATTATTTGGCAGGCCGAGACAAACTTGTCACCCATTTTACCATCCCTTTTCAATTCTTATAAATAAGAAATCAACTCAAGAACGATAGTTAAAAACAATATGCATATATCTGAGTCATATAGAAAGGGTTTGGGGGAGAGTAGTTTAGGTTTTTCATTAAAAAAAGGTTTGGGGTTGTCAAAAGAGGGGGTGCTGTTATAGCATCCACAATAGTAGGTGTTTCTCTTGTTTTCTCTTACTTAGTATCATGCCAAATAATGACTCCCATACCCATTTTACCATCCCTTTTCAATTCTTATAAATAAGAAATCAACTCAAGAACGATAGTTAAAAACAATATGCATATATCTGAGTCATATCAGAAAGGGTTTGGGGGGAGAGTAGTTTAGGTTTTTCATTAAAAAAAGGCTTGGGGTTGTCAAAAGAGGGGGTGCTGTTATAGCATCCACAATAGTAGGTGTTTGTCTTGTTTTCTCTTACTTAGTATCATGCCAAATAATGACTCCCATACCCATTTTACCATCCCTTTTCAATTCTTATAAATAAGAAATCAACTCAAGAACGATAGTTAAAAACAATATGCATATATGAGTCATATCAGAAAGGGTTTGGGGGGAGAGTAGTTTAGGTTTTTCATTAAAAAAAGGCTTGGGGTTGTCAAAAGAGGGGGTGCTGTTATAGCATCCACAATAGTAGGTGTTTGTCTTGTTTTCTCACTTAGTATCATGCCAAATAATGACTCCCATCGTGGAGAAAATCAGTTAGTTTGCTTATATAGAGTAGCGCTTATATAAGTATTTTCTCTCTCTTACTTTATGCGAGTCCCATTTGAAATATTGAGTTATTTGTTGATAAAGTGATGATGTGTAGGTATTTGTGGGACCCATTTAAACATCTCTCTTTACTTCTGCCCCATTTAAATCTGAAACTTTTTAAACTACAGATTTATCTATTTAATAGATAAATCCGTAATTATTTCTAACTTTTTTTAAAATTATAATATATTTTATTTTTATATATATATATATATATATATATATATATATATATATATAAATATACCGGTGATCTTTTTGTTGTGTTCAGTATGTAGATATTTTAGAAAAAAAACAGTTTTTGGACAACCTTCTCTGATTGTCCCGAAACCATAGCCATTAAGTCCGAAAAAAAAATTAATGACCATAACTCCCAAAGAAAAGACTTCTAAAAAAAATTGCATAAGCTTCTTTTGATTTTATTGTAGTTTTAAAGGTATTTTTATAATTTTTAGATTAGTATTGATTCTTTAACAGATTTTTTGTTGTATTTTTATAACTTTTTTTAATTTTTAGTTGTTGTTCTCCTCCCTCTTTTACCTGATGTTATGTCGTCGTGAATGCATCTGCTAACCAAAACATCACCGATATCTATATCTATTTCATTTAAAAAAATTAAACTAATATTAATTATAATTTTTTAGCAAATTAGAAATAATTGAAAAACAGATTTACCAATTAAATAGATAAATCCTAATTAAAAATTGAACTACAAATTTATCTATTAAAAAGATAAATCTGTAGTTTTAAAAAAAATAATTAGAAAATGAATTTATCTATTTAATAAATAAATTCGAAGTTGAAAAGTGCAAAACGGATTTATCTAACTACAGATTTAAATAAAATAGATATCCATTTTCTAAAATATACAGGAGTAATGTGGTACTCCATATGGAGATCAAGATAATTGAAATATGTGGGGTTATGGTGTTCATTTATTGGGGAATGAAAATCACCATAAAGAAAAGGATAAAACAAGGTGGGGACAAAGGTGCACTGGAAGAAGCAAGAGCATGTAAGAACAAACGAGAATCTTTCAAAAAGGACATCAATAGAAGATGAAGATGGTGGAACATCAATCGAACTAGCCCCAACCAAAATTAATAATATAAATTAAGAAACTCCAAGAATGTTCAGGACCTTCCCTTAGCATCCTTTATATAAACACATACCATCCAACGCCTTTAATCCCAACAACACAAATCAATTACTATTTCCACCACTCCTAATAGCCAATACCATTTTTTTGTGTGTCCAACAACATTAATAATGTCACTCATTTCTCAACTTCTTGGTGATGAAACCTATGACCCCTTCTTATCAATGATCAATAAGTGTCCTATCCTAAGCACCCCAACGGATTGGAAAGAAACCAAAGATGCACACTTGTTTATATCCGACATTCCGGGTTTAAAGAAAGAGGATGTTAAGGTAGAAATTGAGGAAGGAAATGTGCTTAAGGTTAGTGGTGAAAGAAACAATAACATCGACGATGAAGATGAGAAGAACAACAAGTGGCATCGTGTTGAACGTTGTCGTGGTAAGTTTATGAGGAGGTTTAGGCTTCCTAAGAATGCTAAGGTTGATGAAGTTAAGGCTAACATGGAGAATGGTGTGTTGGTTGTTACTATCCCTAAGATTGAGGTGAAGAAACCTGAAACTAAGGTGGTTCAAATTGAGGGAAATTGAAGAAGAATTTGTATGGTTTTTTCTATGATGTGAAAATGAAGAGTTTGTGATTGTGTAAGAGTGGGGAAATAAAAGGGTCTTTGTGGGATTTTCTATTGTTGTGTGTTTTGGTACTTTGGTTTGGTACTCATGTAGAGTGATGTATGTATCTAACTTAATTATGAAATTCGTAAAGTAATTTTAATTTGATCTTGTTTTGTATGTTCTTATATATGTTTCGTTCTCTTTAACCCAGAGCGTTCTCTTTAACCCAGAGCGTGAGGTTCAGCGCCCTTAACCAATGGTCAGGAGTTCGATCCCCGCATTGGGTACGGAGCAGTGTTAAAACTCAAGGCCAGCTGTCCTGCCCCTCGAGGCACCTACATTGAGCGATGAATTAGTTACTGCTGTCCGTGCGGTGGATACCCGAGTTTACCCAAAAATATGTTTCGTTCTCTTTTCTTTCATGCAATTAGAAAAACATCAGTTGAAGGCTAGTGGCTTTACAAAATGTTTTTGGTCCTTATAAATTTTGTTTTTTTTTTATTTTAAGTCATTCAAAAAAATTTCACCTACTTTTGGTCTCTATAAAATTGGGTTTTTTGGTTTTAATTACTCATGACTTTTAATAGCGCTTATAAAAGGTCAAAAAATGCTATTAAAGCTCATGAAGTATTATTAAAAGTCATGAGGGACTAAAACAAAAAAAATCTAAATTTTAGAACGATCAAAAGTAGTTGAAATATTTTTGAGGATCTAAAAACAAAAAACTCAAATTTTATAAGGACCACAAGCATATTTAATATTTAAACTGTCTTTGTTTTATTCAATGTAAGATTTATTCTCAAACATGTATTGTTTTATATATTGCATGTGACGTTTTTACATTCCATTTTTTCTTAAAAAAATGTTATGAAATACTTCATGCATATGAAATGATCCAATAATTGTGATAAGAGTAGTAATAGAGTAATACTTCATGCATATGAAATGATCCAATAATCGTGACACTAAGAGTTTTGAAATCACACTCACCTAAACGTTTTCTTTAGAAAAAAATTTTACATGTCCTAAATTAGTGATAGACTTTGCATAAATGACTAAAAATGTCCTCCCAGTTTGTAATACTCGGTGAGCACTTCTCAATTCTCAAAAAAATTGAAAATGTCTATTACAAGAACTTTGAGTTATAAATATTAGAGTGGATACTAGTCCCTGATTGTTTGATTGCATGCCAACCTGTACTAAGAACCTTGTTTTGAATTAAATGTTATACGTTTATTCCTTTGAAAAAATAGTGTAAACTACGCAGTTTTCAGTATGATTTGTGAATATTAGGACCTGTAAACCTGAAAGACCATTCTTATATTTGTGTTCCAAAGACACCAAGTTTAAAGGTACAAATTTTGAAAAACCAAATTAGATCCTTAAACTTGGTATCTTGTAAACTTGGTGTTCACTAAATCTTAATGAAATGTGATAAAAGAACATTGTAAATTCATTTCAAAATAAGAATGGTAGGAAAGGGGAGATGCTTGAATAAAGAAAAGTGAGAAGAGAAGTGTAGTAGTGTGTTACAACAGAAGAAGGCTATTTTGACCTTTACAAAAAAATATGGGGTGTGGGTAAAGATTGTGGAGGTGTGTATAACACTTTTGCTTGTAATAAATATGTTCATATTCATACAACATAGGAGTCCAACGAAATTTATCAAAAAAAGAGTCATAGCCTTTCATCCACATACCCAATTGAGGTTTGCTATTTGCAGTCTCTCATTTTTCAAATACACCCCCAAGACTTTAAAATCCTATTTCAAAATATACTCATATTAGAAACTTTCAGAATCAACACTTATTTGAACTCATTTTTCTATTAACTTCTTGAACATATATTTTGGTATGTTCTTTTATATATATATATATATATATATATATATATATATATATATATATATATATATATATATATTGTTCTGTACCGTATCTCTGAACTGGTGTTCGATCTTAGATACCAAGTCCGGTCCGAGATAGTTGGTAGCTGTGCTCTTGGTCAATCCGAGTTTGAGCTCCGACCCGAGGTGGGGTGGTACCTGCAATAACACTCCGACGCTCAAGTCAGTGAGTGGGACAATTGCAGGTGAGAGAATTGGAAAGTGTGTACCTTTAATGCTAGCATTGAATGCTTATTTATAGGTTCTGGGAATCAACGGGAACCATTGGATGTAGGTATTTGATCCTCACCATTGATTGATAGGTTTGCTTTTGGTATGCAATTAATTGATATCAATTATTACTTTTGATCCCTTGAATGACTAATGAATCCCTACATCATAAGACCACCGGACATCATTTATTTCTTTAAAATCAAAATATCTGGAAGGTTATTATCAAATATCCCTATAGTTTCCTTTCAACAAACATCCTAATACAATAACAATAACAATCAAGCAAAATCATATTTGAGAGTAAGTAAGTAAATATCAACAGACCTAAATAGTAAGAAATGATAATGAAGTCTATGCTTACCAACCAAATTTTATAGAGAAAATGATTTGAGAAGCTACCTTATGCAAAGTCTTTCTGTTGTTGTCCATATGTTGTTGTTAGCTTCCCTAAAAAATAAAAAAATGAAGATGCAGAAGAAGGATAAAACTGAATAAAGTCCAGACAAAAAAAATATAAAGTCAGAAAATAAAGAAGAATCAAAACCGGTCAAATGTTGGTGGAAACATAGTATAAGGATCTGTTATTTTTTACCTTTTGTTGGACATCATATCTGAAACCCAGATGTATAATTAACTAAGAAGAGAAGTAGAAAAAGAACAACATCTAATCTAAAGAAAACATTAAAACCCAAAAGACACAAAAAACAAAATGAGAAGTACGTAAGAATAAGATAGGGTTTCAGATGCATCTACGAAGAAGTAGGAAGGAATACGATAAAAAATGAAGAGAAATAGAGAAAGGGGAATAAGAAATGGAAAGGTGATGAAGAAGATAGAGATCGATAGAAGATAGAGGTGCGGATGAATGGAGAGTTGTTTTTGAATTTGGAGAAGAAGATGAAAATAGAAAGATAAGGGTTTTTGTTGAAGAAGAAGAAGAACAGAGGAATTGGAAGGAGGGTTATGGCTAATTGATTTCTGTTCAACGTAATTTGTGGGTTGTAGCTGGTTTTTTTTTAGTTTCACGTTTTCGGCCTAATTCATTGCACTGTCTAGAAGTAGTTACAAAATTCTTTATCACTTTGATTCTATCGCATTAAATTCGGAAATTATGTAATTTATTCAGTTTCGGGCCTTATTGTCATTGACCACCCACTAGTTCCTTTTCAAATTCATTCGGTGATTAATGTTTGATTACATGGCTGCCACCTATTTTTTTTCATGATTGTGTGGAATTAAATGAGAATAGGTGTGGTGCTGATATGGACTCTTGGACAATTCATGATTTAATATAATAGTTATGATTATGATATATATATATATATATATATATATATATATATATATATATATATATATTGCATTGTCTTTATTTTATCCAATGTAGGATTTATTCTCAAACATGTATTGTTCTATTGTGATGTTTTTACATCCCATAATTGCGATAATAGTAGTTCGCGTGTAATATGCAAATATGTCCACAACTGTTTTTAGAGTCTTTAGACTTTCCGTGACTCTAAAAGTTTTGAAATCACAGCCACCTAAACTTTTTCTTTAGAAAAAAAGTTACATGCCTAAAATTAGTGATAGACTTTTTCATAAATGACTCAAAATGTTCTTCCAATTTGTGGATTCTCAATGCGCACTTCTCATTCTCAACAAAAAATTGAAAATCTCTGGCTCCCCTATTTCAGCAATCTCTTTTTCATTCTTAACACTCATGTAGTAGCATCTGCGTGCTGCTGCCAGATCAGCCTGAAGGGTTACAATCTTGTTCTCCAAATTGTAAAATTTCTTTTTTAAGTGAACCGTTGAGGTTACTGCCCCCAACCTGCCTAGTGTTGGCCTTCCGATGATACACTGGTAGATGGATTTGCATGGGAGGACTAAGAAGGGTGTCTTTACAGTTCTGAATAGAGTTTGTTCGCCATCAGGGTCTCCATAGGTAACCATCAGTTCCAGATGGCCATGTGGTTTAGCTTTTGATCCGTTGAACCCAGTCAGGTCTGATCCTCGGTAGGGAGTCAGGTCGTCGGGGGAGATATTCAACACTTTTAGCAAATTTTCAAAAAATATGTCTACAGAGCTACCCTGATCGACCAGGATTCTTCTTACTTCAACATTGGCCATGACGGCCGATATCAGGAGTGGGATGTACTTGTTTTGCTTTCCGTCGAGTAAGTCTTGATCACCAAAGGACAAAGGTGGCCTGGCTGGCCCCGCATTGGGGGTTGAGGTGGATGCAACATTCAGGATTTCTTTCCATCTTCTCTTTATTGACTTATTCGTTCCACACCCATCTAAAGGGTCTCCTCCCTGTATCACCATGGCCACTGGTCTTCCTCTGGACTTCCGAGTGTCTTCCTTCTCGGAGGACTCGCTGTCTTCGTCCTTTGTAGCTTTGCCGACTTCGTTGGCCGGGCCCTTGCCTTTGCATGGGGACCTGGACCTTTTTGAGGGGGATCAGGGTCTCTTGCGTGAGCTACTTGCCTCACCATCTTTCTTTACGTATTGTAAAAGTTTCCCTTTCTGAATCATCTCTTCAATGTCGTCCTTAAGGGCTCGGTATCCATTGGTGTCATGACCTCCGCTTACGTATTACGTATTGTAAAAGTTTCCCTTCCTTCAGCACTAAAGGCTCTGGTCTTTTGACATTTTTAGATTCAGCATTGGCACACTCAGCTAAGATCTTAGCCCGGGATGCATTGAGGTGGGTGTGTTCGGCGAACCTGCGTGGTCGTGCCTCACGATGCCCCCCTCCTGCTTCCTTTCGCTGACGGGTTTCTCGAGCGTCACCCCTGTCGTCACCGGCCTTGGCTGCCTCACGGTAAGCCATATCATCCTCTTCATAGTCCATGTACTTCTGCGACTTTTGAAGGAACTCACCCAAGTTCATGGGTCTGTTGACCCCCAACGTCAATTTGAAAGAGACTTCCTTTTTTTAGGCCGTCTTTCATCAAAAATAATTTTTTCTTAACGTCTCGCAGTCACGCTGCCTGATTGCCCTCAGCACCTCTTCTGACTTGGGCTTCAGCCGAGAGGCAGTGAAGCGAGCTGCGAACATTCTTGCCAGCTGACTCAATGAGGAGATGGAGTTTGGCTTCAGCTCTTGAAACCATTCTAACGCTGAATTTTCGAGGGTGAGAGGAAAGATTTTACAGTGAACAGGCTCCCTCGCGCCTTTATAGCGCATCATCAGGGAGAAGTGTGCCAAATGGCGGCCTGGGTCTCCAATCCCATCGTACATCTTGAGAGCTGGCCATAAATGAACTCTTGACGAATCCGACTTGCGTGCAGAAAGCGGTAAATTGCCCAGGCTGCCTAAAACCTGTAATCCTTAAACGAACTCTTGACGAATCCGAGTTTGCGCGTGGCTTTGAGGAGCACGCTCTTCCTGTTGGCCTTTTTGAGCGACCGGGGGGATCGTTATCAGCTCCGGAACTGATATATAGATCAATGCACGGCGTCCACTGTATCTTAGGCTTGATACAACTATTCCGTTGAACCTCACATGGGGCTGCGGTCCATCGCGTTGCTCGTACACGATGTGAGACCTGGGCAGAAGGGAGCGATGATCTCTCTGGGCTCCAATCCGCAATGCGCGCCTGAGCGCTCTCTTTCCTTTCCTTTCTTTCTTTTCTTTTCTGTTTCTCTCTTTTCTTTCTCTCTCTCTTTCCGTTTCTCTCTTTTCTCTTTTCTTTTCTTTTTGTTTCTCTCTTCCTTTTTCCTTTCTTTCCTTTTCCTTTCTGCTTCTTTTTTTTTGAACTCTCCCAACTTTGGGGAGCATTTTCTGGAATATGGGGGCGAGGGCTACCACCGAAGTGCTCATCCTCTCTTTGTACCTGCTGCTGAAAATGAACAAATGCATGCAATGCAAATGCCATGATTGCTGTTTTCTTTTTCTTATGATGAATGTAATGCAAACGTCTGAATTTCTTTTTCTGTCTTGCTCTTTTTATGAAGTGCAGGTATGCGAATGCAAAATTTTGGTGTTTGATGATATGTAATGCTCTTGCGTTTTGATGAAATGGCAGATGATATGCAATGGAAAACCTTTTTTTTTTTAGAGACCTTAGGATTCTTGAGTGATCAGTTCAAGTGTCCTATCGCGATGACTATTTCGAATGTACATTCGACTTAGTCTCCTATTTATTGAAAATGATTCGATGTTGATGCAATGATGATGAATGCTTGGTTTGCTAGAAAGAAAGCAGTGAATGAACACTTGGCGTGCTGAAGAGAAAACAGTAAATGAGGATGAACACTTAGCGTGCTTTTAATGAACCACTTAGGACCCGAGGACATTTGAACTCCGAACTGAAGGAGCGACTGGGAATGAGATTTTGAGACTAACAAGTCCAGGATGACTGACTTGAGAATTAGATTGAAGATTGACACTTGAAGTGCTGACTCTTGGAACTAGGCATGAGGATTAACCTCTTGTGTTCGTCCGTATTGTGCTTAGCAATTCCATGAATGGGACATGTAATGCAAACATATGCCATGATTGATGTCTTGAATATTATGGAATGCTTTTGTTCTTTTGTATTTGCTTCTTCTATGAAATGCAAACATTAATATGATGCGATGCCCTGATGTTTGAATGCAAGTGTATACGGTGATTGATGCTTTGATGAATGGAATGCTCCTGTTCTAACTTCCGTTTGTTTCTTTTTTGCTTCTTCTATGAAATGCAAACATTAATATGATGCGATGCTCGGATGTTTGATGCAATGATTTTTGTTCTTTTTCTTTTATGGAAATGCTAACGTTAATATGATGCAAATGCACCGCTTTAATGTTTGAGGATTGAATGACAAATGAATGCTTATGAAATGATGAATGATATGGAATGCTGGATGACAGGGAATGTTTCTGTTCTTTTTGTTGCTTGTTTGGAGTTTGCAAGTGAGAGTCAACACTGGATGTGCTAATGAAAAAGCAATGAATGAGAAGACATGAAATGAGGATCGCCTGGGATCAAGGGACTAGCTTTGAATTATGGACACAAATGTCTGGTTTATGGGTCAACATATGTCTATATTGATCTAATGGTCTGAAGAATTTTGATGATGCAATGGCGCATGCAATGATTAGTATCTTGTGGAATGGTGAATGATATGGAATGCTTTTGTGTTGCTTTTGTGGTTTCTTTTCTTTGTTTTCTTTTTGCTTTCTTTGCTTTTTCTATGAAATATCTGATGCAAAATATAATGCTCTAGTGATGAATGACATGCAATGATTTTGTTTTTTTCCTTTTTATGAAGTGCGAACATTAATATGATGCCAATGCAATGAAAAGATTTCTGCTTTTTCTTCTTTACTATTTTCCTCTATGAAATGCAAGTATCAATATGGTGCAACTGACGTGGAACGTTTTTCATTTTGCTATGTGATGAATGCACAAAATGTGAAGATGCAAATGTAATGCTTTGATGCATATGCTATAATGAATAGATTGGAATGCCTAGATGCATGAGGTAAACATTTTTGTGATGATGAGATGCGAGACTTTGGATGCAAGGAATTGAGATGACTATTGACAATTCTGTTGAAAATTTGAATTTGATTCAAACTCCGGTGTTCTCAAGGTTTTTATTTACAAACAACCTCGCTTGTTTTCCCTTTCTTTCCATGATGACTGAATTTTAGATATCACGTAAACAACTTGTGTTCTCTCTTTTGAAGCATTGTCTAGTAAGCATGCATAGGAGTGCAAATGTGAATGAATGAGTCAGTTAACTTGGAATTGGTTTAGGACATGGACATTTATGGCAAGTGAAGGAATGACCGACATGGCTATTGCCGAAGCTTGTGAGGGATCAAGAGATACAAGATTGCCCCAATTCAGGTCTTTGATGAGTGAATAGTTTGCCCCTGTCTAGTGGTGACAACAACTAGGGGCGTAGAAGATGATGAATTGGGAATGCTTCGGCTTTTGAAAGGGAAGGTGGATCAAAAGAGATTTTGTCTCAACTCATAAAGTTTGATGTTGCCCCAGTCATAACAAGGACAAAGCTGCCCTAATTAGAATGGCAATGCCTTGTTTAGGATAGTGAGTTGAGAGATTGCCCCGGTGAGGTTTTGTAGGAATGAATGAGGTGAAGGAATGGGAACGCGCTTGCCCCACTTTCGAATGACATTTCAAATGGTTTCTTTGAGTGTGGTTGTGAAATGCGACAGAGTTATGGTGATGGTTATGAACTGAAGGTGATATATGAATGGGGTGGGCAATGAACAAACCTCCCCAAAGTTGAGAGGTGAAGGGAATGCCCCCTAGTACACACTTTTGGTTTTCTTTAAGAACAACTCAAATGCAATGAAAGTTTTGACTTTTTAGTATGATGAGAGGCTCCACTTGGTGACCACTAGACCTTGTTTTAATGCAACACAAATGCATCTTGGAGTGCAAGTCCTTCTTCTTTTTTACCAATTTTCCTTTTTTGATTGTTTGTTTTTTCTTTTTGAGCAGCTTTCTTTTTTCTGCTTGTTTGTTTTTTTCTTTTGAGCAAACACGTTGCAAATAGATAAACTTATTTGTCCTAAAATTAAAACTTGAGAAAACGAAGGCAATTATTGATCGGAATGGACTTTCTAGGGTTGTGATGTGGAGAAGGGGACGATTGAGCTTAATGAAGTGTTTGGGGTTGATGGGGAGGACGGGTCTTATTCGGTGTTGGCCGATGGTCAATGATTTGTGAAGGAAATGGTTATTAAGTTTGATGAGGTGTTTGGGGGTTTTATGAAAGAAGAGATGGCTAAACCCAATGAATTGAGGGCTTTTTTGAAAGGAGGAATGATTGAACCCAATGAATTGAGGGCTTTTTTGAAAGGAGAAATGATTGAACCCATTGGATTGAGGGCCTTTTTGGAAGGGGAAGTGATTAAACCCATTGAATCTGAGGGCCTTTTTGAAGGGGAGCTCTTATGCTTCATGGCAAAATGTATTGACTCTTAATTTATACTCCATTTGTCTTCCTTTCTTCGTTTTGGGGTTCTCCTCTTTGAACTTTGTTATTCCCCTCCTTTTGTGAATTTTCTTTCCTTTTGACTTGGGTGGAAATGATATACCACCTTTGATGCGGAATTAACCCTCGTCCAGAGTGATGGGGATATCTTGGGCTTTTCTCGGCTTAAGATGGGTAACAAAGGGTATTTTTGTGGTTTTGAATCTTTGGCTTGAGAGGGGTAGGAAATGGACTTTTTGGGATTTTAGGTTCTTGAGGGTATGGAGAGATGGCCAAATTTCATTTCAAATCCCGATTGTTTATTTCTGTAAGACTTAACTTTAGGACAATAATTTATCTATCTTCATGTGTTTGCTCTTTTATTTTCCCCCTTTTTTGTGCCCTAAATTTTGCCTGGACCACTCTTTACGATTTTTCAATCCACCGGGCGCTCTTTTTTGCCTAGGCCCCCCTTTGCGGGTTTTCAACCAAGCGAGCTTATTTTATCTTTTTTATTTATTATATATTTTTTAGAAAGACTTGCACTAAGGGAATATGATACTGACAAGGAAAATTAGTGATCACAGAATTGCCCCAGCATGGAGGACTTAAAGTGTTAGTGAGAATGAACCAAAAAGTCAAGTATGCACTGATGGGAGAGAATATGCGCTTTATGGGTGGACGGGGAGGGATTAGACTTGGATGGGGAATGGTGATAAATGAAGGAAATTGACTGACTCAAACAAGAGACACTGCACGTGGCATACATGCTTACTAGAAGAACGCTTCACATTGGTTAAAACATGATATAAAAAACTTTTTGATAAACTGTTTCAGTCTTTTATCATGGAATGGTTGAGATGCAATGCTTTTTTTTGAAGGAAATACAAATGAGCTATTGATTTAAAAAACTGAGTGCCTTGGAACACCTTGAGTTTGCAAATGAGTGAGGGTCAACTTTTCCAAAAAGGAAAGATTACTTTGCAAGAACATCTCGTCTCTCATCACAACATTTTTGTTGCATGCAATGCATGGATGAAAACATTATGATGTTTACATGATAAAAATGAAATGCATGAAAACATATTCACTTGAAAAGTGTGATTATTCTAAAAGTTTTTTTTTTTTGGTTTTTGATGTTTTCTTTTTAGGCAAGACAAAATATGAAATGCCAATGCGTCTTTGGATGATGAATGATGCAAGAATGATGCTTCTTTTCAAAATGATTTTTATAGAGGCAAGACAAGGTATGAAATGTCAATGCCCCCCCTTTTTTTTTGAATGATGAAAGATGCAGGAATGATGCTTTTTTTTCTAAATGATGATTTTTTTTAGAGACAAGGCCAAGTATGAAATGCCAACGCCCCTTCCTTTTTTGAAAGATGCATGAATGCTACATTTTGAATAAATTTGATGATGAGACATTTTTTGTGCAATGAAATGCATGATACTCACAATGATTTTTTTTTAAAATGCGTGGAAAGACATGATCTTTATTGAATGGAAATGCATGCAAAATGAGATGTTAATGTATTATCTTTTCATGATGTGTGAAAAGGAACACAATAATGCATGAGACGCGCTCCTAATAAGACACGATTTTTTGGATCTTTCGAGAAAAATAGGGGAAAAAGCCTTAGTGAATGGAAACGCACACGTGCGGAGAATGCACTCCTGACAAACCTAAATGAGATAGAGAAGAATGCATGTATAAATTTTATCAAGTTTTTGTTTTATGCAATGCAAATGATGTCTTTATATGAAAATGACGGCGATAATGCGACTTGACATGCATATGAAAAATAAGATGAAAACATTTTTTTCGAGTTTGGTGATTGAAATTTTGGGAACATCACCTCATGTAGCCCGGTAAAAGAAAAGACTATGATGATTTGTTTGAAAGTTTTGCTTTTTGCCTTCTATTTTTTTTGACAATTTTGTTTTATGTAATGCAAGGATGTATGCAAATGATGATGTGAGGCAACCAATTGTCGTTACTCTGAGTAACTTGCATAAAATATTGAGTGGATCCTGACTCAATACTTCACGCAATATACTGAAATGCTTCGACATTTGGTTAACTCGAGCTTATTTTCTTATTTGAAAACAAACCTCACTTGATAGGGTCAAAGTGTCCCGATATCGTTGAGTAACATCTCAAATTTGTAGTGCACAAACAAATTTGAGATATTACCCTTTGTCATTCGAAGGTGCACTTTTACTCATTGAGCTTTTACATGAAGAGCTTTTCTATTTTTTCTTTGTTTAGAGAAAATGCATGCATCGGAAACTTTTCATTTTTTTCATTTTTAGTTTTGGAACATGATTTTGAAAATTATTTGGAGATGCAAATGATTTATTGGAAAAAAAAGGTTTTAGAAAAATGTGTTTGACGGGGTATGACCCGCTCCTACGTATCCCCATTGTAATGAGGAATCAAAGCTTACGTAGTTCTACTGGGTCTTTTTTTTTGAAATAATGCTTATGCATGAATGCCATGTTTTGGATGAACTTGGCGAGGAGCTTTTTCCTCTTCTTCGATTATAAACGAAATGCTTAAGCTATGAAGATGATAATTGTTTTTTCATTTTTATGCAATGAAATGAAAAGCAAGATGAATAATTTTTTTCAAAATTGGAACTTTATTTAGTGCAAATGACGCAATGATGTAATGATGCAATGAAGCAATGATGCAGGATGCAAGATACTTCTTTTTTTTTGAGGTTTCTGCATAAGGAGGGTATTCACAGGCGGAATTTAGAAGACTTTCACACTATATGCCACCTCATATAGGTGTTTAAGGGAAAATCATTTCTTTTTTTTTTTTTGAAAATCTTTGAGGGAAAAATTAACTGGACGAAATGCAACAATGCAGCACACAATTTGGGAAGCCCTTGTGACCTAAAAGGGGGTAGAACCTATGATCTAAGGCACTTTAGGGATAATCTTCTCATGTAGCTCTATTCACACCCTCACAAAGGCCATCAGAGCCACAGTCCCTCTCATGAAAATCCCCGTAAATGCAGCAAACTGCTAGATACGAAGCATCATAAAAGAGCACAACTCTGATTGAGACTTTCGCGAGTAGCCAAACGGACAAAGGTCCTGATGGGCTCCCACTACTCGAATCCACTCATCCTAGGGTATCCTAAGAGACCTGGGTTATGGTCTCTTTCTCTAATCATATAGCCTCAAGGTACAAGTGTGTGTGTGTGCGAAGGGCATTTCCTTAAAAAACTACCCCACCTGCAAATGAAAGTCCCCGAGGGAGAACCTTCCTCGTTCACAACTTTTCCTAAGACAATGAAGCCGCCACCAATATTTATTAAGGAAAATATTAGGAAAACCTTTTTTGGAAAGCGATTGGTCTTGCGAAACTAGAGAATAGGGTTCGGGGGTCGGTTACGCGCAGGGAAGGTGTTAGCACCCCACACGTCCTCTCTACTGAGAGGGAACCTTTAATTAAATGTGTGGTTTTAGTGTGTTGACTTGAAAATACTTAATTTTGCCTCTCTACTTCTCATTGAAAAATTCTTAATGAAAATCTTTATTTATTATGAAAAAGAAAAGGGGGAAGAATGGGTTTTTAGAAGAAAAAAAAACGCTTGACGGGACATGGCCCGCTCCTACGTATCTCCCGGTGCGATGGAGAACTCAAAGCTACGTAGTTCTTCTTTGTCTTTTTGAAAAGTTTTTGTTTTTTATCTTTTTTAGTGAGTTTTCGAAATAGGACGAGCATTAGCGAATGATTAAACTAGCAGAGGCTATAATGAATCACCACTAAATACTCAAAAAGAGAGTTGTACCGCTAGTCAAACGAACAAAGGTTCTGATGGACTATCAATAACAACTCGTTTTTATTATCTTTTTCGAAAGTGATTTTCGAAAGAGATTGATTTGCACGATGATCAAACTAACAAAGGTTATGATGGATCATCATTTATTATTCTTTTGGGAAAAAGACATCGCCGCCAATGGCTAGACGAACAAAGGTTCTGGTTAGCCACTAGCGACAATGGGTTGAAAATGATTTTAGAAAGGAAAATGTTTTTGTTCTGAAAATGATCTTGGTTTGCAAAAGTGATTCTTTTTTGTTATGAAAATAACTCTTTTCTTTTTATTATGCAAATGCTAAACTTTTTTATGGTTGCGCTTGACGAGAGTTTGACTCGCTCCTACGTATCCCAAACGGGAATCAAAGCGACGTAGTTCTAAGGAGCCTTGAAAATGAAAGTCTTTTTGCTTTGGTTTTGAAAAGTGGAGGGCGTTCATAATGATCAAACTAACAAAGGTTATGGGTGACCATTACTAGAACCCACTTAAGTGCATGTAGAAATCTCTTTTGAAAAATGAAAGCCTTCATGATGACCAAACTAACAAAGGTTATGGGTGGCCATCACTAGCACTTGCTATGACTTCGATGCTTAGGAAAATATCTTTTGAAATCGAAAGCATTCATGATAATCAAACTAACAAAGGTTATGGGTGATTATCACTAGTAGCTTATGCATATGAAAACATCTTTTTTGAAACTTAGGCTCTTAGGACATTCAAACTAACAAAGGTTATGGGTGATTGTCACTAATTACCATTTTCATGCTAAGCTATTTAGAAAATAAAACAACGAATGCAAAAAGATTTGGAGATTCAAGCATGGCACAATCATTGAAATCGATTCCTTAGGCAAACAACAACATGGTCATAACTTGCAATTAATCTCATTTGAATTCTTGAGTAAACACTAGCCTAGACTACACATATTAAACCACAACACATAAATAGGCAAAGAAGGAACTTGAATTGGGCATTAAGCAAAAATGCAAGAGTAGGCAAGATTGGATCTAAATGCACATCTAATGGAAGATGCTAGGCGAGAACCATACTCAAATATTTCTACAAAACGCAAGGGAATCTAAATGCACATCTAGTGGAAGATGCAATGTATGGGATGGGCCTATCTAAGTATTGATAATTCCACATGAGAGTAGGCAAGGAAGTGGTAGGTACAAATGAATTCAAAAGAGTAGCCTCAAGTATGATCATTGGCAAACCCTCAATAAGCAAGTCATCTTAGCAATCAAAGCGCCAAAGCATGTTGAATCACTTTGGCCAATTCTCAACACTTAAATTAGTGTGCACAAGTGCACAAGTGTGAATCCTCTTGCCAATCATCAATCTAATTCTTAAGGCAAGCAATTAGGATCAAATCCAAACCCTAGTTTTTATTGAAGTATGCGCCTAAAGCTTATTAATGCAATAGGGTAAAAACTCATGGATGCAAGATGGTAAAATGTTTTGAAAAAATGTTTTATGAGATGAGATGAAAATGTTTTAATGAATGAGGTAAAAAATGTTTTGATGCATGAAGGTAAAAATGTTTTTATGTTTTATGAAATGGTAAAAACTCTTGGTAAAAACTTAATGAAGAGGTAAAAGTAAAATGGTAAAATCTTTTTATGTTTTTGGTAAATAGTTAATGAAGTGGTAAAGTAAAATGGTAAAAAGTGAACAAACACAATTGCACAACTTGCATTTACTCAAACACAATCAAATGACAACTCTCAAGCCATCATTCAATTACAACTCATGAAATAAGCAAGAACACATAAGAATCCTAATTTCCCCTTCTTGGCCGAAGCTAATTGGCATGGAAAATGAGTTTTATTTGACCAAAAATTATGCAAACAAGAGTGAATATGCAAGGAAATATGAGAAAACACAAGAACAACTCTTTCAAAGCCAAGGAGCCACCTCAAACACCCAAGCCTCCCTAAGTGCTTGTCAATAATGTTTGAGATGGCTCCTCAAAGCAACAACAACAAGATATGAAGGAGTTGAGATGAGGAGAAGAAAGTTTATGCAAGAAATTTAAAGATAATGCAAAGTTTTAGGGTTTTTTACCTCCAATCCAAGCTAGGAAATGCAATGAGATGAAGAAAATAGAACACAAATCAACAAAAACCTCCAAGGAACTTCAACTCCAACCCACGAAGACTTGATGAAAACCCTCCTTGATGATGATGTTTGAACTTGAACGGAAAATGGAGAAGATATGTGAAAGAGGGATGAGAGTGAGGTGAGATGGTGGTGTTTGGGTGAAGAGAAAATCAAAAATGGATGAAGGAGGAGGGTGGTAGTGGCTTCGACCTTGATAGGAAAAGGGAGAGGTTTTTGTTGTGCTAGGGTGAAATGAGGCCTCCTCCTTGTTATTTTGGAGTGTAGGCTTATATATGGGTCTAGGTGAAAATAGGGTTAAGGGTAGAATGGGGATGGAATGTTCTATTTCAAGTAAGTTTGCATTTTCTAATGAAGAGGTGAGTGTGAGAGTGTGGGGTTATTTACAAAAAAGGGCATGAGTCCATGTGGGAGTGAGTGATGGTCACCAAAAGTTAAGGATAGTACAAAGCATATTCTTAAGGAATAAGGAATAGAAGAGTGTGGAAGAAATTGTGGAGAGAGAGAGAGAGAGGGAATTTCGAAATTGTGGGGGGAGAGAGAGAGAGAGAGAGAGAGAGAGAGAGAGAGAGAGAGAGAGAGAGAGAGAGAAACTTGTTTTTGGTCTTTTGTCTTATTGAGGACACTTCCTTCTTTTGAATTTTGAATTTTGAATTTTTGGGCATGGAAGTGAAAGTGCACCTATTAAAAATGTGTCATATATACTTGAGCACCATAAAATATTCCCTTTAATTAATCTAGACAATAAAAATTGTCATTTAATAATTGGGGAATATTTAATGGTCTTTTTTGGGTTTTTTATGCACTAAAAATGGGGAAAATGCATTTTTAATTATTTTAGACTAGGATTTTCTTTCCAAAAATTATACAAAAATTACCCTTAGTAGAGTAACATGTATGCCATGTCCTTGACCTGGTCTTGGTCCAAAAATAATTAATTTGCTTTTATTTAAATGCCCAAAAAATGCAAAAATATGCACTATTTTATTTTCTAAAATTCTTGAAAATTAAGAAAAATGTTTTTGGGTGCCAAAAATTAATAATGGCCTTTTTGAAAATAAAAACACGTGCCAAATGACAAGGGCACAGGGCAGCTCATGCAGTTACGACTGACGCGCGCGCATAATTCAAATAAAAAAAATGTGAAATAGGGGATGAATACACATAAATGCACAAATCCACTATTTTCCACACATTATGAATTACCTTATTGTTCTATTTTTTCTGAAAAAATGTTTTTGACTTGGGCGGAAAAAATTGGGGTATGACAGTTCTAAATACACAACTTCCAACTCTAACACTACAATTTCCTTAATTAATTCTGTAGCTGGCTGGATTACAAAATAACAAAAGGTTAAGAACTTGACAAATAGAAGAGAATTATACCAAAACTTGAGACATAGAAAATCTATCTGGTAAACAAAACTTGTGTGTGGGGACTACAAGGAATTATACCAATATGGACCATTAGTGTCCCAACATTATGGTTGGGAATAATGACATCAAGCGTATATCCTTTGCATTAATGTTAGATAATTGTCAAAAAATGAAAATAAAAAGAATAATGAAATTTCTTTTTAGCATCATGATCATCCACACATCTATGGAATAGTACTTTCTGTTATAAGATTACATAAAAAAGGGTAGAAAGAAGTGATGATTATTTCTTGATGAAAAAAACAGGAGTGATCGATTATACCAGCTTCATTCTGTCTGAGGGCTCAAGTTGATTATCTGGATTGTTCTCCTCAACTCTTATCTTATCAGGAAGACTGCCATGTAGAAAAAGCAAATATCAGAAATTTTTTATTTGCATTTTCAGCTATGTAGCACAGAAAATAAATTGAAAGGCGTGTCTCGTATCCAACACACCCACTGTGGTTTACATTCGATCACTTTCATTTCTCAATTTATTATCGATGTCTATGTGTTTGTGTTAGTGTTGGTGTGTCGTGTGTCGTGTGAAGTGTCTATGTTGGCGTTTTAGGGATTTTCAGCAACCCAAACTGCATTCAAGACAACCCCAATTCTGTAACTCTATAAAAGGTTGGAACTTTGAACCTCAAGTTTCAATTTCAACCAATCAATCACCCTCCCATATGTCCTCAAATGGGTATGTAGACTAAGCCAAATTAGTCCCAGAAACAAGGAAGAATAATTGCAGAGGAAGCAGATACTAAATGTGAAAGCTTTATGATCCATTTTCCTTAAAAGCAACAAATATTAGATATAAATTATCCCAATTAACCAAAGAACCTCAAGTGTAAAAACTCAACTGGAAAAGACAGTGATGCAGACTCTAAAACCATACAAATAATTACATCCAATTAAATTCCAAAAACAAGCCGTGTCCAATAGATAAAGGCATCAAATGAAACTTATAAAAAGACACAAACCCTAAGCAGTGAGAACAATAGCAACACCATCTGCTTTAATCTTCTTCTCAGCAATCTTCTTTTTTTTAGAGCATTTACGGTGTATGTTCTTGATAGCAGCCTTGTCTGTGCCACAATTCATCATCAAAAGAAACTAAAATTGTAGAATCAAATCAAACACATCAAATGACTTGAACACCTATTCCTAAGATCTAAAACTGATTCTACACATTTTACCTCTTATCTCGTGACTTTTTCCTCGAGGAGATCAATTCTTCGGTGAGGCAACAACTTTCAGCTTCAACATCCTCACCTAGTTCAAGTAGTTCCTGCATCCATGAGAACACAAATGTTTGAGATCACACTAGTACTAATCGCCAACGGCCACTTTCAATTGAAGAAACTAGAAAGTACAGAGAGGCGTGAGAAAGAAATGTTTGAGATCACACTACCATTAACCAATAACTCACCCTTTGAACAAAACCCTAGAAAATACAGAGAAAGAAATGGTGTTGATTTTAGGGCGAGGGAGTGAGGGCCACACAGAGCTCATGACGCAGAGACGACGACGACGCACAGGTGAGACGGAGTGAGACGACGGCGCACCAGTGAGACGGAGTGAGACGACGGCGCACCAGTGAGACGGAGTGAGACGACGGCGCATCGGTGAGACGGAGTGAGACGACGGCACAACGGCGAAAACTGAGGGAGACCGCGATGATCTGGTGAGGCGACAGAGCTGGGGCGAGAAGAGACGATGTGAAGATTTGAAGAGGCGAGTGCAAACTGAGAGGGGTGAGCGTGAAGGAACTGAAAAGATGGTGGTGGAAGAGAGGAGGGAGGCGCGAACGGTGGTGCTGCGAATGAGAGTGAGAGGGAGCGAATGAGAGATTAGGGGTGGTACTGCGATGAGAGTGAGAGGCAGCGAATGGGGTTGTACTGCAAAAGCCTAATTTTTTTTGGTTTCTATAACGGGTGCTTTTGTGACCCGTTATGGAAGTCTAAATTTTTGCACTTTCTATAACGGTTATGTAATGGAACCGATATGAAAGATGGTTTTTACACTTTCTATATCGGTTCCTATGGCAACCGATATAAAAATTGTAATTTTAATTACAAAACTGCCACCGCGTCACTTTTAATATCAGGCCGTTTTTAACCGATATAAATGACAGTTATAAAATGCATTTTTTCCACTAGTGTTTGTTGTTCTTCAAATAAACCCCCTAAAATATTTGTGGGTTGCACTCAACCATATGCACCAAAATACATCATAGATTACACATTGCCACAAAAACTTATGCTATTTAGTTACACCAAAACCTCAAAAACTAATCATGGTTATGAAGGGGTTGAATTAATTAATTAATTTTCAGTAGACATGATTATGATAGGATGTTATGGGAGTATATGATAGGATGTCATGTAGTGGGAGGAGACTTTTGTTTATTTGACACAATTGGAAGAAGATTTTAGTGATGATTGTTGTTTGATCTAAGGCATGCTCAACATTCACAAAAAATAGTAAACAATTAATTTCAAAGAGAAGCCCTGTAAATAAAATTATGCCAAGAAATTTTTTTTTAGATAAGCAAAAATTGTATTGATGGGGGCACTAGGGGTGCACCAATCCCATATACATTAATGAAAGGGGGAGGGCTCCTCAAAACCTCCCTGAGCCAAAACCCAGTAGAAAAAAGGCTCAAGCAGGGAAAAAGAGTACCTCAAAACGGAATAAGGTTGCTAACAATGTGAATGTCAACCCACCGTTTCTCCCCATTCTAAGCATTGAAGTGGATTAGACCACCACATTGAAATTGAAATAGATGAGCATAACTTCAATCTATAAACACACCAACTCCAAGTTAAGCATTTGATGCGGTTCACCACGGATTCGGCATTTGGTTCCTCGTTGTTAAAAATAGCACCATTCCTTGCAAGTCACACACTCCAACATGTTGTTAACCAGAACATGTGTTTCGTACGCTTCGCCTTCTTCCCTTTGCATATGCGACCACAACTAAGGAAGAAGCCAACAATATCCAGGGACATGTCGAAATCAACTCCGAGCCAATTGCCAACAAGCTGCCATACGGAACGAGCAAAGCTGCAGCTGAGGAACAAGTGGCTGGCGGTCTCGCGAAAGCTACTGCACAGCGAGCAGCTAGCCTCCGGTTCAGAATGGAGGACATTTCTGTGAGATAATTGGTCACGGACAGGCAGAGAATCAAGCAAAAGACGCCATCCAAAGACCGCAACCTTCGAAGGAACAAGCGATGTCAACAACGCCCCCGACAAACGCTGCTGAACCGAAGCAGTTGAAAGAATGTTGCTGCGGACCAGTAGCTGATATGCTGAATTCACCGTGAAACTCTTAGTCTGATCCTGCGGCCAAATCCATGCGTCTTCCTTCCCTCTCGTTGGCGTTACCGATTGCAAAATACTGTCCAATATCTCACCTTCGGATGCGCAGACAGAATTCGTAAAAACCTGCCACGGTTATGCCAAGAATTGGTTCCGAGCAAAGGGATCTGTTTATTCATGTTCAATCTTATGCATAACAATTATCATATTCGGTGAATATTGCAACCTCATTCAATGTTAAGACAAAAATAATGGTGATCCAAGCTTACCCTTTAGCTAATGTCAAACACAATATTGTCTTTTCTTCTTTACGGGAAGTTCAAATTTGAGTTATACCCTGTGATTTCCTTTTGCATCAGAGAAATTCGTAACAGCTAAGAGATCATTGTATATTGTTGTATAAAATGAAGAAGGAAAAATGCTCACTTTATTTCACTTATATAGCACCAACAAAGGAAAGAAAAACAAAAACAAAGAACAAAAAGAAGTACCTGAACGATGTGGCTTGCATGATGCATCAACCTCTATTCAATTTTTTGAATTAAATAAGAAAGCAAATAGGATCGAACGGTTGAAAAAGATATTCCCAAAAACAACCTCTCGTGCCATATTCCCTCCTTCCTGCACATAATGAAAAAATGACATATAGCACATAAATAGTTGCATATTAATTTCCATGGATACTTTGGGAAATAATATTAACAATAAAACAATAAACATCACATAGATAAAAAAAACATATTCTCAAAGCAGAATTAGAAACCAAACCACTAACTAAACTCTAAGAAAAAGCATTTGCGGGATAGGGAAAATGAACATTTATTTTAAAGCCACTAATGAAAAAGATATTGCAAGACACGGCTGGAGAGAAAAAAAAGCACCTGTGAGAAGGAAGTAGAAATGAACAGGTGACATGAAAGAGAAGGCTAAGCAACAATGAATCTGGTTTCTCTCCTGTCAATGTCCACTGTCATTTTGTCAATAATATCTACACCATTGGATACATCTAATGGTATAAATTATTTCTCTTCCAAAAATTAATCCCTAAAATCTGAATTCCTAAAACATGGAAAGAACCACAACATACAACAGCTATGGCAGGTTTACCAATCCGATGGTTACCGCTGCGCCGCCGGCAGTCACCGCCGAGCCGCCAACAACCACTGTTGTCAAAATGATATCACACCATTTAAAATTTGAAATAATCTAGTGGTGTCTATTGTTTCTCCCAAAAAAATCATCTAATCCCTCAAATCTGAAATCAGAGAAAAGGAGTCAGAAATGAATGGTCTATATGTAGACAGTTCCTGAATTAATATAATTATGATTATGATATATATATATATATATATATATATATATATATATATATATATATATATATATTTGAACTGTCTTTGTTTTATTCGATGTAAGATTTATTCTCAAACATGTAATGTTTTATATATTGCATGTGATGTTTTTACATTCCATTTTTTCTTAAAAAAATGTTATGAAATACTTCATGCATATGAAATGATCAAATAATTGTGATAAGAGTAGTAATAGAGTAATATACATGTATATCTACAAGCACTTTTAGCGTCTTTAGACTTTTCGTGACACTAAGAGTTTTGAAATCACACTCACCTAAACGTTTTCTTTAGAAAAAAAATTTACATGTCCTAAATTAGTGATATACTTTGCATAAATGACTAAAAATGTCCTCCCAGTTTGTAATATTCGGTGAGCACTTCTCAATTCTCAAAAAAATTGAAAATGTCTATTACAAGAACTTTGAGTTATAAATATTAGAGTGGATACTAGTCCCTGATTGTTTGATTGCATGCCAACCTGTCCTAAGAACCTTGTTTTGAATGAAATGCTATACGTTTATTCCTTTGAAAAAATAGTGTAAACTACGCAGTTTTCAGTATGATTTGTGAATATTAGGACCCGTAAACCTGAAAGACCATTCTTATATTTCTGTTCCAAAGACACCAAGTTTAAAGGTACAAATTTTGAAAAACCAAATTTGATCCTTAAACTTGGTATCTTGTAAACTTGGTGTTCACTAAATCTTAATGAAATGTAATAAAAGAACATTGTAAATTCATTTCTAAATAAGAATGGTAGGAAAGGGGAGATGCTTGAATAAAGTAAAGTGAGAAGAGAAGTGTAGTAGTGTGTTACAACAGAAGAAGGCTATTTTGACCTTTACAAAAAAATATGGGGTGTGGGTAAAGATTGTGGAGGTGCGTATAACACTTTTGCTTGTAATAAATATGTTCATATTCATACAACATTGAGGTTTGCTATTTGCAGTCTCTCATTTTTCAAATACACCCCCAAGACTTTAAAATCCTATTTCAACACTTATTTGAACTCATTTTTCTATTAACTTCTTGAACATATATTTTGGTATGTTCTTTTATATATATATATTCCTTCCTCTTTTTTTATTTCATGCCATTAGGAAAAATCAGTTGAAGACTAATGAGTCTACAAAATAGTAAAATATAGTTGGGATTTCTTATTAGTAATTAGAATTAACCTAATTCATTTGTATATTTAGTTTGGAGTTACTTTGCTGTCCAAAAAGTTTAGAAATTTGGACTCAAAGTTCTCGTCTTTATTTATATATATATAAAAATTTCCCAAGAAAATTATAAAATTTTATATATACATTACTCCAAGAAAATTATAAATTTTCTATATATACGTTACTCCAAAAAAATTATAAATTTTTATAACAAATTTTTTGATATTTTTTACCATCTATTTGTAGTCTCGTGTGTTAAGCACCGTATATATCTAAAAGGTTTAGAAATACACTTAGGATTTAGAAGAAGTAACATATCGTATATATTCAAACCTTCAAGAAAGCAGAGATAGTTTAAATCATAAAATCATACTTTTTTACAATATAGAGGCTTGTACTATACACATTATTTAAAGGTCCCCATCTGCGCTCACCCATATATTGGCTTTTGAATATTTCCATAAAAAAATTTAAAATTCAAACACACGTTAAGAGATTTATTGTCCCGTTTTTATCAAAAAAATAGATTTATTGTTACCGTATTTTTTTTGTTCTCCCTAAACTCGTTCTTCCTTTCGAGAACTTTTGGGCAGAGCATTGTGGGCTATCCACGAAGAGTCTCAATGCTTTCAATGAAAGACTAATCTCTGTTTTTGTTTAGGAGTAAATTTCGCACAAATTGGTCACAGTAAGAATCCTACTTGAGAGGATCAGGACGACCCCTCTCTCTGTTGGTAGATTATGTCGTTGAATCTAACGGTGATAGTTTCTCATTAAAGCGGTGTTTTAAAACTCGGACCGGTGACCGACTCGGTGAAGGTACCGGGTCACTGGGTCAAGGGTCGGACCGAAGGGTCGACAGTTGAACCGCATGACCAAAACCGGGACCGCATGACTCGGACCCGGTCTCTATTTCCCGAATTTTCAAGACTTATATAGTATATAATATAAATTTCGTACTTATAAAATTAATAACTATGTTTATTTTATATCTACTAAATTATAAAAATTAATATCTTAATTTATTAATATTTTTAAATTTATTCATACATAATATTAATCTACTTTAGATCACACAAATTAATATGTACTCAACAAATATTGTGCTTGTTTTTGCTAATAATGCGATAATAGAAAAAAAGATGAAAAAGAGCAAAAAAAGAAACAGATTAAACGACGTCGTTTTGATAAAAAAAAAATTAAAAATGAACAACCCGGTCCGGGTCGCCGGTTTTTGCGAAACCCGTCCGAGTCGCGCCGGTTTCCACCGGTTTGCTGTATGTCCGATCCATAACCCTTACCGGCTCGGTTACCCCCCCGGTTCCCGGTTCGACCGGTCCGGCCGGGCCGAGCCGGTTTTTAAAACACTGCATTAAAGGGTCATACTACATTGTATATATGGCTTACAATCTATCAAAAAAGAATCCACCAAAAATCTATCAAAAAATATATAGATGTGTGTTGCAATTTAAAAGGATTATCCTATATTTCTTTGCCATAATAGCTCAAGTTGCATACTTTAGATTAAAAATGGTAGGACTGAATACATTCATGAAGTCTCATTTCTCAATTATAGACGGAACCCAACAACATAAAATAGTGTTTATATATTGTGATCTCTGCTATCCAATACAATTGTTTGCTGCTTCAAAAGAAAATACATGCAATTGTTTGCTGCATAATGATTTAACTGAATAATGATCTCGCAACGGTTTTAAAATTGAACCGAGTGATTGTGAGGGGTTACGGTAGAACTCACTGAGATATGTTATCTCACCCTATCATTATTGTGGTTTTTACAGTGAAACAGGGTAAGAGGAAGACAAGGCAGCACGAATAGGTGACGTGCTTATGGAGATGCTGAAGACTTGTAGTTTTGAATTTCCGATTATGCTTCTCTTGTTATTTTTCGTTATGGTTACGTAACTTGTATTTGATATGAGTTGTATAAACCTATTCCGCTTCTCTGGTTATGATATTGAACAATAGACTCTGTATTCCTTTTTAAGTTGAGAACCAATTTAAATTCTATGGATTTGAAGACAGGTTGAGCCGAGACATTATGTTCTATTATCCAAAAAAAAAAAATAGTATGTTCAATATCTAAACAGGGATTGTGTCCTCTGATTGTTGTTAAGTCGTGCACTTCAGTGTATCTACATGTTAGAAATATTGGGGTGTTACATCATTCATCTAGAAACCCCAAAACCCTATACACAAAAAAACCTTATCAGAACCAAAAATTAAAACAATAGGCAAAGTATCAAAACAAAAATTCAAAAAAAGGGAAGGGAAAAGGGAAGAGGAGAACCCTAAAACTGCTATGCAATTAATTGATATCAATTATTACTTTTGATCCCTTGAATGACTAATGAATCCCTACATCATAAGACCACCGGACATCATTTATTTCTTTAAAATCAAAATATCTGGAAGGCTATTATCAAGTATCCCTATAGTTTCCTTTCAACAAACATCCTAATACAATAACAATAACAATCAAACAAAATCATATTTGAGAGTAAGTAAGTAAATATCAAGAGACCTAAATAGTAAGAAATCGTAATGAAGTCTATGCTTACCAACCAAATTTTATAGAGAAAATGATTTGAGAAGCTACCTTATGCATAGTCTTTCTGTTGTTGTCCATATGTTGTTGTTAGCTTCCCTAAAAAATAAAAAAATGAAGATGCAGAAGAAGGATAAAACTGAATAAAGTCCAGCCAAAAAAAATATAAAGTCAGAAAATAAAGAAGAATCAAAACCGGTCAAATGTTGGTGGAAACATAGTATAAGGATATGTTATTTTTTTACCTTTTGTTGGACATTATATATGAAACCCAGATGTATAATTAACTAAGAAGAGAAGCAGAAAAAGAACAACATCTAATCTAAAGAAAACATTAAAACCCAAAAGACACAAAAAACAAACTGAGAAGTAAGAATAAGATAGGGTTTCAGATGCATCTATGAAGAAGTAGGAAGGAATACGATAAAAAATGAAGAGAAATAGAGAAAGGGGAAAAAGAAATGGAAAGGTGATGAAGAAGATAGAGATCGATAGAAGATTGAGGTGCGGGTGAATGGAGAGTTGTTTTTGAATTTGGAGAAGAAGATGAAAATAGAAAGATAAGGGTTTTTGTTGAAGAAGAAGAAGAACAGAGGAATTGGAAGGAGGGTTATGGCTAATTGATTTCTATTCAACGAAATTTGTGGGTTGTAGCTGGTTTTTTTTCTTTTCAGTTTCACGTTTTCGGCCTAATTCATTGCACTGTCTAGAAGTAGTTACAAAATTCTTTATCGCGTTTGATTCTATCACATTAAATTCGGCAGTTATGTAATTTATTCAGTTTCGAGCCTTAGAGTGCGTTTGGATGGAGCATTAGAAAATTCTAAGGAATTTTAAATTCTTGGCAATTCAAATGCATCAATTGAAATACTTTCATTTTCAAAATTATTTGTTTGGATGGGATAATTAAAATTCTTCATTCTTAAAAATCTCTATTTGGATAGAGTAATTAAAATTCTTCATTTTTTATATTTTTTAAAATTCTTCACTTTTCCTAAGGGTCAAATGACATGCGAGTTCAACGACCGGCGGAACCGACACACTGGATGTTGGGCCCGACTAACCGAGAGTGGATTAGTCCCGGCCTACCAAATTACAAAGTTAGAGGTGGCAAAGCAAACTATCCCGCTCGTCTGGGCTCGGGCCTACCCAATTATAATAATAACAATTCTTTAGCATAACAGGTGAATTTTAAGCTAATACAAATTTTGAGGCATATTAACTCTTCTTTTTGTGAAGTCTTTCATCTTTAAATCTTCTCTTAAAAATTAACTAATAAAGGGTATGTAGATATTCTATAGGTGAAGGCCAATTTTTTTAATTTGAAAAGAGACTACTTCACGATGAACATCCATGAGAGAGAGAGAGAGAGAGAGAGCAATTTGGAATTTTTGAAAAATTATTTTCTTTGAAGAAAGTAATTGTGCAAAAGAAAATTATTTTTTTAAAGAACATTTTTACCAAAAAAGGAATTTCAAATTCTTCACTTTTTTGTGGTATTTCAAATTCTATAAATTTAGTCTTACTAAAATACCTCATAAAATCCATTCATTTTGAAAATTCTGCACATTTATTATCCAAACAAGTTAATTTGGTTTGAAGTATTTGAATTACCCTCTTAAATTACATTACCCTCAAAAATTGCCTTATCCAAACACAACCTTATTGTTCATTGACCACCCACTTATTTCCTTTTCAAATTCATTCGGCGATTAATGTTTGATTACATGGCTGCCACCTATTTTTTTTCGTGATTGTGTGGATTTAAATGAGAATAGGTGTGGCGCTGATATGGACTCTTGGACAATTCATGATTTAATATAATAGTTATGATTATATATATATATATATATATATATATATATATATATATTTGCATTGTCTTTATTTTATCCAATGTAGGATTTATTCTCAAACATGTATTGTTCTATTGTGATGTTTTTACATTCCATTTTTTCTTAAAAAAAGGTTATGGAATATATGATTATGTTAATATCTCCACAACTGCTTTTAGAGTCTTTAGACTTTCCGTGACTCTAAAAGTTTTGAAATCACATTCACAGCCACCTAAACTTTTTCTTTAGGAAAAAAAGTTACATGCCTAAAATTAGTGATAGACTTTTTCATAAATGACTCAAATTGTTCTTCCAATTTGTGGATTCTCATTGGCATTTCTCATTCTCAACAAAAAATTGAAAATGTCCATTATTACAACTTTGAGTTAGAAATATTAGAGGGGACAGAAGTTATATTAGTCCCCGAATTTTGATTAGATGCCAACTTTATTAATAACTTTGTTTTGAATGAAAGCATTTCATTTGAAAAAAGATTGTATCTGCATTGTTCTGTACCTTACCTCGAGACTGATATCCGATCCTAGATACCTAGTCAGATCCGAGATAGTTGGTAATCAAGCTCCTGATCAATCCGAGTCTGGCTCCGATCCGGGGTGGTGGGTACCTGCAATGACACTCCGACGCTCAAGTCAGCAAGTGGACTGATTGCAAGTTAGATGGTTGGAGAGTGTGTACCTTTAATGCTTGCATTGAATGCTTATTTATAGGTTTTGGGGATCAATGGAAACCATTGGATCTAGGTTTTTGATCTCCTCCATTGGTTGATAGATTTGCATTTGGTGTTGGGCCTTAAGCACAAAGGCCCAATCCGTAACATGCATTATGTAAACATCAAGTTTATGGGGACATTTTTTTTAAAAAAATTGCATCGTAAACTTAAAATATTGCGTGGACACCAAATTCAACATTTTTGTAATTCTTTTTATTGCACTTATACAAACATAATCAATATCAAACCACAAAAATTTGTAAACTTGGAAGTTGTTCCTAATATTGTTTCCCTAAACATCAAGTTGGTGCGCGGCCCCTCACTGTTGGTTGCCTTGACAATTTTAGCGACATGAGAACGTTGGCTCCGGAGTTCGAACCCGGGTGTGGCCAATTATAGTGTGTGTGCATGGTGTTTATTTGTCAATTTATCTAAGTAGACAAAAAAAAAACATCAACTTTGCATAATACCGTTTTTTAAACTTTGTTATTAGTAAACTTGGTGCCTATACAAATTTTAGTTTTGTAAAAAATATAATTTGTAAACACCAAGTTTAAGAATACACATTACAACAAACGTATTCCATAAAATTAGTATTCACGACTTATATTTTTCTACAAAAAGTATGTAAACACCAAATTTTCGGGATACTGATTTTCTGAAGTTTGTATCTTGTAATCTTGGCGTTCAATAAATCTAAATGAAATGTGATAAAAAATAATGTAAATGCATTTTTAAATAAGAATGGTATTAGTCGGGTTCGATCTACTGCGATAGAACAAATTGGAGATAGGTTTTACTTACCTCCCGATCGAATTCCGAATTATTCAGGGCACATTTCCCCAGGACACCGGATCCCCTAGACCAAAAAAAATTTAAGAATAGTAGGAAAGGGAAGAGAGACTTGAATGAAGAAAAGTGAGAAGAGAAGTTTAGTTGTGTGTTACAATGGAACAAGGGTATTTTTGACCTTTAAAAAAGTATGGGGTGCTGCTAAAGATTGTGGGGGTGTGTATAACACTCCTGCTTGTTATAAATATGATCATACTCTTACAAGATAAGAGTCCAACGAATTAACACATAGCCTTTCATTCAACACCCCATTGAGGATTTGACCAAAAAACAAATACCCCATTGAGGGTTACTATGTGCAGTCCAGCATTTTCAAATACATACCTAAACTTTAAAATCTTATTTCAAAATAAATACTCATATTAGAAACTTTCAGAATCAACATTTATTTGAACTCATTTTTCTATTAATTTCTTGAAGACATATTTTGGTATTCTAAGAAGTTAACTTTCAAAATGTTTATTTTTTATGGAATGTAAAAGATGTGTTTCAGAAGTTAAGTACCGAAAGACATGAGGTGTATCAAGTCAAAGAAAAGTTTTAATATTAGAAGATAATGAGTAAATTTGAACCGTAAAACTACACATGAATGATCATAATTTTTTTTTTTTGACAAAACATGAATGATCATAATTAAACGGTTTATAAGTAAAGTTCTAGAGTATAAAAATGTGCTCTAGGTGTAATTATTAATTTTTTAATGTGATTTTTTGCCTTTTAATTTATCTATTTCTTGAGTTTTCTACTTTATCTGGATTGGTTGCTTTTTGTTTTTCAATTGAATGAATGGGATTGCAATAAACAAGTTGATATAAGTGCCTAGGGGTTTTACGAAACAAAGTGCATCATTGGTACCATAAAATGTTTATGCTGATTTCCATTGTAGTAGTTGCTTCCCAAGTAAGAGAATCTCATGCCTGCCATTAGAACTTTTTTGTCTCCCACTTTCAGCTTTAGTACAGCACCCGCAAGTTGCCTTTTGACATAATATTGACAAATAATAGTAATTTTTTTCTTGAATTAATTAAGAAATACTCCATTAGGTCTTTACTCTTTATTATAAGCATAAAAAGTTAACTATTTTTGAAATGTATTAAATGCTAAATTTCATTTATGTCTTTGTTTATCATGGGTAAACCCATCCCTGCACGCAACTGCAAACACTACTGCTGCGAGATACTGAGATTTATTTAAGGGTTTGACCTCTTTCACCAGATGTTTTTTTATATGTACCGTTCAGTAGGGGTGTTCGCGGTGCGGTTTGGTTCGGTTTTGAGATAAAAAGTGAACCAAACCGCAAGGTAAAACTACATGCGGTTTGGTTTGGTTCGGTTGGCTTCCTAAAATAAAACCGAACCAAACCAAACCAAACTAATGCGGTTTGGATTGGTTCGGTTGGTTCGGTTTTTTCCAAGACAAAACATAATTTAAAACGAAGTTAAAATTAACTAACATAAAAAATGGCTAACATAAATCTTTAAGAAAAAATCTACTCAAATATATGTAGTATATAAATTACGCTCTTTTAATTCTTTTAAGATAGTTAAGACAATGTTTAAAAGAATTTGAATTAAATATTTTATTGTAATTTTTAAATATAGCATAACAATATAGATTATTTGTAAGTGAGTCAAAAAATTAATTGTATTTGGGCTAGTAAGTGAGTGAGAGTTGGGTTTTAGTTGCATTTGGGCTAGTAAGTTAGTAAGGAAGGTTGTAAGTCAATAAGTCTTAGTGTTACTTGCGGTTTGGTTTGGTTTGGTTCGGTTTCTATAATCAAAACCGCGAACCGAACCAAACCGCGCGGTGCAATGAAAAAAAGAACGAACTAAACCAATAAGAAGCGGTTTTTTGCGGTTTTCGGTTTGGTTTGGTTCGGTTTGCGGTTTTCTATTGGTTTGGTTCGGTTTTGAACACCCCTACCGTTCAGGGGTCGAACCCTTAACTAGATGTTTAAGGAGGTCAAGTATCTATCACTTGTGTTACACCATGTTAGTATATTTTTTTGTTTATTATGAGAGAAAATGTTAAGAGTAGTTAATTTTTTTTTTGGTAAGTAAGAGTAGTTAAGTTAATATAGTTGCATTTGTAGGACAAAACTTCAATTTATAGATGTATTAATGAAATCTAAAGATTTCAATACATTTCTTTGGCCTTGATGATCTTAGCCATTTGTTTCTTCTATTTGAGACTGATGAGTATTATTGTTATTCAAAATTGTAGACTAAGAGTGAAAAAATCACATCAGTACGAAACCATCAACAGTAGTGGATACAGCATACATAACGGGCAAACACAATTAATCATCAACTAATAGTTAATTAATCGCCATCGTCAGGACCTAACGAACGCTCATAGGACTACAACGTCAATGCTATCCTAACATCATCTACTCCAATGTCTTGCTCAAACCATCAACTACTCTGTCAATACATCTGAGTCCATCTAACTCTGGGTACTCAGCAACAACAATTAAAAGGGTGTAAAATATATATTGGACAACAAATACTCAATTAGATCTATTAGAAAAGGCTATTTTCTCACATTGAGGGAATCACAATACAAATTCTCATCGGTGGATATATCTATAATAAGTGTCAAATTGCATCTTGAATTAGTGGAATTATTCTTTTTTAAAAGAAATAGTATTATAGTTTGGAGCGTATAAATACATAAATTTTTAGAATTAATGACACGTCTAAGATTTTATTTATATACTAAAAATTATAATAATTGAAGTCTTTATTTCTTCTAAGAAATTGAAAAGATCTCCACTCATGGGTATCAAAACGAATTTTGATCAAGTGCAGTCTAAGAGAGTTTGCAGGGTCAAATAGTCGAAAAATTAAATCCATCCAATCAAGATCAGATAGTCTAGTTTTTATGCAAAATTTTTGATTTTTTCTTCTGAATTTGAAATATGGACTATTCAATATCGATCAGACGACTCCAAACTTATCGAATACACGATTGCACAATCTCATCTGCAGACAAACCAGACCCCATATCATAAGATATTTCGGAAAACTAAAAGCTATAACTAACTCTTGGCACT
Organism: Astragalus membranaceus; assembly: GCA_039519185.1. NCBI lineage: Eukaryota > Viridiplantae > Streptophyta > Magnoliopsida > Fabales > Fabaceae > Astragalus > Astragalus membranaceus. Next base: position 21,182,644 of record CM076852.1, read on the forward strand.
TGATTTAAAACTACCTTTAGCCTAAACAACTTGAACTTTAAAACCCTTAACCTAATCATTTTTTTGGAGATATTGTCCCAACCTTAGCAAAGCTTCCACCTTAATTTTAGCATTGCTTAATGTTTTTATGTTTAGGCGTGCACGCATGGGTTTATATATAATTGATTACTAGGACAACAACCATAATTAAAAAAAGAATTGTACAACACAAAAGTAATCAACACTTCTATTAATATTTCAAACTATGCCAACATAACATGTCATTGAATCACCTTACACAATTTTAAAATCAACCAAAGTTTCCAACCACCAAATAAGTACATAATTAAGGTTCCTATTCTAAGAGAAACAAAAGTGAAGAAAGGTCCACATTACATTAAACTCACTTCACTTTTTTTCTTTTTTGTTAGTATTAATTAATAATGAGTTTGATATTAATTAAAAGTCATCATACTCAAGCACAACAAGGATTGTTAATTGGTTGGCTTCTTGCTAAACCAAGTAGCTTCTTCTCCTTAATAGCTGGATCTTCAAGAAGCAAAACCTTGTCTTTGTCTTTAACACCAATCATGTGTAGGAATTCATTGTCATCCCTCTCTTTACCTTTGAATAGAAGCCTTTGTTCTCTTGGCTCCAAATTTGTTACTAGTGATAAAATCATTTTCAATTCCCCTGCAAGTTTTCAGTCATTCAAAAATTGTTAAATACACAATATTGTAGATCATTCTAATATTCCCTATAATATATTGCAAAAAAAATTATATTAAATAAATAATTTATACTCAAAACCCAAAAAAAATAAATTAATATTCATTCACAATTTTTTTCAAATACACAGTTGAAGATCATTCTTATAGTCTCTATAATATAATGCACAAAAATATTAAGACTTTGTTCTCATAAGTAAATAATTGATCACTCAAACTCAAAAAAATATTATTATTCATTCACAAATTTTGTCAAATAATATTTGAAGATTATTTTCATAGTCCCTATAATGCACAAAAATGGGACTTTTTACTCAAATAATTGAATTGTTCACTCAAACCCAAATAAAAAGTTATTATTCATCCACAAATTTTGTCAAGTACACATTTGGAGAGTTTTCTTAATAGTCTCTATAATGCACACAAGAGAGACTTTTTTGATTCATTTTTTTTATAAGTAGAAATATTATTAATGTTGATCCAACTTGTGTACCACTCTGCCAACCTTCTAGAAAGGGTTGTAAAGGCCACAAAATCATTTGGTACCAAAGAGAGGAAAAAAGAGGTTCATAGTTAACTAATTGAAATTGTAAACAAAAAAGAAAAAAAAAATTAAATTTTGGGTTTGTAACCAAAACTAAAGTTATAGAAAGTGAAAGGAAGACATACCAAAAGTTGAAGTAGCTTCAATAGAAATATCATGCCATTTTGAAACAGTTGAGACTCTAATAGTGATCAAACCTTCCCCAACACTTTTATTACTCTCTCTTTTTTGAACAAGCATACCACCAGGCCTAACTTCCCATTTGATTTCACTACAATCCTTTTCAACTTGTGGTGGAGAAGTTGCTTTGTTACTTCCAACCTTAGAGCTACTTCTAGAGAATCTCTTTGACTTCAACTTGATCAAAATCATCTTCTTCCTTTGCTTCTCTCTCAAAAACCCTTTTGAGTTTTTCTTTGTTTCTTCACTTATTGGAAGAAATGGATTAAGAAAAGTTGATGTGGTTAGAGCCTTTATATAATACTTGAAAGTGTGGTAAAATGACAAATTAGAAGACATGAATAAAATATAAGCCGACCCTTGTGTTTCAAAAAAAGGAAGACTTAAGGGAACAGAAATGACAATAAGGTTTTCAAACACATGGAAGACAATATGGGCATTTGTCTTTTCTGTTGATCTTGGGAAGGGCTAAGTGCACATGGGGGTAGTAGGTGCTTAGGTACAAAATTGCTTGATTAGCGGAACAAATATTATGGGAATTAATAGGTTGTTGGTCGGTTTTTTCTTATAATTTATGAACCTATTAATTTCTTAATTCAATTAGAAGTGCATACGCACGTGTAACATCATATTCTTTATATAAATAGACTTAGACATAATTCAATTACATTAAATTTTTCAAGTTATTAAGAAATAGAGTTTCACAACTTTAGAATATTTTTTTCTTTTGACATTTTTGATCGTCACTAAATACATTTTATCAGTAGTAAAATTATATTAATAACTGTTCCGAACAGAACTCAAGAGAGAGAGAAAGATACCTCACGGTCGTGATGCTGATGGTCGAGGTCCGATGTGAAACGCGGGGAGGCCGCTACCTGCAAGCACTCTGACGCTCAAGTCAGTCCATAATCAAAATGGAGCATATCAGAGGAATGGAGAAAGCATACCATATTTTAGAGTGTGGAGTGGTATATATAGTGGTGCGAATGAGCTTGCTTACAATTGGGCTCCTAGGCCCATTATCTCTAGCCACAGTTGGATCCGGAACAGTAGCCCCCCAAGTTGGTTGCACATGTTGTGGAGCCGACTTGTGAGCAAAGTCTTCCTCGTAAGACATCCAACCTGCTGAAGTTAGCTAAATAATGAAAGAAATAATAGTTCGTGTAATATAGTCACACATATGTTATCGTCGTGCAACATCGACAATTGCAACGTTAGTTATGGCAAGATAAGTCAAGGTCGGCAGGCATTCCAAGATGTGGATAGTCGGATCAATCTGATACCGATTCTGTATGGCAACACATAGCCTCTGGTATACATGTTCAACGAATCTCTTTCTTTCACTTAGATTTAATTTCTCAGTCATATGTCGGTTCTATAACCACAACATGACCATGAAAATTATCCAAATCAGAAAGACTGACGCGTGACTTCATCCTCCTTTGGTGCAGTATATCGAGTCTGTGTTTTCCTCTAACGCCGTTACTATCGAGTCGAGATGGTCGCGAGACCGGCTCTCCTTTGATTCAGTTTTTCCAAGACTCGACTCGGCCTAACTCGAATCAAAGCGAGGAGTGACTACCTTTAAAGTCGCCTGAATCATTGATGAAGGTCAGCTCGTCGATGTACCGATGAGGCTTAGCACCTCTGCGCGATTGCATTGAGCCAAACTAGTGAGGCTTATATCTGAAATCCGGTCTCGGAGGGTCGGCAGATTAGGCCTTTGTTACCACAAACTTTGATTATGCCGAGGCATACGTCGGTTTGATGAGGTTCCCCCACAAACCGATTTTAGGCGGGCACTGTAGTGGGACCACATATGCTCGGTTATTGGTATGTCAGCCACACCGATTTGCGGAAGGAAACTACCCAAATTCATTTTTCCCAAACACCCACGAAGTCGGTAATACTATCAAGGTCGGCAGGCGTTCCAAGATGTGGAGCTGAATCGAACTGATACTGATTCTGTATGGAAACACATAGCCCCGGTATACATGTGCAACAAAGCTCTTTCCTTCACTTAGATTTAATTTCTCAGTCGTATGTCGGTTCTATAACCACAACATGACCATGAGAATTATCCAAGTCGAAAAGACTGACACGTGACTTCATCCTCCTTTGGCGCAATTTATCGAGTTTGTGTTTTCCTCTAACGTCGTTACTATCGAGTCGAGATGGTCACGAGATCGGCCCTCCTTTGATTCAGTTTTCCAAGACTCGGCTCGGCCTAACTCGAATCAAAGCCAGGAGTGACTACCTTTAAAGTTGCCTAGAAGTCGAGATGCTAACGATACCGACCCTCCTTTGATCCAGTTTCCCAAGAATCGGCTCGGCCTAACTCGAATCAAAGCGAGGAGCGACTACCTTTAAAGTCGCCTAAAAGTCAAGATGGTTGCGAGACCGGCCCTCCTTTGATTCAGTTTCCCAAAAATTGGCTCGGCCTAACTCGAATCAAAGCGAGGAGCGACTACCTTTAAGGTCGCCTGAAAGTCGAGATGGTCACGAGGCCGGCCCTCTTTTGATTCAGTTTCCCAAGACTCGGCTCGTCCTAACTCGAATCAAAGCGAGGAGCGGACTACCTTTAAAGTTGCCTGAGAGTCGAGATGGTCACGAGAATGGCCCTCCTTTGGTTCAGTTTTCCAAGACTCGGCTCGGCCGAACTCGAATCAAAGCGAGGAGTGACTACCTTTAAAGTCGCCTGAATCATTGATGAAGGTCAGCTCGTCGATGTACCGATGAGGCTTAGCACCTCTGCGCGATTTCATTGAACCAAACTGGTGAGGCTTAGCACCTCCACGCAGGTGTCTAGAGCCGGATTGATGATGTGTCTTTATAGTCTCAGGTCCTCTGCTAAAGGGTACTCTGTATCTAACCGACTGCTCAATTTCTTGTGCCCTTAGCAAGGATCTTCGGGTGCACCCTGTACCTGAAATGAAACAACAAACGCGAGCATACAGGATATTTGTAGGTGTGATATAAAAATGAAATGAAATGGGAAACACAGATGTTCCGAACACTCAATATCTGCTAAGGCGCATCACCCTGGGTGCAAGTGCCTTGTGCCGATCTAATGTAATACAACATCTTGGCGTAGGTTCATCAAGCAAAATCAATGCCTACGTAAAACAACCTCATGGGCAACGATTATCAAGAATCCGAGATGTGGAATGCCAAATCGATCCGATACCAATTATATCTGGCGAGGCGTAGCCCCCCAGTGCACAAACGTATCCAGGTTCTTACGTCTTGTCTTTAATTTGATATTTCCTTTACTGTTGTGTATGCTACTTTCTTTTCACAAATTTGGAATCTCGTCGTGGGGGTTATCCTCCCCCTCGGAACAGGGAGGTCAGAGTAAGTCCGTCCCCAGCCAGTTTATGCGTCGCGGCCCAGACTTAGCTCATCTAAAGGAGGGCGTGGCCATCGAAAGGCCACAGATTTCGAGGAACCTCCCTTAATTCAACGTGCGGGTCGCGGCCCGATCTAGCTCGGATATCGGAGGGTGTGGCCATCGAAAGGCCACGGTTTTCGAGGAGACCTCACTTAATCTAGCTTACGGGTCACGACCCAATCTAGCTTGGATGTCGGAGGGCGTGGCCATCGAAAGATACCTCACGGTGGTGATGTTGATGGTCGAGGTTCGATGTGAAACGCGGGGAGGCCGCTACCTGCAAGCACTCCGACGCCCAAGTCAGTCCATAATCAAAATGGAGCATATCAGAGGAATGGAGAAAGCATACCATATTTTAGAGTGTGGAGTGGTATATATAGTGGTGCGAATGAGCTTGCTTACAATTGGGCTCCTAGGCCCATTATCTCTAGCTACAGTTGGATCCGGAACAATAACATGTAATATTTTTCCGATGTATCTCAAATACAAAATATAAAATAATTATTTTAACAAATGTGTAATGTTCCATCATAAAAAATTAATAGTAATGAAATTATAGCAACAACTTGAAATGTTTACCCGTTAAAACTAAAAAATAATTTTTTTTCAACAATATCTAGTACTTTCACGACTCAAGAGAAATGTCTATTTATAAGAAATAAAGACATTAATGAAAACAAATATAAAAATGATTATATCGACAACATGTTACATTTCCCCGTAAGAAATCAAAATAATGAAATTGTATCAACAATATGTAATGTTTACTCGTTAAAACTAAAAAAAAGATAAAATAATTTTTATAAATAGATAGTTGTGGATTAGTGTTTTGATTAAATAGATAGTAGATAGATTAAAAAAAATGAAATGTGAAGAGATAAAGGGGGGAGAGAGAGAGAATAAAAGTGGGAGAGATAGAGTGAAAATTGAGAAAGATAAGAGTGAGAGAGAGATAAAAGTGAACTTTAAATGTGAGATAAAAAAATTTAAGAGATGATGAGATAAAGTGGGACCCACAAAAATAAAAAATGAGATAAAATAAATATGGGTTTCCAAATTTGCCCTAAAAAAACAAAAAATTAAGTGTGCAATTTGGTAATTTGATTAGTTATTTATATTCTTAGATAGATATTTTAGACATTAGTAGTTTGATATTTTTTTTTTGACAAAAGTAGTTTGGGTTTTTCATAGTGGTTGAGTTGATTAAATATACACTTGATAGTTTTTTTTTTTACCGCCAATATATACTTGATAGTTGAAAAATAAATAGTTGATGATTAATATTTTAATTAAATAGATAGATCAAAAAAATGAAATGTGAAGAGAGAGAGAGAGAGAGAGAGAGAGAGAGAGAGAGAGAGAGAGAGAGAGAGAATTGAGAAAGATAAGAGTGAGAGAAGTAAAAAAGTGGGTTTTAAATGTGAGATAAAAAAACTTAGGAATTGATGGGAGAAAGTGGGACCCAAAAAAAACGAAATAGAATAATTATAAATTTTCAAAGATACCATCAAAAAAGTAAAAACCTAAATGGGCAATTTAATAATATCACCAATCCTTTACTTTCTTATATAGTTAGTTGATGCTGCAGATATCATATGTTAATACGTTTATTTGATCGATCAGGAATAAAATATATAATTTAATGACTATTAATTAAAAAGAGTAAATATAGTATCAAGGTAAGAGACATTGGTCGTCTCTCGAGGACCTCTAAATAATGAAATTACCAAAATCAAGAATCAAAATAAACAATAAAAGGGGGGGGTTTTAGGAAAAGAGTTTGATCTGTAACGAAAAAAAATCAATTAAAGATAAACAATCAATCAATTGGTTTCAGGTGCGCTTCTTGAATTTCTCATCAGTTCTAAAACAAAGATTCGTGCAATGTTTGATAATTCTTGATTGATCATAAACTGACTGGCCTCAGGTTCCAAATATATTTGGTCATCTCTCGAATATAGGCAACAATTTTTTTTAAATAGTTAGTCTAAAATATAAGCAAATTTTAACAAATTTCACTCTATTTAATGGTATATTATTCAAATGCTGTTCAATGAATTAAAATTTTATTTTCTAATAATTCTTTTATTCATATGGAACAAGTTTAGATGAAGGGGCTAGTTGGGAGTTGCAATTTCTTTCTTTTTTTTAATTAAATGAAAAAAAATTCTTTCATTCATAATACTAAAATTATGTTGGACTCCATTATTAATTGATGTCTTCTTACCCAATACATTAGATACCCAACATTAGATGAGAAAAATATTGTAACCTTTAATATTGGGCATGTCACTCGTTTTGTATTTTTCGTGTTTCCCTTAATAATTTTTTCTTGAACAAAAACTTATTGACATGGGCATGGCAGGTTTGGGAATGTCGATATCCGTCTCCACGCCTCCTTTTTGAACCGCTCAACTAAATATTAATTATTAATTATTATATATATATATATATATATATAGAAAGTTAGGATACATTGACATCAGGTGTCAAACTTAGCGACTTACACCAATTAATAACTTTCTATAGACAATGAAATTTTAGTTTAATAATTTTAAGTTTATTTTATCGTTGTACAATAATTATAATTTTATTCTACTAATTATCATAAATATAAATTTTTATTTTTTTATAAATTGTGGAGGAATCAGGGACCCACAAAGATGTACAAAGGTTTCTTTGGTTTGGGGTGTTTTCTGTTAGTTGTTCGGGAGAATGTAAACGACATGTCAGCGGTAATGCAATGTTTTGGAAGGAAGGAGGTGTTGAAGTGGAGGTATTATCTTTTTCCCCTAACAATATTGGTGTATCAATTGCAATGGAGGAGGAGATGAGAAATGGAGGTCTACTTCATATGAGAATGTTATAGTCCATGTGTTGGCTTTCTGTTATGAAATCAAGTGTGTTAAAAATAAAAATATTTTGAGGGATCAACAATCTCATGAATAATCTCCCACATATATGTTGGTTATATTATTGGGATTGTATTAATTTTAATGTTTGCTTTCATAGTTTAAACTTTTTACATGTTAGGCGTGAGGCCAACAAAGAGCTGGCCGTTATTTAGCAAATATGCTCTTGATAACCCGCATTGCATGTGCATCGAAGAGACTCCACCTTGTATTTCTAAAGTCTTGGCTACTTGTTCATTGTTAGATTTTCATTAATGAAATTATCTTGGATGTTAAAAAAAAACTTAGTTGTTCCTGCAATAAACACAATTAAGATTAACATCATAAACATGTATGTTAGAATATCAGTTATGATTTTCCATATCAATTAGTATTTATTAATATCTGTTAGAATATTAGATATGATTTTCCATATCAATTAGTATTAATTAGTATCAATTAGGTTTTGTTAGTATTAATTGTAATTGATTCTTATTTACATTATAAATAGATATGAGTGTGCGCTATTGTAGACAAAGAATCACAAATTCAACATGATATCACCACCACTGCCAGCGGCAAATTTCATCGGCAGCACCACCTTTTCAGTTTTCAGTTTATTTTCTTTTTACCACTGCAATCACTTTTCTAGTTTTCATTACTCTGATTTTTCTCCTCTCTGAAAATCGCATTTTCTCCCTCTCTCTCTCTCTCTTCAGAAACGATATAATCATTTCTGGTTTCAACCTTCTACCTCGCAGTCTTTCCCTGATTTCTAATTCTCCTTCAAACACCACAAGAAAAGTTGGACTTTGCGGCGGGCAAAATCCGCAGCAAAAGTCAAATTTGCGGCGGATATTTGGACTTTGCGGCGGAATTTTGCCGCCGGTAGCCAGCTCGAAGCAAACGCGTTGCGGCAGATTTAGTGGCGCCGCAAAATCCACCGGAAATTTGCGGCGGATAATCCGCCGGAAAAGGGGACAAATTTTTCCCGCAAACTATCCGCCGGAAAGTGCCCAATATCCGCCGCAAAGTATCCGCCGCAAAGTTCCCGTTATCCGCCGCAAAGCACCCGTTTTATTTTAAAAAAAATGAATATAATTTTTTTAAAAAAACGTTTTATTTAAAATTCGCCGCAAACGACACAAATCCGCCGCAAAGTACCATTTTTTTTTAAAAAAAATTATTATTATTTTTAAAAAATAAATTTTATTTTTTTAAAAAAATCATTTTAATTAAAAATATATATTATTTTATTAATTTTTTTAATTATTGATAAAAAAATAAAATCCAATAACTAATTAATTTTTAATTTAAAAAATAAAAATTGGGAAAAGCAGTAAAATATTATCACCAAAAAAATATCCATACAATTAATAAAATATACATACAAAAAAATAAAATAATCTAAAGCTACTGGGGTGCCTGCCGGTCAATGTCATCAACATTATTATAATATGTATCATCTTGAAGTAAAGCACTGAGCCATGACATTTGGACATTAAGATCAATGTCCAGCGGGGGTGACCGCTGCTGGGGGTACTGCTGGTTTGGCTGGATCAGGGGTGACTAATGTTGGGGCTGCTGGTATGGCTGGCGGGGTGACTGATGTTGCTGCTGGTATGGCTGGAATGGCGCATACTGCGGTGTATACTGCGAGGGATATTGGGGTGCATACGGCTGGGGATACTGGGGTGCATACTGCTGCTGGTAGTAATGTTGTTGTGGCGGCGGCGGGTAGGATGCTGATGAGGATGGCATCGACTGCTGAGACACCATCTGATCCTGCAATAACTTAAAGCGCTCCTCCATGCGCTCCTCAGCTACCCTAGCCTGCTCCCGAATCGCCTGCATTTCCCGATCACTTTGATCCCGAAGCGCCTGCATTTCCCGATCACTTTGATCCCGAAGCGCCTGCATTTCCCGATCGCTTTGCTCCTGCCGCTCGACAATTTGACGCTGAGCCTCGCTCAGTTGCTGCGTCAATTGCCTAACATCATTCAACTCACCAGCATTGGGAACATAATTGCGACCAGTCGAGGATCCAGAATGTGAATCTGATAGACTCGGAATAATGCTTGTTCGAAAAGCAGCCGGTCCAATACCACCTGATCCTACCAGACGATTAGTCTTTTGGGGACCAACTGCTCTCTCCCAAACATCACGAGCTACTCTAGCCTCCTCCACTGGATCGACAGCTGCCCCACTGCTCTGTTGTGACTGATGGTACTCAGCCATCCCACCCTCGAAGCTCTCCTGAAAAAAATAACCCAACAAATAAATAACTAATTATTAATATATATATATATATATAAATAATAAACATTAATTAATATATAATTGTAAAAGTAGTTTTACCTGAATACGCCTCGCCCGATCTGTAATGTACTCACCAGTCTCCTCCACCATATGCATGTGGCAATGCAACTCAGGCAAAGTGATTGGCCTTTGTTCCCTCTCCACCTATATATGTATACAAATATATATTATTAATTAAATACACATATTGAAAATGACTAGTTAATTATTATAAATAATTAATTAATTAATCAAGTAATAAATTAAGTAATAAATTAAGTAATAAATTTACCAAACGCATGTAATGCGTTGCAGTATTAACACTCCCCCCCGTGTGTGTGCAGCCACCTTTTTCAGAAGCACGGTTCTTCTTGGCTTTCTCACAATAATTCTTAAATGCTTCATCTTTGTGCCAATACTCATTAAACTCAGCCCAAGTTGAGTCTCCCATATAAGATGGCTTCGTACCCGTATTGCGCGCCCTCCGCATCAATTCAGAATAGCGATGAGAACATCTCTTATGGAACACTCTCTCAATTGCGGCTTGCTCCCCTGGATACCATGTACATTTTTCCTATTTAAGAAATTTACAATAATGTTGTTAATTATAATGCAATAATTAATTAATCAAGTCAATAAGATAATACACCAAATTAATTATTTCGTAGAATCGAATAACTTACCAAAAATGATCTTAACATCTTCTTATTTGCATCCTTATCTTTTCTAACTTCCGTCCAGTTCTTCCAGCTCTTGGTAAAATTCTCCTTGATTGTTTTTGTGATGGCGGTAGCTGAAGCCTTCGAAGGAATACAACTGCATTAAAAAAAGATGAATTTTGTTACACCAAATATAAGTTATATATATAAAGGGCAACAAAAATAAATTAATAAATAATATATATATATAGACTTACGAATCGCCAACAATCTGCAATATGATACGCCCATCAGGTGTAACCCTAATCACATCAGTCCCATCAATGAATTTGCGTACCCCATCCGCATCAACATGTGTCGGGGATAAGCACTCAGTACCAACAGGAATCGATGGGCCCCCTGCAGTACTAGTACTAGCACCATCCTCAGACACAGGTGGTGGCAAATATCCGCCAGTAGTAACAACAACACGCACAGGCTGAACACGGCGCCCTAGGCGAGTAGATGTCTTCCGCCTGCTAGTGCTGGCGGCATCGGGAGGTGGAGGAGGAACATATGCGCCGTCATGATCGGATCCTGAGTCATCATGAGATGCCATATATATATATATATATATATATATATATATATATATATATATCTGTATCTAGACATATACATTTAAACAAACAAACATATACTAAACAAGGTTAACATAAACATACAAAACTCATTAAAATAAATAATTTGAATCCCATTCATTCTCAAACAAATAACATCCTTCATTAAAAATAACATCCTTCATTAAAAATAGAATTGTTGAAATTAACATAAATTACATCCTTAATTATATAAATGATTGAAACACAAATAACTAATTTGAATCCCATTCATTCTCAAAATCATCATCATCGGAGGAGTGAATTCTTGATACACCAATGTGGTCTGTTGCATCTTCACCATCAGCATCTTCGTCATCAACAACTTCATCGCCGGTGTTTGGCTCATCACATAAACGAACAATGGGTTCAACTTGAATCACTTCATTTACATTAGACATCTCTTCCATTTGATATGGCACATCTTCCACCGTGTCATCAATATTTGTCTGATCAATGCGACCTCTTGGTTTTGTTTTAATTGCGACACACCAACCACGCCTATAAGTCCGCGTTGATGGATAAGGGACATAATAGACTTGTCTCACATTTTGTGCAATGACGAACGGATCATACGGTCGATATCTACCATTCATTTTAATGTCCACTGTATTTGACTTTGGATTCACCTTTGTTCCTCGAGCAGACGAATCAAACCAATTACAATAAAAAACCACTACCTTTGGACTAAAATCTAGATGGGGGTACTGAAGTTCATATATGTGTTGAACCACACCATAAAAATCATCTTCACCTCCTCCAGTGACCCCCTTCATGCACACTCCACTATTGACTGTCTCTCTGCCCCGTGTCCATTCATTGGTGTGAAATTTGTATCCATTGACAAAGTATGTGTGCCATTCTTTAACACATCTTCGAGGACCGTCTGATATGTTCCTCAAGTGTTGGTTGGTAGGCTTTGGCGGGAGGGAATACACATATTGATTAAACCACATTGGAAAATGCGCATGAATATGAGCAGAAGATTGGTCTTCACGTACTGCCTCTAATGACAAGAACTCCCTAAAAAGAAATAATTTAATTGTTACTCTTGTCTACTTTATATTAACTAATTAAGATCGATTGTTAATGTTGAGGAACATACTCAATAAATGGTTGCACCTCAGTACAGTTTATCAACACATGAACATGTGCTGAACTTAACTCTTCATCTGTTAGCTAGTGAGTTGACTCCTTCCCAGATGGACGACCGGGTAGACAAAAGACAGACAAAGCCAAAGGATGTCGCCATTCAGTATCCACTTCATTTCGACTGCTTCCGGAAGTAAACTGATTCTTGAAATAATGAGAACAAAAATGTGTTGTTTCACGGTGTAGGTAAGAAGAACATATCGATCCTTCAACTCTAGCTTTGTTTTTCACCGATCTTTTTGAATCACCCATGAACCTAGAGAATATGATATTAATATAATAGTCATATATTTTAATTTAAACTTGTTTCTTATATTATAATTAAAAATTAGCTGACCTTTCAAACGGATACATCCATCTGTATTGGACAGGTCCGCCAAGTTTAGCTTCATATGCGAGATGCACCGGTAGATGCTCCATAGAATCAAAGAAACCAGGTGGAAATACTCTCTCCAACTTGCATAAGATAAGTGGGATGTCTTGTTCCATTTTTGAAAGATCATCAGCTTTTAGCGTTGCAGAACACAAATTCTTAAAGTATTGACTTATTTCAATGAGCGGATTCAAAACGTGTGTTGACAACGAACTAAAAGCGATAGGAAGTAAGCACTCCATGAATACGTGACAATCATGACTCTTCATCCCATGCAACCTCCCATTATCCACATCCGAACATCTAGATAAATTGGAAGAATAACCGTCTGGCATTTTCAACTCTTTTATCCACTGATAAACTGCTTTCGCTTGTTCGGTAGATAAAGTATAATTGGCTTTGGGTTTCAAAATCCTAGTACCTTGCTCAACCAACAACACATCCTTTCGTCTACAGAAATGATCTATATCCTTCCTAGCTTTCTCATTGTCTTTCGTTTTGCCTTTCACGTTCATGACAGTGTTAAATATGTTGTCAAAAAAATTCTTCTCTATATGCATGACATCGAGATTGTGTCTCAATAGATTATCTTTCCAATAGGGAAGTTCCCAAAAAATACTTTTTTTTGTCCAATTGTGCCATTGTCCATAGCCATCTGGACGAGAAACAACACCGGCTACGACTTCCACAGGAGGGATATCCCTAACACTATTCCAAACTTCCTCTGGTGTCAACTGACGAGGAGGTCCAGCTGTTTCAACATTTCCCTTGATGAACGCATATTTCTGCTTTCTAAATGGGTGATCCATAGGTAAGAACCTACGGTGCGAGTCAAACCATGAAACTTTTCCTCCGTATTTAAGACTAAAAGCCTTTGTGTCAACCATGCAAATCGGACACGCCATCTTACCATGTGTCCCCCATCCAGACAACATTCCATAGGCAGGGAAGTCATTAATGGTCCACATCAAAGCCGCCCTCATCACAAAATTTTGTTTGCGTGCCATATCATAAGTTAAAACACCATTCCACAACCTTTTTAGGTCATCAATCAAAGGTTGCAAATAGATGTCAATACCAGCTGTTGGATTACTTGGCTCTGGAATAATAGAATTTAAAAACATGGATGGTTTGGACATACACATTTCTGGAGGAAGGTTGTATGGGGTAACAATAACTGGCCAACATGAATACGGTGTTGCCGAGGCTTGAATATATGGTGTGAAACCATCAGAGGACAAACCAAGCCGAACTTTAAGTGGATCACTGGCAAAATATGGATGAACACGATCAAAATGCTTCCAAGCTTCACCATCAGATGGGTGACGTAATTCACCAGAATTATTTCTATTTTGATGGTGCCATGTCATTTTACCCGCGGTCTCCATTGAAGTAAACATCCTCTGTAGCCTTGGAATAAGAGGCAGATAGAACATTGATTTTCGTGGAACCGGTTTGCTTCTGCTCATCCCTGATCTACTGACACGATAGCGTGGTTGTCCACACAACTTGCATTCCGACAACTCTCCATCATTTATGCCAAACTCATTGTTATAATAGAGCATGCAACCAGACACACAACAATCAATCCTTTTAGATTTTAAGCCAAGCTTCGATACCACTCTTTTAGCTTCATAATAACTTTACGGTAAACTCCCTCTAATGGGGGTTGCATCCAACATCATTTTTGTCATATATTCCATGCACAACTCAGCAACATTAAATTGAAACTTAAGACCCAACAACCGAACACACATTGATAATTTTGAGTCTGTAGATCCTTCAAATATGGGTTTATTTGTCTCACTCAAATACATGTAAAACCTTTGAGCTTCCTCATTTGGAACTTCGTCAGCATCTGGTTCTTCAAAATCCAAATTTACTCCAACAGCGTCAGATATCATTCCCTGATAAACATCTAACGGTTGTATTCCCCATCCTTCAGATGTCGTAGTCGCTGGATAACTACTTGATGTGTGATCTACTACTTCAACCGGAACATTAACCGCGGGAACTGCAGCTACCCCTGGCGCTCCTTCCCCGTGACGACTCCATGTCCAATAATTTGGCCTAAACCCATTATTGTACAAATGAAGTTTAACTTCATGTTCATTTTTTATAGCTCCAAATGAACATTTCAAGCACGGACATCTAATACCGCCTTGTCGCCCAAATTCTTCATGATCAATGTACTTAGCACAAAAAATAAACTCTTCTACTCCTTCTACAAAACGTCGTTTTACACCAGTTCTTCCAGGATACAATCGATCATACATCCAACTACGATCCATTTTCAAGAACTACGTATACTACACTACAATATAAATAAAATAAACTATCAATTACTTCATATTTTGATATATATATTTATATATTACTCATTTTATTTTGATATTTCAATAAACTACCAATTACAAGCAACAGAATTAATTTTTTAATAATGTTATATACTAATAATTTAAACATTATAAATAATAATTCCAAATTTAATTTTAAATTTCAATTTTTATAAGACAATATATGTTAATAAAATTTATAAGTGAACTTAATAAATAAGTTTTTTCAATATAAATTATTTTGTATTATTATTGCAAACAAAATTTGTAACAAAATTTTACTAAAAATAGTGAAGTAAGTAATATTTTATTAATTACTTTAACAACTAACCGTAGTGAAGAGAAGGCTCTGGCTTGAAGCTTATCCTAAACTCAAGCAGAGAGGAAAAAGGAGGAACCCAAACAATACCTAAACAAAAAACAACACAATTAGTAACAAACTCATATTATTATAAAATAATTTAAAAACGGATATTAAAAAAAAATTAAAAACTAAAACTATTAACTCATATCAAAAACATACTTTGAAGAAATTTTCCAATGAGAGCAGAAGACAATTCGTAGGGAGGAAGCGCTACACTTCAAAAAGAGATTTTGTAGAGAAGGAGAGAATTTGGAGAGAGTAAAAGAGAAAGTTTAAGAAGAGAATGGGAGGATTGTTAGAAGTGTGAAGAATGAGAAGTGGGGAATGGATATATATATATATATATATAGGAAAACGGAGCCAACGGTCAAAAGGTAATATCCGCCGCAAACGGAGATTTGCGGCGGATTCTGGGTCTTTGCAGCGGATTTTGAAATTTAATATCCGCGGGTTTTTTTAAACGGAAATTTGCGGCGGATTTTGAAATTTAATATCCGCGGGTTTTTTTTAATGGAGATTTGCGGCGGATTCTGGGTCTTTGCGGCGGATAGTTCAAATTAAAATACCGCGCCTTTTTTTAAAAAACACCAAAAAATTCGCCGCAAAATCCCACAATCCGCCGCAAATACAAAAAATATCCGCCGCAAATACTCAATATCCGCCGCAAACGACACAAATCCGCTGCAAAGTACCATTTTTTTTAAAAAAAAATTATTATTATTTTTAAAAAATAAATTTTATTTTTTAGAAAAAATCTTTTTAATTAAAAATATATATTATTTTATTAATTTTTTTAATATTGATAAAAAAATAAAATCCAATAACTAATTAATTTTTAATTTAAAAAAATAAAAATTGGGAAAAACAGTAAAATATTATCACCAAAAAAATATCCATACAATTAATAAAATACCCATACAAAAAAATAAAATAATCTAAAGCAGTAAAAATTGGGAAAAGCAGTAAAATATATATTTAATGTCTGCTACCCCTAAACAGAGACCTACGCCATTATCTTGATACGACACTCTCTTGAGCATTGTCGGCAGCAGCTCCATTAGAGTGGCGTATGTCTCCATTTCTTTGTAAAGAAATTTCCACATTGTCGTGAACACCCCTTCATCTTTTTCGTTAAATGTAACCCATTTATCAGCAAAAAGCTCCTCCTCATTATTTCCACCACAAGAGACATATACGTTCATCAAACGCTCGGTATCATCCTTCAACTTAACAGCCCGTCCTTGCAGTTACTCAAACTTTCTATTTAGAGATTCAACCATATTTTCAAAATAGAAAGTTTCACAAGAAACCATCTTTTGAAAAGATGATTGAATCTCTAAATAGAAAGTTTGAGGAACTGCAAGGACGAGTTGTTAAGTTGGAGGATGATACCGAGCGTTTGATGAGCGTATATGTCTCTTGTGGTGAAAATAATGAGGAGGAGCTTTTTGCTGATAAAGGGGTTACTTTTAACGAAAAAGATGAAGGGGTGTTCATGACAATGTACAAATTTTTTTACAAAAAAATGGAGACATACGCCACTCTATTGGAGCCGCTGCCGACAATGCTCAAGAGAGTGTTGTATTAAGAGAGTGCCGTATCAAGAGAATGAGAGTATTGGTAGAGGTGTGAAAAAGAAGAAGGGGGAGAAGGCGTTTATATAGGAGAAACGAAGTCAAACGGTCAAAATGCATGATCCGCCGGAAACGGCAGTTACCGGCGGATTTATGGGATTTGCGGCGGATTAGGGGATTTGAGGCGGACGGAGTTGAATTTGCGGCGGTTTATGAATTTCAAAATTGGCAAATATCCGCCGGAAATATCCTTACCGGCGGATTTTTAAAATCTCGTAAAAAAAATAAATTTTTGTAATCCCAAATCCACCGCAAAAACCGATAAATCCGCCGCAAAAGCCAAGTCGAAAATTAATCCGCCGCAAACGTCAATTATTCTGCCGGTAACTTTGCGGCGGATAAAATCCGCCGGAAATGCCTAGAATCCGCCGGAATATTTGCGGCGGATCCATATCCGCCGAAAACTCCTGGCCGGAAAAATCAATTATTCTTGTAGTGAAATCGTTGCTTTGAATTGTTGCTTCGATTCTCCTCTGGATCTGGATTGGGTTCCTTTTCTCAGAATATTGATCAGGTTGATTTTCTCTCTCCTATTTGCGATTTTCTCTTTTTCTCAGAATTTTGATTCATTTTTCCTCTTGCTTCCTTCGAGTGGTTATAGCATTTTCGCTTCCTCCGAGTGGTTATAGCATTATTGCTTCCTCCGAGTGGTTATAACATTATCGCTTCCTTTCTCATTAATGATTTATACTGTGGGGTCTTCTCTTCCCATCGACGGTCATTCCGGTGGTGACTCTTTCTCACTTATTAATTATTAATGATGACTTTCTCTTCCCGTCGACGCTAATTCCGAAGGTGACTTAGGTTCGTTATTACTCACAACTATCCATTCCAGGTTTAGTTTCAAGTTTTGCGGGGAAAATGTTTTGTTATCGTAACAAGCTTAAAAGCTTAGTAAGCTTTAGCTTGAGGGGAGTGTTAGAATATCAATTATGATTTGTCGTATCAATTAGTATTTATACGTATCTGTTAGAATATCAGATATGATTTTCCATATCAATTAGGTTTTATTAGTATTAATTGTAATTGATTCCTATTTACATTATAAATAGATATGAGTGTGCTCTATTATAGGTAATTCGGCTGGTCTAGCAAATAACATAGTTTCATACCACCCTTTAGCAACATCACAAAGTCGAAATGCAGCCAACTCCACCATCCGTGTAGAAGAACAACCTAAACCTCGAAAATAACCTTGTCTTTTTATTTACTGTAAAATTATTTCTATAAAATTGTTCTTATACAAACTTTGCATATAGGATCCTAATAAACTATTGAAATTTAATGATAATACCATAAACAAAAATCATTGTAGAAAAAATATAGGCTTAAATACAGTTTTGGTCCCCCTATTTTGACCAATTCACGATTTTGGTCCCTAAAGTTTTAATTTGACGATTTTGGTCCCCCTATTTTCCCAATTTGAAAAATCATAGTCCCCCTCTTAAATAAGTCAAAATTGAAACTCAGTTTGACTCACTCATCCTACGTGGCAGTCCACGTAGACTGCCACGTAGGCGCACCCCCACCCCCACCCCTTCTTCTTCCTCGTGAACCCCCCTCCCCCTTCACTGTTCCCCTCCCACCCCCACCCCCACCCCCACCCTCCACTATTCCTCTTCCCACCCCCACCCCTAGAGAGTTCGCAGAGAGAGAGAGAGAGAGACGCAGAGAGAGAACGGAGAGATGCGAAGGGGGGGAGAGCGAACGGCGAGCGACGGTGAGCGACGGAGAGAGAGAGAGGGAAATCGAGGGGGGAGGGGAGAGATGGTGAGCGAGAGAGAGAGGGAGGTGCGAAGGGGGTGGGGTGGGGGGTGAGGGAGACAGAGAGATCGATGGGGGGTGGGGTGGGGTGGGGAGAGACGGTGAGGGAGAGAGAGAGGGAAATCGAGGGGGGAGGGGAGAGACGGTGAGTGAGAGAGAGAGGGAGGTGCGAAGGGGGGGGGGGGTGGGGTGGGGGTGAGGGAGACAGAGAGAGATCGATGGGGGGTGGGGTGGGGTGGGGAGAGACGGTGAGGTTGAGAGAGAGATTTGGTTCACGGTGGGGGGTGGGAGGGGTCACGGTGGGGGAGGGGGGAGGGGAAGAGGAACAGTGGGGGTGGGGTGGGGGGGAGGGGAAGATGAACAATGGGGGTGGGGTGGGGGGGGTGGGGGGTGCCACGTAGGCTGCCATATAGAACAATAAGTCAAAATTGAGTTTCAATTTTGACTTATTTAAGAGGGGGACTATGATTTTTCAAATTGGGAAAATAGGGGGACCAAAATCGTCAAATTAAAACTTTAGAGACCAAAATCGTGAATTGGTCAAAATAGGGGGACCAAAACTGTATTTAAGCCAAAAATATATTATCAAAAAATAATAGACACCTTGGGATCGCATCTCTTTGTGAGGAAGAAGAGATGGAATAAAAGCATCCCTCCCAATTATGAACAAACATATAATGTTCCCATTTAAAGTTCTCGTTACTCCATATTATCATACCTCATTTTCACATGTTATGTTCCAAATGGATGCACCCGTCGTGGAATTGTAACAATGATACCTGCTGCCGACATTCTAAATTCATGGGATCCAATTTAAAGATTAAAATATTAAGAAAAAATGTTACATAAAAAAAATAGTGTTCCATTATTAAATTAATCAAGGTTGAGGGTATATAGTTATTTGTTAAGTTATCGTATAAGAATATACAAAGCATCAAATGTACAGTTGTATCCATAGCTACTATTCCCTTTTTTAATGTAAGATAGACTTGATTGTATAAACGATTCTTCTTTTTTTTGCTACATTGAATGTATATACGATTCAAGTTTTAGAGAAAATATAGATACTTATAAAATATAACGAGGTATTAATCTGTTCATTAGTTTGTCTTAGAGTCTTGGAATTAAGTGATTTGAAAAAGTCAATTAGCACAAGAACATTGGAAGCTTATCCGATCATTATTTGTCCTAGAGTCTTGGAATTGGAACCCGTGTAACGAACTTTTTTTTTTCAAATAAAAGAAAGGAAACATCGTTAAAACCTTATGAAGTATTAGGTAAAAGAAAAAAAAATCTTCTAAAGTAAAAAAAAATCAAGAAGAAAAAAGAGTAATTTCTCCTAATTTTATTAAAAAAAGGGAGAACAAAAGAAGACAGAAGAGAACCTAAGGGGGCACTAGACCAATACTCTTGGCAATAAAAGAAATTAAAAACAAAGCAATAATAGGGAACCCTAATTTGTTATGGCAAAAGACCACTAATAGAATCTAGTCTAGAGACAAATTAAGATGCAAATTAAAGGACTAATTTATATTAGTCAAGTCAAAAAGTGGCAGAGACAGAATTTGCCCTAGAACGGATATTATAGCTAGCCTACCTAGACCATTTTCCTTTTTTGTCGAAAATTTCTTCTTTTAGTCCTTGAACACAACCTGCTCAACATTATTATCATGCACAATTGTTCCTTGGATATCGGTAGTTGTAGGATCGCCAACATCATCTAACACATCGCCCCTAAATCTTTCCTAATATTCTCATGTCAGATGCTACCACTAGATTAGAAGTAACATCAAAATCTGAGGCTTTTAACGGAATCTAGCCTGGTAGTGAGAGGTTGAGTGGATGAGTCAACAGAATCACTCCAATAACGACTAACAATATTCATATCATTAACTACGTTCGTGTTAGAGTGGATGGCAGAAATTTCAATATTACAACCTGTAACATCCCCAATTTAGCTAATTTCATCTATTGAAATTAGCGAGAGGTCACAAGATAATTGTCTAGCTAATTTAAAATGATTAGGCATAAATAATAATATGTCACAGTTGATTAAATTCCAATAATATATGTGTGTGCTTTGATAATTGAAGTAAAATGGGTTTTAAGTGAGTAATTAGTCATAAGGGCAAAATAGTCTTTTCCATGGTTTTAATAGACCATCAGCTGAAGAGCAATTAAGTTACTCCTCACTCACACAAACACATCCACACTCCAACACACCCACAAGTTCAGAATTTAGAAAGTTAGGAAAAAGAGAGGATTAGACAAAGGGGCATTTTAGTCCCTTCCACCCATTATAAACTCCCAGCTGAAAGGCATGAAAACAAAAACACCACACCTCCCTTCATTTCAGAAAAAGCAGAAACATAGAAGTGAGAGGGAGGGAGGAACCCGAGAGAGTGAGAGGAGGAAGAAGGAAGAGGAACTCCCAAATCTTTCAATGCATGTGTGAGTTGTTTAGCCCATTCTCTCCCATTTTTCATCCTCTACTCATAGATACTAAAATCACAAGTTGATTCCCTCTCCATTTCCATCTACCATTTTCGAATCCTAGAGCTCAAATTAGCTAAAAATGGAGTTTGAAGCATTTGGGTGCTTGTAGAGGGTCCTAGGAGGTGCTATATTCAGTTAGAAAACTTAGGAGCCAGCAACATTGTGAATTAAAGTTCAAAGGAGGATTTTTGGTTGCCGGAATTCGAGTTGGTTCATTTGGGTCAGCTCTGGGGCGATTTGAATAGCATGGAAATCGATACGGGGACCGTTCGTGAGGTTACGTGGTTGTTGCATTCTGTGGATTCGCTCTTTTTATGATTTTCATCACTTCGGGTGAGTTCTATACTCGCTTAGGGTTTTTTTTCTAAACATTGATTGCATGCTCTGGTTCCACGTTTCGTTCGTGCGTTTTCGAGTCCAAAACTCTTTTTATGAAAATTTCGTGTTGAAAGGTGAATTATATGGTTGAATGATAATGTGAATTGTGATTGTTATGATTGTTGTTCTAGACCGGAAATGTGTTGTTATGTTTGGGAATCGATCAGAACGAATATTGGAATCGAACGGAATAGCAATTTACACAAAAATGCAAAGTTCTCGAAAAACTGATGGTCATGCACGAACCGTGCACCCCTGCGCATGGATCGTGCGGTTCGGTTACCTGCGCTATTATTTTTAAAAATGTACACGGGTCGTGCGCCTTAGCGCACGGACCGTGCGTCCGCTTCTGTTACCCTCTTTCAAAACATGTTCTAAGTTATTCCAATTGATTCCAAGTTCATTCTAATCCCTTCCCCAACCCTATGTATTGACAAATAAACCATAATTCGCATAAATAAGTGTAGGTATGAATGAGATATTGAAAATTGTCCAAGTATGTTAAATGATGATAACCGAATAGGGTTCTCGAGTGAGAAACTCAAGCTTATGTTAATGCAATGGACTAAAAGTTCATGGAGGTTTTGGTAACCAATGTAATGACTTGATATTGTATCATGGTATGTTAATTAATGAAATGATAAAGAATCACTTGATATAATTCAAGGTATGATAATTAATGTAAAAGACATTAATTGGGGTGACGACCTCTATGATAGAACACTAGGGGAGAGAATTCATGGGCCCATAACCTAGGCCCCTTCTATGTTTGCCCACTGATGAAAGGATTAGTGGATTGGGTTCACCAGGGGACTGAAACTGCAGGTCTTCGGTGTTGTGTTAGTATGACATGTTACACGTAGCTATCCAGACTTGGGCTACGAATGAAAATGATGCATAATGAACCGCTAGTGTTAGTAAGGGGTCTCAATAGGACTCACTGAGATAATGTTTATCTCACCCTTTATAATTGCGGTTTTTACAGAGAAACAGGGAAAGGCAAAGGCGATGAAGCACGGCTAGGCGGTGTGCTTTATGGAGTTATTGAAGATTCAGTTTTAGGATTATGCCATTTTCCCTTTGTTGTCTTTGTATTGTAGCTAACAGTTATAAATCGTTTCCGCTACTTATGTTTTGGATATTGAACACCAGGTTGTAAAAGTTTATAAGTCATGAGACTTAAGTACTTTATGTTAAGTTTAATGAGGTTCAAGTGACCGGTTGATAATTATTTATCGAAGTTTTTAGTTGTGTTCAATATTCCAGACAGGAAGTCAACTCTGATGCATGCCATGTTGTGCATCTTTGTGTTTCTCAGTGTTAGAAATACTGGGGTGTTACATTATGGTATCTGAGCAGTTCGACCTAGTCGGGCTTATATTAGTTTTAGGGTTGTTTGTCCCTTGAGTAATTCTGCCATTTTACTTCTTATGATACTAAGAGACATTGAGACTGATCAACTTAATACTTGGTGTATCGTTTGCATAATTATGGCAGGAGGATCAAGGAATAATCCACTAATTGACCCACATTCTACTTGGATGCAGAACGTAATAGAAAGGCAGCAAAAGATGATGGAAGATATGCTGCAAATGCAACAAAATGCTCATACTCAGCCGTAACAAGCTCATGGGCATCCGGTTAACCCAAGACAAATATACTCTGAATTCCTGAAGATGAAACCCTCCGAGTTCAGAGGAGGACCTGATGTCATGGAAGCCCAGCATTGGCTGGATGACATTGAAACGATTTTTCTCACCATGCAAGTTACTGATGAGGATAAGCTGAGATTGGCATCCCATATGCTGAAGGGAGAAGCCAACCACTGGTGGACTAATGCTAAGGCCATGATGGAGACCATGGGAACTCCCCAGACTTGGGAGAATTTCAGACAAACATTTCTAGAGCAATTCTTCCCAACTGCAATGAGGTTCGATAAGGAGAATGGGTTTTTAGCTCTCACCCAAGGAAGTTTAACTGTGGGCCAATGCACGGCCAAATTTGAAGAGCTGTACCAATTCTTCGATTTGGCTAGGTATGCTCCCAATGACCGATGGAAGACGGACAGGTACAAATTTGGGCTGAGAGAAGACATCGCTCAGAGTCTAAGTTCCTTTGCTTGTAACAATTATGCAGCTATGGTACAACATGCTCATATCGCTGAGAGTGACCTGAAGAGATTGTATGCAAGCCGAAAGGCGTTCAGTCAGAACAAGAAAAATGTTGGATCATTTAATTCTCAGATGGGTCCCAGGCACAACTCAAACAAAGGGAAGCAAGTGCAGTAGTCCGATTCCTCAAGATTCAACAAGTGTTCTACGTGTGGGAAGCCCCACCAGGGTGAATGTCGTTTGGGTTCCAAGCAGTGTTTCTACTGCAAGAAGGAGGGCCACTATATTCATGAGTGTCTAGAAAAGAAGAGGAAAGAGTCGGATCAACCTACCTCAACTTATGGGAGAGTCTACACATTGGATGCTGAACAAGTCAAACCTTCAGACAATCTGCTAAGGGGTATGGGATGTCTTTTCTATAACTCCGTTAGTATTTTGTATGATTCAGGCACAACACATTGTTTTATATCTCGAGTTTGTGTCGATCGGTTGGGATTGGCTTTAACTCTGTTGTCTCAATCAATCTCCATTAAAACTGCTGCTGAGGGTAGTGTTCGGTCCCAAGCCTTATGTGAAAACTGTCTTCTAACCATCAGAGACAGAAATTTTGTGGTGGACTTTATTTGTTTGCCAATGAAGGGTTTGGACATTGTCCTAGGTATGAGTTGGATGTCTGCCAACCATGTGACTATTGATTGCTTCAACCGGACTATCGGTTTTGCCTCCGTCGGTGGAGTTACCACCGACCAATTCCGAAACGGTTATCTCATTCACTTCTGCAAGTCAGTGTCTATTCCAAGGCGCGAAAGCTTATGTCATGATGTTGTCTACATCGACTGAGACAGGTCTAGATCTATCTTCTTTAATGAATTCCTAGATGTATTTCCAGATGAAGTTTCTTCTTTACCTCTGGATCGTGAGGTAGAATTCTCTATAGAGTTGGTTCCGGGCACAGGGCCAATTTCTATCGCTCCATATAGGATGTCTCCTTTAGAGCTTAAAGAATTGAAAACCCAACTTGAAGAGTTGATTTCAAAACAATTTATTCGACCTAGTGCCTGGCCATGGGGTGCTCCTGTATTGCTTGTCAAGAAGAAAGATGGGAGCATGAGATTATGCATTGATTATCATCAGTTGAATAAGGTGACTATCAAGAATAAGTATCCTCTGCCAAGAATTGATGATTTGCTAGATCAACTGCGGGGAGCTTCAGTGTTTTCTAAAATCGATCTAAGGCCGGGTTATCATCAAAAAAAAGTAGGAGCTTTGGATATTCCGAAGACAGCCTTCCGTACTAGGTATGGACATTGCGAATTTGTAGTGATGCCCCTCGGTCTAAACAACGCTCCAGCTGTATTCATGGATTACATGAATCGAATTTTCAATCCTTATCTGGACCAATTTGTCGTGGTGTTTATTGATAATATCTTGGTGTATTCTAAGACTATTGAGGATCATGTGCAACATCTCCGAATTGTTCTGGACGTACTCCGAGAAAAGAAGTTGTATGCCAAGCCATCTAAGTGTGATTTCTGGATGCCTGAGGTAAAATTTCTAGGCCATGTGATATCTCAATCCGGTGTTGCAGTGGACCCCAGTAAGATCGATTGAAGCTATGGTAGACTGGGAACAGCCATCTACAGTCACTGAAGTAAGAAGTTTCTTGGGATTAGCTGGGTATTATCGGAGATTCATTCAAGGATTTTCTCAGCTGGTTCTTCCACTTACTCGGTTAACTCGCAAGGGTCAACCGTTTGTATGGGACTCTGACTGTGATGAATGTTTTTCAGAATTGAAGGATCGTTTAACTTCTGCACCCATTCTAATTCTTCCAGATCCGTCTATGGGATTCCAAATTTACTGTGACGCCTCTGGTAAGGGTTTAGGATGTGTTCTTATGCAGAACCAACAAGTGGTTGCTTATGCCTCCAGACAGTTGAAGCCTCATGAAGAGAATTACCCAACTCATGACCTAGAGTTGGCGACGATTGTGTATTCCCTAAAGATTTGGACACATTACCTGTATGGGTCTCGTTTCGAAGTCTTTAGTAATCACAAGAGCCTTAAGTACTTGTTTGATCAAAAGGAGCTGAACAACAGACAGAGGAGATGGGTAGAGTTTCTGAAAGATTATGATTTTGAACTGAAGTACCATCCAGGAAAGGCTAATGTTGTAGCCGACGCTTTGAGTAGGAAATCTATTCACACGGCGGAATTAATGATTCATGAGATGGCATTGTTAGAATCCTTTAGAGATCTCAACTTGAAGGTTAAGCCAAGAAGAAACAGATTGGTGTTGAGTCATATCCAGATTTCGAGTCCCTTGAGAAATCTGATTCGCTCAGCCCAAGAGATTGATCTAGAGCTGCAAGCGCAAAAGAGGTTGCCAAATTACACTGAAGTTGTGATGGTGTGATTTGCTTTGATGGTAGGATCTGTATGTCGAATGATGAGGATATCAAGAAGCAGGTTTTAGAAGGGGCTCACAAGAGTCAGTTCTCAATACATCCTGGGTCTACCAAGATGTATAGGGATCTAAAGCAGTTGTTTTGGTGGCCGGGTATGAAAGTGGAAATTGCAGAATTCGTGTCTCGATACTTGACGTGTCAAAGGGTTAAGATAGAGCACCAGAAGCCAGCCGGCCAGTTACAGCCTTTTAATGTGCCAGAATGGAAATGGGAAAGCATTTCTATGGACTTTGTCATGGGATTACCACGGTCCCAAGCCGGAAATAATTCTATTTGTATAGTGGTGGATCGCTTGACCAAGTCTGCTCATTTTATTCCGGTACGTTCGAACCACAGGATTGCTAAGTTAGTAGAAGAGTATCTCAAGAATATTGTGAAGCTGCATGGAATTCCCACAAGTATCATCTGTGATCGTGATCCCAAGTTTACATCACGATTCTGGAGAGCCCTGAATATGGCGTTGGGAACAGCGGTATGTGCTAGTACCGCTTATGATCCGCAGACGGACGGACAGACTGAAAGGACAATTCAGACTTTGGAAGATATGCTTAGAGCTTGTGTACTTGACAGTGGAGGCCGATGGGAGGATCATCTTCCATTGGTGGAGTTTGCTTATAACAATAGTCATCATTCTAGTATTGGAATGGCTCCATATGAAGCATTATATGGAAGGAAGTGCAGAACACCATTGTGTTGGTGGGATGTCAGTGAGCAAAGATTGTTGGGTCCTGAATTAGTCCGTGAGACTACTGAGAAGATCCGTCAGATTAGAGAAAGGATGAAGATCGCTCAGAGTCGACAAAAGAGTTATGCTGACAAAAGAAGGAGGCCTTTGGAATTTGAAGAAGAAGATCATGTATTTCTGATACTTTCTCCAACTATTGGTACCGGTATAGCATTGCGGGCGAAGAAACTCAGTCGTCGGTATGTTGGACCTTTCCAAATTATCGAGCGTGTTGGGTCGGTAGAATATCGCATTGCCTTGCCTCCAGCCTTATCCACATTACATGATGTGTTTCATGTATCGCAACTGAGGAAGTACATTCCCGATCCGAGTCAGCCGTTGAGTTTTGAAACGATTGACATCCGACCGAATTTGTCCTATCAGCCCAATCCAATCCGAATCATCAAACGTGGCGACAAAACGCTCCGGACGAGATCAATTCCTATTGTCAAAGTGCTTTGGGACGGTGCCTCACCCGACGAAGCGACATGGTAAGTAGAGGACAACATGCGGATGGAATACCCCCATCTTTTCAGTTGAGGTATGTTTTGTGCAATTTTGAGGACAAAATTTAAAAAAAGTTAGGGTGAATGTAACATCCCCAATTTAGCTAATTTCATCTATTGAAATTAGCGAGAGGTCACAAGATAATTGTCTAGCTAATTTAAAATGATTAGGCATAAATAATAATATGTCATAGTTGATTAAATTCCAATAATATATGTGTGTGCTTTGATAATTGAAGTAAAATGGGTTTTAAGTGAGTAATTAGTCATAAGGGCAAAATAGTCTTTTCCATGGTTTTAATAGACCATCAGCTGAAGAGCAATTAAGTTACTCCTCACTCACACAAAAACATCCACACTCCAACACACCCACAAGTTCAGAATCTAGAAAGTTAGGAAAAAGGGAGGAATAGACAAAGGGGCATTTTAGTCCTTTCCACCCATTATAAACTCCCAGCTGAAAGGCATGAAAACAAAAACACCACACCTCCCTTCATTTCAGAAAAAGCAGAAACATAGAAGTGAGAGAGAGGGAGGAACTCGAGAGAGTGAGAGGAGGAAGAAGGAAGAAGAACTCCCAAATCCTTCAATGCATGTGTGAGTTGTTTAGCCCATTCTCTCCCATTTTTCATCCTCTACACATAGAGACTAAAATCACAAATTGATTCCCTCTCCATTTCCATCTACCATTTTCGAATCCTAGAGCTCAAATTAGCTAAAAATGGAGTTTGAAGCATTTGGGGTGCTTGTAGAGGGTCCAAGGAGGTGCTATATTCAGTTAGAAAACTTAGGAGCCAGCAAAATGTGAATTAAAGTTCAAAGGAGGGGTTTTTGGTTGCTATAATTCGAGTTGGTTCATTTGGGTCAGCTTTGGGGCGATTTGAATAGCGTGGAAATCGATACGGAGGTTACGAGGTTGTTGCATTCCGTGGATTCACTGTTTTTGTGATTTTCATCACTTCGGGTGAGTTCTATACTCGCTTAGGGTTTTGTTTTCTAAACGTTGATTGCATGCTCGGGTTCCACATTTAGTTCGTGCGTTTTCGAGTCCAAAACCGTTTTTATGAAAATTTCGCGTTGAACGGTGAATTATATGGTTGAATGATTATGTGAATATGTGATTGTTATGATTGTTGTTCTGGACTGGAAATGTGTTGTTATGTTTGGGAATCGATCGGAACGAATATTGGAATCGAAAGGAAGGGGAATTTACACGAAAATGCAAAAGTTCTGGAAAAACTGATGGTCATGCACGGACCGTGCGCCCCTGCGCACGGATCGTGCGTGAGGTTCGGTTACCTGCGTTATTATTCCAATTGATTCCAAGTTCGTTCTAATCCCTTCCCCAACCCTATGTATTGACAAATAAACCGTAATTCGCATAAATAAGCGTAGGTATGAATGAGATATTGGAAATTGTCCAAGTATGTTAAATGATGATAACCGAATAGGGTTCCCAAGTGCTAAACACAAGCTTATGTTAATGCAATGGACTAAAAGTTCATGGAGGTTTTGGTAACCAATGTAATGACTTGATATTGTATCAAGGTATGTTAATTAATGAAATGATAAAGAATCACTTATTATAATTCAAGGTATGATAATTAATGTAAAAGACATTAATTGGGGTGACGACCTCTATGATACCACACTAGGGGAGGGAAGTCATGAGCCCATAACCTAGGCCCCTTCTATGAAAGGATTAGTGGATTGGGTTCACTGGGGGACTGAAACTGCAGGTCTTCGGTGTTGTGTTAGTATGACATGTTACACGTAGCTATCCAGACTTGGGGTACGAATGAAAATGATGCATAACGAACCGCTAGTGTTAGTAAGGGGTCTCGATAGGACTCACTGAGATAATGTTTATCTCACCCTTTATAATTGTGGTTTTTACAGAGAAACAGGGAAAGGCAAAGGCGATGAAGCACGACTAGGCGGTGTGCTTTATGGAGTTATTGAAGATTCAGTTTTTTGATTATGCCATTTTCCCTTTGTTGTCTTTGTATTATCGATTATATAACTATTACTAGCTAACAGTTGTAAATCGTTTTCGCTACTTATGTTTTGGATATTGAACACTAGGTTGTAAAAGTTTATAAGTCATGAGACTTAAGTACTTTATGTTAAGTTTAATGAGGTTCAAGTGACCGTTTGATAATTAGTTATCGAAGTTTTTAGTTGTGTTCAATATTCCAGACAGGAAGTCAACTCTGATGCATGCCATGCATCTTTGTGTTACTCAGTGTTAGAAATACTGGGGTGTTACACAACCCCTAATAGTATTAAAGGTAAAGCTTGTTCGGCATCAGACGACTCAACAACTCTCAGTGATCCAAATCATCCCGAGGAACATTGTGGACGCATCCAAGAGCTTCCTTATTCACATGGGTTTGAACATTTATAGCCCGAGCTTTCTCCTTATATATAGTTCACATTATTAGTAACCTTCAACTTTAATTAGGATCATATTTACAAACCTGTTTTGGGTGAGCAACATATTCTGGGATCTCTTGTTCCTTATTGTTTTCCACTCCTGAGTGCATCAATTTAATACAAATGCTAGTGGTATGTCCAATATTCATGCAATTCGTACAAAAAGATGGCAAATTTTCATACTCAATGCCTACAAAGAAAGCATAATCTGACCTCAATAAGAATTTGATTCCTAAGCTTTGATTTCAAATCTATATCAACAAGGATGCGTGCAAAATGACCAAATGATCTGTCAAAGAAGCTTTTACTTGTTGTATCATCTAGACTAATTGGTGTGCCAACCCTACTAGCAATTGTAAAAAGAATTTTGGGATGCCAATATTCTTGCGGAAGTCTTGTAAGCCGATTCCAAACCAGACGAACAACCGAAGCAAACTTGGTTTACAATGCCAGGGAGGTTGGGATTGTATGCTATATGTAAATCATCAATAGAGGAAAAATAAATTTCATAATGACCTTTCCCCGAAGAGATAAGACCCCACTTACCAGCTGGTTTTCAAAGATCTTGAAGTTTGGATCTCAGAGCGTCAATCTTGAGAGGAGTATCTCCCTTTTATAGTAAGAACCTGCCATGAAGGTGTGTCTTGCACCCCTCCAAACCTGCTACATATTCTTCCTCTGGAAAAGAGATTGCAGGTTCACCCCTTTTGATACACGGGCATGGGAGTTGACTCAAAGGAATATCACGGTTTTTATCTTTTATTCTAGTTAAGGCTTGAGCAAAAAAATTAAAATTAGGAGACCTATTGTCGATCGACAACATCATCTTTGTAATTGGTTCTTGAAGTTCTTTAAATTCAACAATGGGATCCGCATCATAAACAATAGGTTTATTGGACGAAAAAAACATCAAATGCGGCTGGGTAGCGATTGCTTCACGCGGCTCAAGAAGGGTCGGATATGAGGTTGCCTTAAACTAATTCGCGTGTGGGGTAGAAAAGCTGGGCAAAACACGTGGATCTTTGGTTGGATTGTGGGAATCACGCAGGGGCCAGTGATGGCTTCACGCATGACGTGCAGCAGATCTACATGTTGTATCCTGTCGACCATGATGGGGCGTGCAGATCTACAAAAACCTGCTAAACCTAGCAGACGCTCGTACGACCGAAAAAAAAACTCCTATAATATAATTTGATCGAAATTCATAAATTTGTCCCAATGTGTTTCAAAATTTGCACACGAGTCCTTATAACTTTTCAAATTTTTGCAAATTGGTCCCAAAGAACATGCATAGTTTTGCATACTAGTCCCTATGAGTATTCAAATTTTACAAATTTCTCCCTATAAAATTTCAAAATGTGCAGATTGGTCCCTCAACTTTTTCCATTTCAATTTTGGCTAGTTTTTCTTAAAAAAAAACTATTTTCAACCACTTTTTATTATTATATTTTTACCCCAAAAAATTTTAAACTTATAAAAATTTTAAAGAGAAGTTTGAAGACTGTTAAAATGAGTTATGCTCGAAAAGGAAGTGGCTCGAAAGTCCACATTTATGTACGAAAGGACTTTGGAAGCCATTCCTGAATGCTAGAAGAAAATACACGCTCGAAGGCCATTTCTCCGAAAGACATATGGGAGTTCTCAAAGGCAAGACTCGAAGTTCCAAGCGCTACACGCGAAGATGCAAGGCAGTTGAGGCAGTTGTCTCAAGGGGGCTCGAAGCACAATGACAAGTGTAAAGAATCCAAAACGCCCAACAGACACGTGGCATCAATCATCTCCAGTCATCAGTTAGCTTAATATTTTATCTGCTTTCAATAAGAACAAGTGTCCAAGGCATGCAACGTAGCAGTTAGCACATTGCAGCCTATAAATAGTATTTCAATCGATGTATTCAGGGCGATTTCATATCATCTAGTAACTCATTACGCCTAATACATCCGATCACACGGGATCTCTAGCTACATCGGTGAACAATGTATGTCTGAGCCAAACCCCTTTTATCAATTCAATGGAATTACTTTTTCAACAACCGAGTGCAACACTCTTGTTTCTTTTATCTTCTTTAACAATTTAAAGCCTTATTTTTATCCCTGCACTTGGGGGGACTCGTGATGTTCTGTCCCTCTTGGGGTTGATTTCCGTGGGTTCCTCAAGTTTCTTTTGATTTTTACTTTGTTTTAATTTACGAAAATGCTTGGTTCGGATTGATTGAAAGACTCACGACGTTCTCTCCTCTCCGAGGCGTGATTTCTGTGTTTTGTTCAATCGTTTCGTGTCTTGAATTCGACCGGATGATCACCTAGAGTCCCTGATTCGTTTGACTGTTCGTTCGAATTCCCTCATTCGCCATTACCCGTCTCCAAAAGAGCACGCAGATTGGGGCTTGCAATGTAAACTTAACAGCTGGTGAACTCAGTATCTAAATTCGAGATCATTTTCTCTCACACATCTCGAATTTATTTGTTTGATAGAGACCTAACCAAAAATACTGGAAAACAATAAGCAATTACATACTCTATCAAACAAAAAAGTTTATCAATGAAGGGAATTCAATTGAAGTATTTGAATTATTGTAAAAAAAGTTAAATTCCCTACAATTTTAAATTACTTCATCTAAAGACATTCATTATCTGTTCAATTTTTATTGGTTACAGAAAATTTACGTGAGTTGGACTCCGGGGGGTTCACCAGAGTCAGGGCGGGCCTCAAGGCTCTTTGAGCGCTAACAGAGGTATTTGCAGATCACCCACCAAAGAGGTCCTCACACTGACAGCGGAAGTTGGACCCACGCCCTTGCGTGGTATGAGCCAACTTCTTCCCAACTAAGTCAACCTTCATTGGTTGTTCAATTTAAGTGTACGCTCAGTTTGGAAAGGTCAATCTTCTAGCTTATTACGGATAAGTTATTTGTAAGTGTTTGGTACAATTAGCTTATAGCATTACTTCACTAGCTTATCGAGTTTTTGTAACGCTACTTGAAACGACATTTAAGCTTATAGCTTATAACATTTAATTTTTCTTTGATCTCTACCTTATTAATTTAAATAAGCAGTTATGCGAAATAGCATTCACGAAATCAACTACGAATGTTGTTTTAAAACTAAACTTTCTAACGAAGTAATTTAAAGAGGTGAGAGAAGAATAAAAAAAAACCTTCAAAAAACCCAGCAAATGTCGTCTTGTCGGGATGTTTGCAAGAAAATCTCTTGAGACATCCAACATTTCCCTTAAATGAATTTTGTTCTTTTGTAAGCATTAGTTACAAATGTCTATTTATGTTATTTTATATTAATAAGCTACTTCAACCGCTAATTTTACTTAACGCTTTAAATTTAATTCGCTAGTTTATCTGCTAGCCGCTATAAGCTAACTTATCAACTATCTGATATCCACTGTTTTGTACTATTTGGAGTCGTAATGACCTTTTTTGAATTGAATTGTAATGACTCTTGTTCTAGTCGTTGTATAAAAATAATCAAAGGAAGATTTGGAAGCAGAACAAAATGGATTATGCATGGTCTATCTTTTGGGGGATATGGTTGAATTTTCCGATGACCTTATTTTGACTCTTGTGCATCTTAATTTAAACCAGATATGAAAATCATACAGGTACAATTTCTCAATGTCTTACAATGATGTTTCTGTTGAACAATAATAAAAGGGTCCATTTATAAAAATAAAAAAAGTAAATAAAAGGGTCCACTTCCACGTGGTAGAAACATGATGGAAGACATTATTATAGGCATGATCTACCTAGGAGCAATGCATGCGCCCCAATTGCTCATGCAATCTCTGCTATCAACTGTTTTTTGTCAGATGTAATTTACATATAGATGTAAGTCATGTAACCCAAGTTTGATTCTCTCACATATCTATCCCACAAGATTTGCTTCTCATTGATAAATGCCCCTCGCATGATGCACAGATAATTACATATCCTATATGGATTTTTTACACACCTTTTCTGTTTGTTTCTTCCAATTAACAATTATTTTACATCTTAATCATCTTTTTTCTCTTGGCAATGGTCAAGTGGCATGTTTTGTTATGATATCGAACATGGATCGATTTATGATTTTATTCTTATTCTAGTTCATCACTGTCCTCTTTAAAATAATAATATTCCTTTTAACACAATTTTTAAGGAATGCTGCAATGAATGGCTCACTATCATATACAACTTCGTACTCCTAATTCATATTCGTAATATACGTCGTTTTGGGTCATTTCATACATATTAAGAAAACTAGTTAATTTTATATGAGAAAGAGAAATTGTGAGTTAGTTTACCAAATTAATCTTATTAATGATGATATTGAGAAGATAAATTAGTAGAGTTATGAAAGAGAATTATTAAATAATGAAACGTATAGTAGGAAAGAAATATTAATGTTTCATTGGAATTCTAAAAAGTCATGTATTATGAGACAAATTTTTTTGGCTAAAAAGTCATATAATATGGGACGGAGGGAGTACTATAGATATTGTCAAAAAAAAATCATAAATAGAAAAAAAAATATCTAAACTAACCAACTAGAAGTCATCAGAAAGCAATGTGCTATTTTATAAGTTGTAATTATTTTCTTGTGCAATCATTTTGGAAAACTTTCATTATTTGATTTGAATTCTCCTATTTGTGTATGAGTTTTACGACCACCACCAATCACAATACATGAAGTGATTGGTTACCAATTGACTAATTGGTGGTTACCGATTGACCAATTCCTTTTTGATGATGTGTCAGTATCTAATTCGTAGATAGTGTAAAAGAACCTATACACATATTATTATTATAGTTAACCATTGTTAAATTAATGTCATTTGTTTGTTTCCATTTAAATTGGTCACACGGTGCTCAAGTTCAGCCATATGCTAATTAATATTAGGAAAGAGAGACGGCGAAGTAAGAGATTCCCAACGAGAGAAGATGAGATTGGGTTTGTCGAGGAAATTGGGGATTTAAAACCAAATTTAGGGATTTGAGAAATTGTGGATTTTGGGTTTTGAAGAAATGACTAAGTTTACCTCATGAAAGAAGAGTTGAAGAGTGATTGATTTGTGGCTCATCGGAGGTGGTGGCGGCTCGCCGGAGGTGGTGGTGCCTCGCCGGAGAAGAAGATGAAGATGGAGGAACACTACAAAAAAAGTTGGTTTTTTCGGCAAGCAATATCCGCCGGAAAAATCAAAAATCCGCAGAAAAATTGGATTTTCCGGCAGATTTTTCGCGCCGGTAGCCAGCTCGCAGCAAACGGTTTCCGGCGGATAATCCGCCGGAAACTCCAAAAAAAATCGCATAACATTACCGACGAATTATCCGCCGGAAATCCCGCCGAAAAATCCGTCGGAAATCCCGTTAAATCCGCCGGTAAAAACTTTTTTTTTTAAAAATAAAAAATCCGCCGGAAATCCCGTTAAATCTGCCGGAAAAACTTTTTTGTTTGAAAAAATAAAAATCCGCCGGAAAACCCGTTAAATCCGCCGGAAATTAATTTTCGTTTTATTTAAAATATTAATATTATTTTATTAAAAACTTTAATTATTGATAAAAAATTAATAATTAATTTAATTATTAATTAATTTACTAATTAAAAAAATAAAAATTAGGAATGAAAATTAATAATTAATTTAATTATTAATTAATTTATTAATTAATAGATTATAGTAACTAATTTTTTAAATAATTAATTAATTTAATTAAAAAAATTTCAAAATTATTTATTTTAAATTAAAAATTAATTTAAAACTTTAATTATTGATAAAAAAATAAAATTAATTAATTAATTTAATTATTAATTGATTTATTTATTAAAAAAATAAAAATTAGGAATGAAAATTAATAATTAATTTAATATAGCAATTAATTTTAAATAATTAATTAAATTAATTAAAAAAAATTTAAAATTAATTTTTTATAATAAAAAATAATAATTAAAATTAATAATATCGATCCTAATAATATACGAAATGAAAAACAATAATAGGTTTGAACTAAAGATGATTTAATTTAATTCAAATTTAAAATCGAACAAAGTACTCAAATATCCATAAACAATACAAATGAAAACTTAAATATCCATTCAACAAAATAAAACAATCCAAAGTTACTGGGGTGGGTGCTGGCCTGACTCATCATCATGATAATAGGTATCATCTGATGCAAGAAAAGCACTAATCGCATCGATATTAAGATCAATGTTTGAGTTGGGCTAGTGGGGTGACTGCTGCTGGGGGTGCTGGTATGGCTGGTATGGCTGCTGTTGGCGGTGCTGAACCTGCTGCGGTGGATACTGCTGGGAATACTGGGGTGCATACTACTGGGGCTGAGGCCACGGCTGAAATGCACCGCCGAAATGCTGCTGCGGTAGGTAGGATGGCATTTGTGATGATGATGGCCACGAGTTCTGAGACATCAGCTGATCCTGCAAAAGCTTATAGCGCTCCTCATTTATCCTAGCCTGCTCCGCAGCTATCCTAGCCTGCTCCTCCATGCGCTCCTCAACTATCCTAGCTTTCTCCCGAAGCGCCTGACGATGGGCCTCGCTCAGTTGCTGGGTCAATTGCGTAACAGCATTCAACTCACTAGAATTAGGAACATAAAAGCGACCAGTACTCTCTGATCGAGAATGTGAAGATAGACTTGGAATAATGCTTGTTCTGAAAGTCGCCGGTCCAATACCACCAGATCCTACCATATGATTATTCTTTTGGGGACCAACTGCTCTCTCCCAAATATCACGAGCTACTCTAGCCTCCTCCACAAGATCGATATCTGTCCTCCTCCACAGAATCCATCCCGGAAGCTCTCCTGAAAAAAATAACCAACAAAGAAATAAATAACTAATTATTAATAATAATATATAATATAATAAAAACAATATATATATTAAGATAAATATAAATAATAAACATTAATATATAATTGTAAAAGTAGTTTTACCTGAATATTCCTCGCCCGATCTGTAGCAGACTCACCAGTGTCCTCTCACATATGAAGGTAGCGATGCAACTCAGGCAAAGTGATATATACATATAGTATTATTAATTAATACACATGAAAATGGCTAGTTAATTATAAATAATTAATTAATCAAGTAATAAAGTAATAAATTTACCAATAATCATTTTAACATCCTCGCAATTGCCTCTTTATTTTTTCTAACCGCCGTCCAATTCTTCCAGCTGCCGGTGAAATTCTCCTTAATTGTTTTTGTGATGGCGGTAGCTGTAGCCTTCGAAGGAAGAAACCTGTATTACATTAAAAAAAGATGAATTTTATTACACCAAATTATATAAGTTAAATTAAAGGCAACAAAAATAAATTAATAAATAATAATATATAATACTTACGAATCGCCAGCAGTCTCCAATATGAAACGACCATCAGCTGTATACCTCACCACCTCCTGGTTAACAGTAAATGTGCGTACCCCATCTGCATCAACATCTATCGGGGCTAAGCCCTCAGTACCATCAGGAATCACTGGCTGCCCTACAGTACTACTACTAGCACCCTCAGACCCAGGTGGTGGCAAATATCTGCCACCAGAAACAACAACACGAGCAAGCTGGCGACGACGTCCTAGGCGAGTAGAAGTCTTCCTCCTGCTAGTGCTGGCGCCATCACCCGTGACAGGTGGAGG
Source organism: Astragalus membranaceus (assembly GCA_039519185.1). Lineage (NCBI taxonomy): Eukaryota > Viridiplantae > Streptophyta > Magnoliopsida > Fabales > Fabaceae > Astragalus > Astragalus membranaceus. Next base: position 21,220,340 of record CM076852.1, read on the forward strand.
AACATATGTTTCGTCATGATCGGATCCTGAGTGAGACGATGCCATGACCGTATCTAGACATATACATTTAAACAAACAAACATATACCAAACAGGGTTAACATAAACATACTAAACAAAAATATATAAACATACTAATTAAACAAACATAAATTACATCCTTGATTAAAAACAGGTTAACATATATTGTTGAAACATAAAATAACTAATTGGAATCCCATTCATTCTCAAAATCATCATCATCAGAGGAGTGAATTCTTGATACACCAATGTGGTCTGTTGCATCTTGATAACCCTATTTTATATAGGTTATTTATGCTCCTAATACTTAAGCCAAGCTTACTTCTCAAGTAATTCTAGTACTTAAATATGTGAATATATGAATATTAGAATAAATATAGGTTATAAGTCAATTCCTTAAACCTTGGGCATAATCAAATGCCTTTGTGAATATGTTTGATGTTTTGCTTTAGCGCTGCAGCGGTATGCTATTAAGGAGACGCTACAGCGTTATATGACGGCTGACCATTGAGATATTTGTGTGGCCACTTGAGGGCATGATGAGTCACCACCCTTTAGGAATGTCAACGAGGCGGGGCGGGCACGGGTATCTCACTACCCGGACCCGCCCCGTTTATTATAAATAGGCCCCGGACCCGTCCCGGACCCGTGACGGGTACCCGTTTAACGGGTTTTAAACAGATACTTTTTTAAACGGGTACCCGCGGGTATTTGTAAATTAATAAATAAAAAACTTTTAAAAATAAAATTTGAAATACCATAGAAAATTAGTTTTTTTAACACTATTTTTTTGATTCATTTATATAAAAAAATTACGCATTTTGATATGCATTTATCGTATCAACTATTTATTAATATATAATTGTTAATGAATTGAGATAAAAAAACTAAAATTATGAAAATAGAAACTTAAAAAATAACAACTAAACATTATCCAAAATATTAGGATAAAAGATACAACAAAATGTGAATAAACATCCACTTAAACAACAACAACAATAGATGATAAAAAAAAGGAAGAAACAACATAATTTTCAACGGGTACGGGTACCCGCGGGTCCGGGTACCCCGCTACCCGGACCCGCCCCGTTTATTGACGGGTGGCCAAAATACCCGTTTATTTGGCCCGCGGGTCCCCGTTTAACTACCCGCCCCGGACCCGTGACGGGTTTTACCCGCGGGTCCGGGTTTTTTTGACACCCCTACCACCCTTATCTCTTCCTCTCAGCTGGATATTTTGACTTTCAAGCGGATGCTAAATTACACTTGGCGCCTCCTAAATGGAACCCATGTGATAGTTGGTGTATTCCATCATTAGCACTTTTTGAAAAGTACTTTAAGGATAATATCTAAGTCTTATGATCATCATGATATATTATTATTCTATTAAGACTTAGTGAGATTTCTAGATTAAAAAATATTGCTTCATTAGTAAGTGACATACGTAGACAACATGTAGTTGTAGCTTGGAAGAAAAACTTCTTATGACATAGTAGCTTTTCTCCATTGTTATACTACCTTTAAGCTTTTATTTTTAGCATAGTTTTCTAGTCTTCATCCAAGGTTTTGCTCACGCCTCAACTTCATCCTTTGTATGCTACTTGGGATTATTGGAGTGTATATTTTGCAACCACTCTTCTCTTGTCTTCATACGGTAATACATGCTCTTTAGTTGTATTATGTTGATGGAACTTGTGATGAGCTAACTTTGTTGTAGTTGGATTGTTCTTGGTGTGTAATGAACCTTGAGTAACTTTTGTATAATATTATGATGTTTGTGTTTTATTCCTTGTGTCATAATGCTTTCAATCTTGGTTTGGGAATGATCAACTAAAACAAGGTAACTTTGTGGATACAGACATGGTTCATAAAGAGAACTCAAGGAATGATATGAATGAAAACCCTTTAAAGACATTTAAAGGAAGCACTACTTAACTCTAGACATAGGGGAGTAGTAGTTCATAAGGCAAATGTTGTAAGAACTTAATATACAGGGGTAAAACTTATTTAGAGCCTAGACATAGGAGTCTTGTAACATAACCCTGAGGAAAGTGACTGAAAGGCACGCCACCAAAGCGCTACAGCGTCTACGGATTCTCAAGCGCTACAGCGCTTAACGCTATAGCGTCTAAATATTATTTGAACATTACTCTTGGGAATTTACACAACTACTGAGCTATCCAACTCACCTTTAATTACTTCAACTTAATACTGTTTTATCACAACTTATAATGTTTACAACTCTTTACCTTTACTTGTTACTTAATTCTTTTCACTAAACTTCTAATCACTTAAACTTCTTAGATTAATTCCAATCCCTGTGGGAACGAACTTTACATATCATTATATTACTTGTTGCGATTGTGTATACTTGCACATCTACTTTTCGCACAACACATCTTCATCAGCATCTTCTTCGAACTTTATGGCCGGTGTTTGGCTCATCACATAAACGAGTAATGGGTTCAACTTGAATCACTTCATTTACATTAGACATCTCTTCCATTTGATATGGCACATCTTCCATCGTGTCATCATTTGTCTCAATGCGACCTCTTGGTTTTGTTTTAATTGCGACACACCAACCACGCCTATCAGTCCGTGTTGATGGATAAGGGACATAATAGACTTGTCTCACATTTTGTGCAATGACGAACGGATCATACAGTCGATATCTACTATTCATTTTAATGTCCACTGTATTTGACTTTAGATTCACCTTTGTTCCTTGAGCAGACAGATCAAACCAATTACAATAAAAAACCACTACCTTTTGACTAAAATCTAGATGGGGGTACGAAAGTTCATATATGTGTTGAACCACACCATAAAAATCATCTTCACCTCCTCCAGTGACACCCTTCATGCAAACTCCACGATTGACTGTTTCTCTGCCCTGTGTCCATTTATTGGTGTGAAATTTGTATCCATTGACAAAGTATGTGTGTCATTCTTTAACACATCTTCGAGGACCGTCTGATATATTCCTCAAGTGTTGGTTGGTAGGAGTTGGTTGGAGGGCATAAACATGTTGCCTAAACCACGTTGGAAAATGTGCATTAATATGAGCAGAAGATTGTTGCTCACTTACGTCCTCTGATGACAAGAATTCCCTAAAAAGAAATAATTAATTGTTACAGATTTGTCTACTTTATATTAACTAATTAAGATCGATAGTTAATGTTGAGGAACATACTCAATAAATGGTTGCACCTCAGTACAGTTTATCAACACATGAACATGTGCTAAACTTAACTCTTCATCTGTTAGCCAGTGAATTGACTCCTTCCCAGATGGACAACCGGGTAGAAAAAAGACAGACAAAGCTAAATGATGTCTAGGACATTCAGTATCCTTTTCATTTCGACTGCTTCCAGGAGCAAACTCATTCTTGAAATAATAAGAACAAAAATGGCGGTTGTTTCACGGTGTAAGTAAGAAGAACATATCGATCCTTTAACTCTAGCTTTGTTTTTCACCGATCTTTTTGAATCACCCATGAACCTAGAGAAAATGATATTAATTAACATAGTAATCATATATTTTAAACTTGTTTCTTATATTATAAAAATTAACTGACCTTTCAAACGGATACATTCATCTGTATTGGACAGGTCCGTCAAGTTTAGATGCACCGGTAGATGCTCCATAGAATCAAAGAAACCAGGCGGAAATACTCTCTCCAACTTGCATAAGATAAGTGGGATGTCTTGTTCCATTTTTGAAAGATCATCAGCTTTTAGCGTTGCAGAACACAAATTCTTAAAATATTGACTTATTTCAATGAGCGGATTCAAAACGTGTGTTGGCAACGAACTAAAAGCGATAGGAAGTAAGCACTACGTGAATACATGACAATCATGGCTCTTCATCCCATGCAACCTCCCATTATCCACATTCGCACATCTAGATAAATTGGAAGAATAAACGTCTGACATTTTCAACTCTTTTATCCACTGATAAACTGCTTTCGCTTGTTCGGTAGATAAAGTATAATTGGCTTTGGGTTTCTAAGTCCTAGTACCTTGCTCAACCAACAACAAATCCTTTCGTCTACAGTAATGATCTATATCCATCCTAGCTTTCTCATTGTCTTTTGTTTTGCCTTTCACGTTCATGAAAGTGTTAAATATGTTGTCAAAAAAATTCTTCTCTATATGCATTACATCGAGATTGTGTGTCAATAGATTATCTTTTCAATAGGGAAGTTCCCAAAAAATACTTTTTTTTGTCCAATTGTGCCATTGTCCATAGCCATCTCGACGAGAAACAACACCCACTACGACTTCCACAGGAGAGATATCCCTAACACTATTCCAAACTTCCTCTGGTGTCAACCTACGAGGAGGTCCAGCTGTTTCAACATTTCCCTTGATGAACGCATATTTCTGCTTTCTAAATGGGTGATCCATAGGTAAGAAACTACGGTGCGAGTCAAACCATGAAAGTTTTTCCTCCGTATTTAAGAGTAAAAGCCTTTGTATCAACCATGCAAATCAGACACGCCATCTTACCATGTGTCCCCCATCCAGACAACATTCCATAGGCAGGGAAGTCATTAATGGTCCACATCAAAGCCGCCCTCATCACAAAATTGTGTTTGCGTACTGCACCATAAGTTAAAACACCATTCCACAACCTTTTTAGGTCATCAATCAAAGGTTGCAAATATATGTCAATACCAGTTGTTGGATTACTTGGCCCTGGAATAATAGAATTTAAAAACATGTATGGTTTAGACATACACATTTCTGGAGGAAGGTTGTATGGGGTAACAATAACTGGCCAACATGAATACGGTGTTGCCGAGGCTTGAATATTTGGTGTGAAACCATCAGAGCATAAACCAAGCCGAACATTGCGTGGATCACTGGCAAAATCTGGATTAACACGATCAAAATGCTTCAAAGCTTCACCATCGGATGGGTGACGTAATTCACCAGAATTATTTCTATTTTGATGGTGCCACGTCATTTTACCCGCGGTCTCCATTGAAGTCAACATCCTCTGTAGCCTTGGTATAAGCGACAGATAGAACATTGCTTTTCGTGGAACCGGTTTGCCTCTGCTCATCCCTTTCCCACTCACACGATAGCGTGGCTCTCCACACAACTTGCATTCCGACAACTCTCCATCATTTATGCCAAACTAATTGTTATAATAGAGCATGCAACCAGACACACAACAATCAATTCTTTTAGATTTTAAGCCAAGCTTCGATGCCAGTCTTTTAGCATCATAATAACTTTGCGGCAAAAGCCCTCTAATGGGGGTTGCATCCAACATCATTTTGGTCATATATTCCATGCACAACTCAGCAACATTAAATTGAGACTTAAGACCCAACAACCGAACACACATTGATAATTTTGAGTCTTTAGATCCTTCAAATAATGGTTTATTTGTTTCACTCAAATACATGTAAAACCTTTGAGCTTCCTCATCTAATGGTTGTATAATTTGGCCTCCAGATGTCGTAGTCGCTGGATAACTACTTGATGCGGGAGCTACTACTTCAACCGGAACATTAACCGCAGGAACTACAGCTACCCCTGGCCCTACTTCCCCGTGACGACTCCATATCTAATAATTTGGCCTAAACCCATTATTGTACAAATCAACTCTAACTTTTTCTTCATTTTTTATAAATCGAAATGAACATTTCAAGCACGGGCATCTAATTCCGCCTTGTCGCGCAAATTCTTCATGACGCTTAGCACAAAAAATAAACTCTTCTACTCCTTCTACAAAACATCGCTTTAAACCAGATCTTTCAGGAAACAATCGATCATACATCCAACTACGATCCATAATTTCAGGATCTATGCACTACACTACAATAAATATTATCATTATCATAATTTAGGGATCTATGTACTGACAACATAAATAACATTTTGACTAAATAATAACTATAGATTACTATGTTTTAAACAAACTATCCAATTTTTGATTATCAATAAATTAAATATCATAACTATTCAAAGTAAATGAAATAAACTATCAACTATTACTTTTTGATATATATTGATATATTAATTAACATCAGAAATTAATAATATTTCGTATTTATCTATAAATTACAAACAATAGAAATTAATAATTACATTGACTTTATTTTTTAACTAATATATTATTATATTTCGGATTTATTAATTACATTGACTTTATTTTTTAACAAAGTAAATGAAATAAACTATCAAATATTACTTTTTGATATATATTGATATATTAATTACTTTATTTTTTATAAACTAATATATTATAATATTAATATTAATATATTATAATATTTGATATTTACTTAATAAAGAAATTCAAACTAATAAAATCAAATAACGTTTTATACCAACTAATGACTTTGATAACTAACCGTAGTGAAGAGAAGGCTCTGACTTGATGCGAATCCCCAACTCAAACAAAGAGGAAAAAAGAGGAAACCAAACTCAAACAATACCTAAACAAACAACACTACAATTAGTAACTAACTCATATTATAAAATAATTCATAAACTAAAATTATTAACTCATGTTACAAACATACCTTAGATTGAAGAAATTTGCCAAAGAGATGAAGACATTTAGTAGAGAGAAGAACAGAATTCGTAGGGAGGAAGAGAGGAATTTCAAGAAGAGAGTTTGGGTGTGAAGAAGAAATGTGGAGAAGAAATTATATATATAGGAAGAATGGGGAACGGTCGTATTTTTCAAAAATCCGCCGAAAATGTCACCTAACGGTGGATTGAATATATTTTCGGCGGCTTAGGGGGTTTCCGGCGGATTTAATGACTTACCGGCGGATATCTTAAAATTTAAATTTCCCGTATTTTCAAAAATATCCGCCAGAAATGACGTTTCCGGCGGCTTTTGTCCGTTGTGTCATTTCCGGCGGATTTTAATGACTTACCGGCGGATTTTTTAAAATTTAAAACCGCATTTTCAAAAATATCCGCCGGAAATAACGTTTCCGGCGGAATTTGGTCGGTTTGTCATTCCGGCGGATTTGTATAAATTTCTGGCAGATTTTCAAAATTTAAAATTCCCACTGCTTTTAATGATCCGCCGGAAATTACCTTATCGGCGGATTTTGTTTTTTTTTTTAAATTATATTTCGTCCACAATAATCCACCGGAAATACCTAATAATCCGCTGGAAAATTTCCGGAGGAAATAAATCCGCCGGAAAATCCCACAAATCCGCCGGTAATGCTCCGGCGGATTTTATTGTTGTGATCGGTTTAATTGGTATTTTCTTTTATGGTTCGTATTCTGGATTGGGATCATCCCTGTAGTAGTTGGATGATTTTAGTTTGCGAAATGAAAGCATAAGAACTCAACAGGGATCCACTCTTTCTTTGACGAATTCGAGGGGGTCCCGTTGAGTTCTTCATAATAATAATATTTTGGATTCGTATAAATAAAATGACTCAATGGATAACTTTTTACTATGTTTCAAAAAATTCCATTTCATTTTTTTTATCTGCCGGTAATTCCTAAAATCTGCCGGAAATGTTCCGACGGATACTAATCCGCCGGAAAGTCCTGGCCGGAAAATCCAATTATTCTTGTAGTGGAAGAAGATGGAGAGTGATCGATTATGTTTTGTGTTTTTGTCAATTTGGTCCCCTATGTTTTTTTATAGTTTCAATTTAGTCCCCCTTTGGCCATGTCATTTAATGAATACACATCATATTGGACAATTAAGACGCCATGTCAGCAGTTAACTGCCACTGTAGCGTCTGTTAAGTCAATGGACGGAAAATACAAAAAAATGACCAAAATGACACAAATAAAAGATGAGGGACCAAAACGAGGAAAAAAAGATAAAGAACAAAAATGACACCAAAGCCAAATATAAATGACCAAAAGTGCAATTTAGCCTAAAAAATATTAGTTATAAAACTTTGTTTGTCTAAGTATAAGCTTGTTAATTTCACCAAAAAAAAGCTTGTTAAGAGAATATCGCCAATATTATTCTCTTATGTCTTTTTATTCAATTTAATTATAGTGGAAATATTTCAAGAACGAAGAGATCAAACCTAAGTACCTATTTGGTGGTGAACTAGTATAAACTCAAAAAGAATCTTACCTCAAGATAATTCCTTTTTGGAACCTAAAATACAAAAAGTACCATTGTTTTAAAATTTCTCTTCACCCCCTTTACTCGCTCGATACCATGATACTAAGAAGAACACTCGATACCATGCTACTAAGAAGAATCAATATTAAGAAAACCAATACAAGTGAGAATTCACGGATAACTAACAATACACGGTGCAAAAGTATCATTTTCCTTTTTTTATAATTTTCCCTAGGGAGGGGAGGTGGGAAAAGAGTAAAGGGGTGTGGGAAAAGAAATTCCTTACAAAGAATCTTTGACAACTGCAGCTTAATTCCGGTCCCATTGACTTGGAAGCTCAATACCTCTGCAGGAACTGAAGTGTCTGGTTCAACCGGTTCATTCTCCATCCGAACCGGTTCCCGCCACCCGTTCTCCAAAAAGCCACAACGCAGCGTCGTTTCCCACCTCAATCTCCAAACGCACTCATACGACACCGCCATGCGCGCGTTTCGCCACGCCAGAATCTCAAACCTCTTTCCGATCAACGAGTTCACCTTCGCAGGTGTTCTAGCCTTCTGCGGCCGCACCGGAAACCTCCATTTCGGAGAAGCGATTCATGGTTTAGTCGTCGTCACTGGATTCATCAAAACGCCTCTCGCTATCAATTCACTCATCAACATGTACTCCAGATGCAACCGCATCGAAAAGGCGAGGTGTTTGTTTGATTCTTCTTTTGATGAATTGGATGATGTTTCTTGGAATTCAATAATTGCTGGTTATGTTAAGTTAGGTAGTAAAACTAAAACTAGTAACAATAGTAATTCTAGAGAGGTTTTTGAACTTCTTGTGAGAATGCATCGATATGGTTTTGTTTTTAGTGATTATACTTTAGGTAGTGTGGTCAAGGCTTGTTGTGTAGATAATAGTTTTAATTGTTTTGGGAAAATGCTTCATGGATGTGCTGTTAAGCTTGGTTTAGATTTGAATATTGTGGTTGGAACTGCATTGCTTGATATGTATGCTAAAACGGGATGTTTATCGGATGCGGTTCGAATTTTTGAGAGCTTTTCTTATCAAAATGATTTCATGTATAATGCCATGATTGCTGGATTCTTGCAAGGGAAGAGTGTGTCTTGTGGAAATGCATTGGAAGCGCTTGGTTTTTTCCGCGGGATGGGGAGGAAAGGGTTGAGGTACTCGAAGTTTACGTTCTCGAGCATAATTAAGGCCTGTGCTGGTGTTGGAGATTTTGAGGTTGGAAGGCAAATTCATGCTCAAATTTGTAAGAGCGGTCTTCAGTGTGATGAGTTTGTTGGAAGTTCGTTGGTGGACTTTTACTTGTTTTTTGGTTCAATTGAAGATGGGTTGAGGTGCTTTAGGATGACACCTGAGTTGGATGTTGTCTCGTGGACGTCCGTGATTGCAGGTTGTGTTCATAATGGACAATTTGAAAATGCTTTGTCTTTGTTCCATGAATTTTTGGCTTCTGGAAGGAAACCAGATGAGTTCATTATATCGAGCGTGATGGGTGCTTGTGCAGATATGGCTGCAGTAAGGTCTGGAGAGCAGATCCAAGGTTTTGCAATGAAATTTGGTATTGCAAATTTTACCATTGTTAAAAACTCACAGATTTGTATGTATGCAAAATCTGGGGACATAGATTCCGCTCGGTTGACCTTTCAAGAGATAGAGAACCCTGATGTGGTATCCTGGTCTGTGATGATTTGTAGTAATGCACAACATGGTTTTGCTAAGGAAGCTCTTAGACTTTTTGAATTGATGACTGTTTCAGGAATTGAACCTAACCAGGTCACATTACTTGGTGTTCTAACTGCTTGTAGCCATGGAGGTCTTGTTGAAGAAGGACTAATGTACTATGAAACCATGAAGAAAGGCTATGGCATAGCAGCTAATGTAAAGCACTGTGCTTGCATTGTTGATCTCTTAGGGCGTGCAGGAAGGCTAGAGGATGCCCAGAGCTTTATTTTTGATTCCAATTTTAAGGATGATCCGGTAATGTGGCGTGCATTGCTAGGTGCTTGCAGGGTCCATAAGGATGCTCTCATGGGAAAACATATTGCTGACAAAGTAATAGAGCTTGAACCTCATGAATCTGCATCTTATGTGCTTCTTTACAACATCTACAATGATGCGGGAAAAGAGAAGCGTGCTGCCGAGGTTCGGAAGCTCATGCAAGATCAAGGAGTTAAAAAGGAACCTGGTATGAGTTGGATTGGGGTAGGAAATATGGTTCACACATTTTTGGTGGATGATTGTTCTCATCCAATGAGTCGATTGATTTATTCACGATTGGAAGAAATATTGGTAAAGATAAAGAAAATTAACTATGGTGGTGAGAAGCTTCCTCTGGGAAACTCTGTAAATAAACACAGTGGTACCATTGGCATGAGCCACCATAGTGAAAAGTTAGCTGTAGCATTTGGAATTCTCTCTTTACCAAAATCAGCACCAGTGAGGGTGATGAAGAATTTGAGAGTTTGCTCTGATTGCCATTCAACAATGAAGCTCATCTCTAAGGTGGAGAAGAGAGAAATAATTCTTCGAGATGCTATTCGTTTCCACCATTTCAAAGAAGGTTTATGTTCTTGTAAAGATTACTGGTAGCAAAAAGATCAGTTCCTTGGACAACATATTTTTGACCATTAATTCCCCTTGGCGTCGTATGCCTGGAAAAATGATACTTGGATATATTAATTAAAGGAAAAGCATTGCCAAGCTCCTAAGCCAATGGTGTTGAGCCTCCTTTGTATTAAAAAGAGTGGTATAAAAAGTAACATGTTGAGGTTATGCAATAGGGTAATTATTTCCTGTAGTGGCTGGACGTGCACCTGTGTGATTGCCCTGTTGCAAGGACATGAAAACAAATCTCTTTGGTAATAATATACTTGAGTTGTTGGATTAAGCATATATATATACCATAAGAGGAGGGGGAAAATACCAGATTGTTATCTAGCAGAAAAAGGTAGTTCGGATTCCATATTTGTTAATTATGTTCGGTTATTTACTTATTTGTAAAAGCATATTTTTTAACTATATTAAGAATTGATAATAAGAAACCTTGGCTAAGGTTATTCACTTATTTGTAAAAGCATATTTTTTTAACTATATTAAGAATTGATAGAGAAGCCTTGGCTAAACCGTTATAGTTACTATTGTATGACTAGAAGTCATGTTTTCAAGTACTGGAATCAATCTCTTGCAAATGCTTTCAAATGCTGTCTATAACAGACCCATGATTGTTCTTGTTCTTCCCTGAATCCCACCATTGCAGGAGCTTTATAGCACCATACTTTTTTCTTTATTTTAATAAGACTTGTTAATGATAATGGTAAAGGAAAATATATCTCAGCAATACCCAGAAAATGTCTTGACATTAATGATAATTAGCTTTTGCTTCTAACTATCTAGTTATTTTTACTGACCATATAAGTTTGAGAACTACTTAGAAGTTCTGGTCTCTATTTTAGGCTTTACATTCCATGTTACTTTGCGCTTTCATGCGGTTCTATGTGGGGGACTTGATAGTTCTTTAAACCATATTCATTTCTTGGACCATTCTACCTTCTATAACTTTTAGTTTAGCCTTTTTTCCAAAGTTCAAATGTTTTTTCCCCATTTGATACCTTAATTCTACCAACACATTTCTAAATTATATGGTTGATTTGCAGATAGTGGGACACTTGAGCTCAGCACGTTCATATCAATAACAGAACCAAGGTAGTGAACCTGATCATAACAAATATAAGTTATGCTTTTCTTGGTTTCTTAAACGATGCACTTATGTAATGAACCATCTAGGGGCTGATAGAGATGGTTCTTAACTGCTAATTAACAAAATGTGAAAATGTTTGCACATGTGAAACGTATTAATAAATGTATATTTAAAAACAAGGAGATTGGAGAGGTTTGACCAGAGCTGAATGAAAAAACACTTACTCTAGGACTTAGAAGAAGAAACAGGCGGTTGAACCCCATAATCTGTTGGAATTGACAATCAGTTTCCATCAGCATACTTCATGATAAAACAGGTTGTAATTTTGTTTTTTGATATTGTCAGTTGTGTGGGTGGGGTCCTGATTGTTTGATTCTGGTCAGTGGTCACATAACATAAGGATATGCTTCTAGCACTTGTTGAGCACCAGACCATCAAGCAGGGATTGCAATTGACTTGGAAGACTGTGTTGTGGCTGTTAAATGTGACTTGACGCCACAAAAGCTGTCCATTTGGCTCTTAGCCGGGGTAGCTTCATACAACATTATTGTTCATTCATTAGTGAGATTAAACATTGCTTCAGTTGCTGGCGGTGGCTGATTAGTTTGGTCTATGTTTTGTTTGAGGCCAGTAGTTGTGCGGATTTCTTGGCGAAAATTATGGCTCATGATATCGATGGATACATATGGTTTTGAAGTCCCCTCCTCTTGTTTTAAATATGTTGTGCTAAGCTGATTCTTTGGAAATTGGGTGTGGCTTTCTTTGTGTTAACTTTATGTTTTTTTTATTTGCTAACCAAAATGGAGTTGTTTTGAAAGAAATAAAATCATTTTCATTGTTTGGTTTCCCTTTTCAGTTTATCAATGTCTGTTGCAAATGAATGGCTTTGAAGGGGACAGTATGGCACCAGGAAAGCTGACTGGGGAGGGGACTAGTTCACATGGTTCATGTGTTTCTGGAAAGAGAATTTAACCTCGTTGCAAGGTACAAATCATCTCGGCTGGTTCCCAAAAGATATGTAAGTTTCATAATCAATTATATCAAACTCTCGTTTCTGTTTTGCATCCGTTTAACTCAAGATTTTGCTTTCCTAAAACTTAGTTAGAATCTGGTCTCCTAAAGTGAGCATTGGCCCTGTTTAAAAGAATTCATTCATATTATCAATATGCATTAAGCTTGGCTGGTTGGAGATGTCAACAACAATATTAATTACTGGACTGATGTGTAGCTGCAAAAAACTCTAGTAGATATGTTAAGCAATCCTAAAACATCAACAGTTGAATGCTAGAGTTTGTGATTTTATTCGAGGAACTTCCTGGTGCTTTGCCTTCTGCATTCCAAACTCATTTCCCTGCTGCTACTGCTGCGATTCCAAATACTATAATTCCTGTAAGGCTGAGCCTGATCAACTGATCTGGTGTAATTCAGATTCAGGTGACTTATCCTTCAAAGAAGCTCGTTTATTCTTGTATACAATAGCAACTTCTGAGTCTAACAGCTAGAGTAAGCTTATTTGGCAGCCCTTGAGGACTTGAGCCAGGTGCTTCACACCTGTCGCGACCAAGGGTAAACGACCTTCGGTAATATGCATAATTGATTCATTGTTAACCCTTGTAATTTGAGTTAATTTCTTAATCAGCTCCATTCTTAACCCTATTGTTCTTTTGTATTCTTTTGTTTTTCTTTCAATATATTCATGGGAATGCTGCGGTTTCTAGGTGCCAACCTAGTTGGGATCTAGTTTCTCTATAGTGATGCATTGACATTCCTCAGATAAGGGAGATACTCACTAAGTAGTCAAGAGTGGCACGATAGCGGGAAAAAGGCAGGATAGCAGAGCGTTTTCGTACCTGCCGCTCTGCGTTTTGCAGTGCGGGGCGGTTCCATTAGCGGTTGATCGACTAAATTAATCAATCGACAACCAACACGTCTAGCCCAGTGGTCGGGCTATCCTGAGCTACGTAGTGGGGGTCGATCCAGTTTGCTCCCGGGTTCAATTCCCGCCTACGTTAAAAAGGCGTGTTGGCCAGCGAAATCCTTGCCGCAAGTAGCGAGCGGAGATTAGTCATTCGTTGAAAGCGTTGGGACACTCCGTGGGTAGCCAGCAATGGTCCTAAATCAAAAAAAGATTATTTAGTCGACCATTTGATTAATATTTATCTGCATCAACATACTGCTTGTCTTTTTCTTTTTGTTTTTTTAAGTCTTAATGGGTTTCGTGCTTGCATTGTTGTATTGCACTAGTGACTTGGGCGTCTGTTATGTAATAGTGACATAAATTATCTTAACACGTGGAGATTGATACTCCTTTTCTTCTGACCAAGCAAGTGGAGGCTGAGCAATAAATCTTGCAATCCTACATGGCTTGATGTTTAGTAGTCACATTAGATTTAGTGGAAGGGATTGTCTCTGGTGGATTTTTCTTGTTGTAAAATATGTACCATTTCATTAAATAAGTTTGTGTAAATGTTAGTGGTTAATTAATTCGGGAAGAGAAAAATATTAATATTTAGGATTTGAACTTTAGGCCTTCTGCTTCAAACTCTTTTGATCTCTCAATAAAACCCAAATTTTTCTTGAAAAATGAAGATCTCACGTCTTTGCTACTCTTTAGCAACATATATAGGTTCCATGTTGTGATCATATTTACACAACCTCCTAAACAACCGAAAGCTTACAAAATGTTTTGATCTCATTTTATTAGTGCATGCATGCACACTCAAGTCCATTTCATAAGCTTGGGCAGAATCAGAGGCAACACCTCCTTTTTCTTTTTAAAAAGAAAATACAAAACGTAACAAATCATAACAAATCATGCCTCACCATATATACAAAGCGACTCAATAACTCTTCAATAAACAATTGGCAATCCCATGCTTTTTATTTCCCCCTCTTCTTTTTTCCTAAAAAGGCCACCCATTACTTATCTTATAGGATTAGTGCTATGCCTACGACATGTTTGGATAATATTATTATGTATTATATTTATACAAATAATGAAACCAAACTTTTGAATCTTGTCACATCCATGCGACAAATTAACCTTACTTTGTATCGATGGACGTCAAACGTACTTGTCCTATGTTTTTAATTTAGTAACAACGCATATAAACAGAAATAGAATGAATGATTTACAACGATTTCTTTATGCAGCCATATGTTCAATTCATGTTGCCAAAATATTTATTATAAAGTTCCGTAAAAGGAAAATATTTGAGAAAGTAATCCAAATTAGCAATTGGTTAGAATATTTGTTCACGTTGGACAACTGTGTAGTAACATCATCATCGTAGGAGTTAGCTTTTGTGGTAAAATCCAAATTCGATGACATTAGAGTTTATCCTAGATTCATTGTTTTTTCTTTTTTTTTTACAATATCCTAGATCTATTGTTGGACAACTTGCTATTGGCCCACTTGAATCACGTTATGTTGCTAGATGGTGTTGGAAGTTCCATATATAAGACTATTTTTTGTGTCAACTTTATATTATTTCAATAGACTAATTTAATTTTGTGTCAAAAAGTAGACAAATTCAATTGGTAAAATCTTAAAAATAGACTAATTTTGGCCAGTCAGGCCAGTCAGATTTCCTCGTAAAGTTGGAATCAACTTAGCAGCCATTTTGTACTGAATTTAGTGATGTCAGAGTTATTCTCAGATGAGTAACAAAAAGAGAAAATGTTTATGTTTGCTTCTGACACAAATATTTACATGATTGACGCGTGTCTTCTCACTGAAGCTAGATTTCTAGTACAAACAGTATCCAGGCAGATTATATATATATATATATATATATATATATATATATATATATATATATATATATATATATATATATATATATAAGCTGAGTTGTTATGTAGCTCACCTTCAAAGTGGTCATTTTTTCTTTTCCTAATTAAAACAAAACAGCACATCAACTTTGCTTTAGTCCCAAAATGAGCACCAAAGATAGAATCTTTTATGCTTTAGAAGAAAGAAGGGACTGGAGATATGATATAACATTAGGGATTTGTGAGCATTTGAGCACCAAGTGATGCTCATATATATACAAGTCTTTCACATTGTCAAAATGAAGACACTAAAAAACACAATCCCTGTGTACCCTTTTTAAGAATTTCAAATATTTTAAAGGTCTAATACAAAAGTTCAAGAAAATAGAGAGTAAGAGTGAGTGACCTGTGACCCATCTTTTTGTTTTTCTAAATCTATGGCCATTAGGTGCATAATGAAGAGAAATTTGAGATTTTGGTATTAGTTTAACTAGTTCTGCTTGCAGATATCTGGTTTTTAGCATCTGGGGTGGGTTAGTTTCCAATCTTTATTTCTTTCAGAGAAGTAAAGTGGCCAAAGTTTTGAATTTGCACCTTTTCTACTTGAGGGCATTGATTGTGGTATTGAATTGAAAGATTTGGTTGGGAATGTAATGGAACCTCCTGAGGAATTTTGGGCTTCATTATGGAGCTTTATCTGCTTTCTGCCTTATTTCATTGGCCTTAACCTTCTAGGCAGCATTAAAGGTGAATTTTAATGACCATGGCTCATTTGTTTTTGTTTTATTTGAAATTTTCCTTTTGTATGTTTTGGTTGGATAATACAAGTTGAACACAACAGAAGAGGTCTCTAAGTTAGTACACTGCATTGCAAAATGCAATAATGTAATGAGACATCTATGTGTTATTCTTTTCCTTGTTTACTCATTTTGTTATATATTATTAGTATGCTTTGTTGAATCATGATCAATCTCTAAGATTTTTTTATTATTTAAATTCAACATATAAAACTTCCAAATACATGATTTTGAAAATTACAACGAAGAAAAATACTATTATGAATGATAAAAAAAGAGTATATTATTTTAAAACTATATGAACATGTCACCTTTGACATAGTCAAGGAAAAACCAAGAAATCTGATAAACAAGTGGTATGGTTGTATATTTTCCTCTGCTGAATATGTACTTGCAGCTGTTTTTGTTATGCCTACTATCAAGGTTTAAAATCACAGTCCTAATCGCGGTAACATCAAATCCTGCTTACTATATTAATTTTAAGTGAAAGTTTCTGCATGAGGAGTATGATTGTTAAACTTACTCTTCCTCAAATTTAATTATTATTTCAGGTGCCATTTTCTGCCCATTAATATGCTTAATAATGACAGTTGGGAACTCAGCTATCATACTTGCTCTTTGGATCATACATACTATTTGGACATATTACTGTGTTGTAAGGTGCTACCCTTTGCTTCAATTCTCTCATGTTTTGACTCATTTATTTAGATTTTTTTTTTGTTCCCTCCTATTGATTTCCCTAACTTACAGATGTAAACAATTAGGGCCTTTACTGAAGCTTGCTATTTGCACATTTGTACTGCCAGTGCTCTTGATTTTATGGCCAGTGGTTGGAATTGTTGGAAGTATTATAGGTGGAGCAACCTATGGATTTCTTTCACCATTATTTGCTACTTTTGAAGCCATAGAGGAAGGAAAAGAGAACAAAATTGTTCGCTGTTTTATTGTATGTTGTTTATTTTTTCAAGTTATTAAGATACTCCCTCCGTCTCATTTTAAGTGTCCTGTTTGCCATTTTTCTCAGTCTCAAATTATTTGCCACTTTAGAATACCAATACAATATTTATTATTTTTTCTCAATAATACCCTCATTTAGTATGATACTTTGCTTCTATCAATATTTAGTCTCATTAATTTTTCTTCATATTTTCAAGTATTTCATCGCTCCTTACCCACCCATTTCATTTCTCAATGTATCGATAAGTGGAACTCTGCTGCAACCCAGAAAAGTAGGAGTACTAATGAGTTGATAGTATAATGGTATTTTAGTCCTATCACATTTTTTTACCATAAAAATTAGCATAACAAATCATTTTATTAAGACCTGCGTGTAACCTTAAACGATGGATGGATAAAATGAGAGAGGGAGTAGTTGTTATTTGTGTTCTCCTTTTGTTGTTCAATACTGAAATTTAATATTGTCTTCACAGGATGGAACATGGAGCACTATTTTGAAGACATTTGATATTGTTAAGGATGTGAGAAATGCATGCTTTCATACTTATTTCTCTGTTATGGATGACCTAAGACAAGAAGGACCTCCAATTGGAAAATATTATGAGATCAGGTCTTATCTCATTACATTGCTCACTGAATTTGTTATTGTTATATTATAATTATAATTACATTGCTCACTGAATTTGTTATTGTTATACTATAATTATAATGTCTCTAATGAAATCTGATGTATCAAAAAAAAAACCATGAGTCTCACTCTCTCTATTAACTGTTACTTCATGAATTTTTGCTAAGCAGTTGAAACTATGGTTCAATTTGGCTTAACTTGTAACTTACGAGGGATTCTCAGTGAAAATAAGCTCTGCAGCATCGACACTTCAGGTTGAAAACGTGTCCGGTGTCTGACACATATCGTGTCGGACACCAACACTTCAATTACTTATATTTTTCAAAATAAAACCAGAGTCTGTGTGTCCGCGTCCGTCTGGTGCATCATAGAAAATAAGTTTAGTGAGAGAGCTTTTGAAAAGATGAAATGCAGAGCAAAACAAAATTGTGGCTTTAAAAATGTACTCTAAAATACACATGATTCATGAAATTTCATATATTTCATATGGCATTTTCTGATGAAGAGGAGTTATGCTATATGATAGTATGCTTTAGTGATGTTTTTTTATCTATGTTTTGATGCAGGCCATGTAATCTTCCATATGCTATTGTAGCTGCAGTTCTTGGGATCATAATTGATGTGCCAATTATATCATTTGTTTCTGTATGTAAAGCCCCATGCATGCTGTTTAAAGGATGGTACCGTTTGTTTAATGACCTCATAGGTCGCGAAGGCCCATTCTTGGAGACAATATGTGTGCCTTTTGCAGGCCTTGCTATTCTTCTTTGGCCACTGGCTGTCGTCATGGCGGTTCTGACATCTGTGATAGCTAGTATCTTCATCGGTGCCCGTGCAGGAGTTGTTGCCTATCAGGTTAACCAAGCGTCATACTCCCTCCGTAACAAAATATAAGCAAAATAGTACATGTATCCATCCTAAATTTAGGTCAGATACATGTAATTTTTTGCTTATATTTTGTTACGTAGCGGTATAAGTTTTTCAATCTCTCGATTGATACTATTGTTACCATAGCTTGTGTTGTGCTTGAGTTAGAGAGGGTGATTTTCTAATGACTGAGCTATGTAGCATTTTGGTGGAAGGCTTACTTGGTTACTTGTATGCTTTTCAAGACCATTTATATTCAAGAGACAGATCAATGATAAATTGTAGGATAATGGGGGAGTTAGATAAAAAATAGTTGTCAACATCAGAAAATCACCCTCTCTAACTCAAGGATAATGGGGGAGTTAGCCAGTTCCTAGTTCATCTTAGACTACAATGCCACCTTGTAATATGTAGACTATACTTTACAATGTTTAAATCGCGGTCAGGTCACAATTCTTAATATTGCAGACAATCACCGTCAAGTACGGCCGATACAGTCTCAATTATGGTCACGTTATGATTGTAGAGACAAAAAATCTTCCTCATACCATACCAAGTAGTGATGGCCCTAATCTTTATTATTGACATCTCACTTCAATTACCATTTTTCAACACCCTGAATGTGTATTGAAACTATTGATACATGAATTTCTCTTAGACATAAGACATGTTCATTTGTTTTTGAAATGCAGGAGTCCTCTTTCTTTTTCGGCCTTCGCTACATTGTTGCGGCTTTGTCCCTTTATGATGAGTACAGCAATGATGTTCTTGACTTGCCAGCAGGATCCTGCTTCCCAAGGTTTTATTCTGCTCTTCTCAGTACATTTTATTGTGATTTGCAGTTAATGATCTTGACTTGTGTTTGATAGGCCTCAATATCGAAAAAAGACTGATATGTCGCGATCATCTTCACATTCAAATTCTTTCTCAAGAACTAAGTCCTTAACAACGACTCTTTCTCATACAATTTCTCTCACAAATAACATAGCTGAGTTGAAACCATTTGAGGTACTGTAATTTAAGACTCAAGTTTTTCCTTTTCCGATCGTAAACAAACGCAAAATAACTTCTACTTTTTTTTAAAGAGCTCTAGCAAATACTGCCTAAGTTAAAATCACTTTTTTCTTAATCTGTAACAAAGGAGTCCTAAATAAATATTGTTCATGACTTGTGTAGTTATTGGATGGTTTGTGCAAAGAATGTCTTCAAGTGGGAGAAACACTAGTTTCTCAAGGTCTAATAACATATGAAGACATACAAGAAGCCATGTTTGGCAAAGAGAGTAAAGTCATTAGTATTGGTTTGCCAGCATATTGTCTTCTCCAAGCACTTTTCCGGTCTACAAAAGCCGGTTCGCCGGGTATACTGATAAGTAATGTTTTCCATCTATTCTCTCACCCTTTTGCTTCTAATGTTCAAGATCATTTGGTTTTAATCATATGGAGTAATTTCATTTTATTTTTTCTTACTTCTTCAATGTAGCTGATGATACTGAATTAACTACCACAAACAGACCAAAAGAGAAGTTTTTTGAATGGTTTTTTAATCCCCTTTTGATCATTAAAGATCAAATTAAAGCAGAAAATCTTTCTGTATCAGAAGAAGACTATCTCAGCAAATTAGTCCTCTTTAGTGGTGATGCTGATAGGGTAAAAAATTCAACTTTTGGCCCTCCTCCTGAATCTGAACGCAAATGTGCTGAACTTGATGCATTGGCTAGAAGGTACAAATCACAACAAATCAAGTTAATTACTTGTTTAGATATGTTTATGGTCTTTATAATAATATGCTTAATTTTACATTAGCACTTGTTTACTTTTAATCGTTTCTTGTTCTGGTTTTCCACGAAGTCTTTTTTCCAACCTCATTTTTTCTTCATTTCTATTATTACAAAAGGCTTCAAGGGATCACAAAATTTATCACAAGGTTCCCGACCTACAAGCGGAGATTTGATGTTCTTGTAAATACATTATCTGAAGAGCTTGCTGATAAGCATGGAGCAGCTTCATCAATAATCAGATCAAAGAGTGCTTTTCCTCGGATTTTTAGTTTGAAATCCTTCAAAGGAGAAAGACCAACTGATGATTGTTCTGATGAAGAATCTGAACATGGAAGAGATTCCCAAACTTCATTAGAATTAAGAATGTAATGTTATGTAATTTATCAAGAAAATATAACATATATATATATATATATGTATCTTGTGTGTAAAGTCAAAGAAAAAATGAACAAGAAAATATATATATAGGTCTGCAGCATCTAGCATGGTTTAAAATAAAAAATAAGTTGTACCAATGTTCTTCTTCCATTATTTAACCATTACACTAGAATAAAAAATCACATAAAGGTGTGATTAAAAATTGACACAATTCTATCATTCATTTAAAAAAAATAATAAGTCCAAAAAAACAAATAAAAATGGATTATTGGTATTCCCTTTTTACGTAGGCATACACATATTGGTCTTCGTTCCTTGGCTCTTAAGTTCTATTATGTGGTGTGTGTTTCATTGAGAAATCAAAAGATCTTAAATCAATGTTCATTGAAGAATTAGAAAGTTCTTTGCAAGCTCATGAATAATGAATAAAGAGTAGGTAAGAAGAGCCATTAGAGCGAGTTCTGAAGACCAAAGCTTCATTGAAGAATGACAGGACGCAATAGTCAAAGTAGGCGTGGACATGGAAGAAGACGGGGATGTGGTCGTAGGTAAGGAGGAAGAGGCTAATCGTTGTAAATAGTAATTTTTTGCTATTATTAGTAGTCTATGTACTAGGCTCATTAGGTTTAATTACTTGTCTATATAATAAGATTAGTGAGTGTAATTACACACAATTGAAATAATACATTCAGTATAATATTCTACATGGTATCATGAGCTCTCGTTCTTGAGGGTCTCGCTTCCGCATAAACCCTAGCCGTCCTTATTTCGGCAAAAACCCTATACCACCTTCATTGTGGTCCATACCTTGCTGCCTTCATTGCAGCCTTGCCCCTTCGTTCTTTCAGTTACTGTTACAGCAACAGTTCAGTAATAATGTCTTCCTTTTTCCCTTCACCTTATTCACGAAAATAGTGTAGCCTTGATATACCCACCGCACGTTGATCATATCATCTCACCACCCACACCATCAGAATCCCCTTCCAATTCCGACCCACCCCGTTCTCCTCCCCACGCGCCGCCTTCACCGATCTGCTCTTTGCGCGTGTGGGGCCCACGCGCCTCTCTGTCGGCATTTTTCCGTCTCGGTCCTTTGAAACAGTTTATAGATCGGCCCTTCCTGGTACTGTTTGAGGGATCAAATATTGATTTTGACGTTTTTGGTTCGTGAGTCACTTTAAAGGCACCTCTTTGGTGTTCATTTATGTGTTTTGGCTACTGGTTCTGGCCTTACAGCACCCTTGGGTGCCCCAGCTGCTGTATTTGCGACTTTTTCCAGTTGTTTTGGGTGTTTACTCACATCCGGTATCCTTGTTCGTGGTTTATTTGAAGCTCACACATTTGGTGTTATATACGGTTATTTTACAACTTCGGGTATAGTTCTCGTTTTTCTTGACTGGTGTTCAAGATGGCAGATAATATTGCTATTGATTACTCTTTATCATTCACCGAGGATGAGGTGAATCGTTTAAACGCCCTACTTGACTCTCTCAGTAAGCCTTCTGGAACTTGTTCTCTACCAACCACCGGTATTTGGGTATGCTCCTGATCTTTCAATGTTTGCGGTAAAATCCCTAAGGAGGCTTGGATTTTGGACTCTGGTGCCACCGACCACATGACACTCAATTCCAGTGTATTTTCCTCCTATACCTCATCTGAGAGGAATTGTTATGTTACAATTGCTAATGGTTCTTATTCCCGTATTGATGGCTCTGGGAGTGTTAACTTGCAACCTTCACTTCAATTACAGGATGTGCTACATGTTCCCTCACTCTCTCACAATTTAATATCTGTTCGTAAACTCACTCGTGATCAGAATTGTAAAGTAACTTTTTTCGCTTCTTATTGTGTTTTTCAGGATCTTACCACGGGAAAGACAATTGGAGTTGCTAAGGAAAATGGAGGGTTATACTACTTATCTGATAAACCAAATTGTTCGAAGGTGCTGGCTTCCTGCTTGTAAACCGAGTCTTCTGAGTCTTCTCATTCTGCCGCACAAATTTGGCTTCAGCACAAAAGTCTTGGTCATCCTCCATTCTCTTTAGTTAAGTCTATGTTTCCTTCCTTATTTTTACATCATTCAGTTGAGTCTTTTAAGTGTGAAGTTTGTGAGTTAGCTAAACATCGCCGTGTCTCTTTTCCTCCTAGTTCCAATAAAAGTGCTGAACCTTTTGATCTTATACATTCTGATGTTTGGGGACCTGCACCTATTTCTAATGTTTCGGGTGCTAAATGGTTTGTGTCATTTATTGATGATTGTACTTTAGCAACTTGGATTTTTTTGATGAAGGATAAATCAAAAGTACTAGAATTATTTATTAGATTTTATCACATGGTGCAAACACAATTTGGCAAAGGCATTAAAAGAATTCGCTCTAACAATGGCAAGGAATATGCAGATCAAAGTCTTTCAAATTTTACCAGTCAACAAGGAATTCTTCATGAGTTTACATGTGTCGACGTCCCACAACAAAATGGTGCCGCAGAAAGAAAGAATCGTCATTTACTTGAAGTTGCTCGAGCCATATATTCTCTTCCAAATGACAATTCCCAACTCATACTGGGGAGAAGCAGTATTGATGGCTGCCTACTTAATTCGAGCCCCATTTCAAATGTTAGGTAATGTCAGTCCTATTCAGTTTATGACTTCACGGTTTCCTTCTGTTCCCGTTTTTGCAGAGTCTTGAATCTCGAGTGTTTGGTTGTGTTGCTTTTGTCCATGTTCACAAACAAAACCGAAGTAAATTGGATCCCCGTGCAATCAAATGAATTTTTGTGGGTTATCCTCCCGACAAGAAAGGATATAAATGTTATCATCCTCCTAGTCGTAAGTATTTTATCTCTAAAGATGTCACGTTTCATGAGAATGTATCCTACTTCACTCGTCCTCAGCTTCAGGGGAGAGCATTCATAATGATTTGGAATCTGAGTCTGAGTTTTATTCCTACCTGAGTTGTCTGTGACTCCTGTCTTAAGTCATACTTCCACAAGTCCTACTACTGAGTCTCCTACTTCCATTTTGGTTCCTTAATTCTTTGTCTTCTGTTTTGCAGAAACCATCATCTTCGACACCAGCAAATACTAAGGCTGGTGAACCAATTTTGGTGTATCAGAGAAGAAGTAAGCCCGACCTGCTCCAGACACAGCCTCAATTGCCTGAACCGGAGGTAAGTACTGAAATTAACCCTCCTGTTAGTGACTCCCACAGTTCTGACACTAGTGACACTGACACAAATGATTTGCCTAATGCTTTGAGGAAAGGGAAAAGGTCTTGTGCCAAATACCATATTTCTCAATTTGTCTCCTCTAAGCATCTTTCCTTGCAGCATCAAAGTTTTATTGCAGCTGTTGACTCTGTAAGAATTCCTATATCAGTACAAGAGGCACTAAAAGATAAAAATTGGGCCCAGGCTATGAATGAATAGATGAAGGCACTTGAGAAGAATGAAACATGGGAGATTGTTGAGAAACCAGAGGACAAGAAGCCTGTTGGTTGTAGATGGATCTACACAGTCAAGCACAAATCAGATGGTACTCTTGATCGGTACAAGGCAAGACTGGTGGCAAAAGGATACACTCAAACTTATGGAATCGATTATGAGGAGACATTTGCTCCTGTGGCAAAAATGAATACAGTTCGTATTTTACTCTCTCTTGCTGCGCATTTTGGTTGGGACTTGCACCAGTTTGATGTTAAGAATGCTTTCTTGCATGGCAATTTAGAAGAGGAGGTGTACATGGTGATTCCACCAGGATTTGGTCCCACTAATGGAACAAATGTGGTTTGCAAACTGAGAAAAGCTTTATATGGGCTAAAACAGTCTCCTTGGGTCTGGGTTGGGAGGTTTTCAAAGGCAATGCTGCATCTTGGCTATAAGCAAAGACAGGGAGATCATACACTTTTCTTCAAACATTCACAGGGTGGTAAACTGACAATACTTCGTGTTTATGTTGATGATATTATTGTTGCAGGGGATGATTTGACCGAAAGGCAACTACTTAAGGAAAAATTAGCTATAGAATTTGAAATGAAGGACCTTGGGAAACTTAGGTATTTCCTAGGGATTGAGGTAGCCTACTCCAATAAAGGCATTTTTATTTCTCAAAGAAAATATGTTCTTAACCTTTTGAAAGAAACGGGAAAGCTTGGATGTAAACCTGCAAGCGTTCCTATTGAGCAAAATCGCAAACTGAGCACTGAAGAGGAAAGTGCTAAGGTTGATAAAATGCAATATCAAAGACTAGTGGGGAAGTTGATCTACTTAGCCCACACTAGACCTGACTTGGCATATGCAGTTAGTGTTGTAAGTCAGTTTATGCACGATCCAAGAGTAAGACACCTTCAAGCAGTAGACCGTGTTCTGCAATATCTCAAAGCCACTCCAGGGAGAGGACTTCTTTTCAAGAGAGGTGGAAACTTGACTATAGAGGCATATAATGATGTAGATTATGCAGGTTCAGTGAGTGATAGAAGATCCACCTCAGGCTATTGCACGTTTTTATGTGGGAACCTTGTCGCTTGGAGAAGCAAGAAGCAAAATGTAGTAGCTCGATCAAGTGCTGAGGCAGAATTTAGAGCTATGACACACGTGATATGTGAATTATTATGGATGAAAATCGTGCTAGGTGACTTAAAGATTATGTATGAAGCCCCTATGAAGTTATTTTGTGAGAACAAATCGGCTATCAGTATTGCTCATAATCCTGTTCAACACGACAGGACAAAACATATTGAGATAGACCGACACTTTATCAAGGAAAAATTGGATAGTGGATTGATAATGACAGAATACATTCCTTCTGGGCACCAATTAGCTGATGTGTTAACAAAAGGCTTGCCGACAGAACGTCTCAACCAACTTACTTGCAAGCTGGGAATGATTGATATACATTCACGAGCTTGAGGGGGAGTGTTGTAAATTGTAATTCTTTGCTATTATTAGTAGTCCATGTACTAGGCCCATTAGGTTTAATTACTTGTCTATATAATAAGATTAGTGAGTGTAATTACACACAATTGAAATAATACATTCAGTATGTACACTAATCTAGTCAATGAAGATGAAGAGTGAACTTAATTTGTTGCTAACATTCAATGAATAAGAGAGGTGTGCTAAAAGTAAGGGTAGTTGGACAATAGTGCAAGTAATCACGTGTGGATGCTAGGAGAAACTTGTGGAGCTTAAAAAAGAAGCTGAATGAAAATGTATCCTTTGAAGACTCATCAAAAGTGAAAATTGAAGGAAAAAGTAGAATTCTAATCTCTTCTAAAAGTTGGAGTTATAAAGTGATTAATGGTGTACATGAAATTCTCAACGTGGGGAGATGCATGCTAATGTCCAAAAAGAAAGAACATGGCAGGGAACAAAAGGAAATTATCAATGTAATGATAAAGATGGAGAATATGTGGAAGAGAAAGTAAATATATATATATATATATATATATATATATATATATATATATATATATATCAGTGGATGCAGACGTTGAAAATGAAACTGAGAATGAATCATCATCTCCTGGAAAGAGGCTCTAGATCTCAAAGAAAGACAAGAAGACTTCCAACATGGTTAGATGATTATGTGACTAAAAGTGAAAGATAGAGTTGATTACTTAGGAAGAGGCTACTAAGTACAGTAAATGGAGGAAAGTGATGGATTTGGATATTAATTGTTGCCATTGAAAAAAAATGAGACTTGGGAACTTACCTCTCTACCTGCAAGAGCTAACAAAAAAGTGGTCAAATAGATCTATAAAACAAAATACATTGAAAAATGGTCAACTTACAAAACACAATGCCAGACTTGGTGCAAGAGGCTATTCACAACAGCAAGACATTGACTTTCATGAGGTTTTTGCTTCAATGGTACGTAGTAAGATGGGACAGAATAAGGTCCATAGTAGGTGTTTCATTTGTCAAGGGTTGGAACATCTTTTAACATGATGTAAAAAAAGTTTTTTTTTATATAGCGAATTAAGTGAATATCTTTTTGTGGAACAACCTATGGGATATTATTAGAAGCAAGAAGATAAGGAAAAGGTTTACAAGCTCAAAGAGACATTGTATGGCCTTGGACAAGCATCGAGGGGATATGGACACTTTCACTGATTCTGATTATGCTAGAGATATAAATGACAGGAAAAGTACTTTAAACTATGCGTTTCTGCTTGGAGAAATAGAGAGCTATTTTTTGAGCATCAAAGAAGCAACCCATAATGACGTTCGCATCCACAAAAGTCGAGTTCATTGCACCAGCATCTTGCATTTTCCAAGGAGTGTATCCGAGGAGAATTCTGAACAATACATTAAAAGGAGGAATCATTGTGTTATGTTATAATAGCTATACTATTAAGCTATCTAAAAATTGAGTTGGCTAAAGAAGGGGTTATATGTTTCACTTTCTTTGTGACATAGCTAAAGAAGGAACAATTGAGATGGTACATTGTGGCACACAGGACAGGATCATTTATCACATATTATGATGAAGACGACATATATATACTTAAACAAAGACGACATATATATGTTACAATGTGAATCATCGATTGCAAGCTCAACAAAACCATTGCCACCGGCTGCCACAAGTTGGGGCAACTTGTTAGGATTTTCGTCGATCATCCACTGCTAGAAAAACACTAGAAATTAAGAGCTATTTTTGCTACTCTAGCTATGCGCTTATGCTCTAAGAAATTAAGAGCTATTTTTTGAGCATCAAAGAAGCAAACCATTATGACGATCCACAAAAGTCGAATTCATTTATGAAAAATCTTTTACTTGTCAAGGAGTGTATCTGTTTTGGACTGGGCCGACAGCCCAATCCGCGAAGGAGGCCCAGCCCACTCCAAGACACTTTAGCACGGAGCACACCCAAACGACTCGGAATGCTTCAAAGGCTGAGATCGAGCCGCGTGATCCAACGGCTAGGGAGCTCCACCGAACTCTATAAATAAGGGTCAACCCCCCTGCGGAAAGGTACACTTTCACCCCATCTCTCATTTCCTGCTTTGACTTCTTCCTTCCTGACTTGGGCGTTGGAGTGTCTTTGCAGGTACACCCACCCAGAGCTCCGCTCGCGACCTCACAGCCCGGCAGAGTGATAAAGCACCAACCCGTTCCACCCTTGGGCGATCAAGGTGGATCGTCCAATGACTCCCGATTTCGAAGGTTCAGCGAACGCACCAAGCTAAATGCCACTTGCGCCCAGATCCTCTCCGAATGCGCCAATACCGAGTTTAGGGATGTTAAGAGGCCAGAGCCACTCGTCCTCAAAGAAGGCCAACGTCCGTCTCGATAGTACTGCCGATACCACCGAAGCAACGGTCATGATACCAACAATTGTATGGCCCTGAAAGATGACATCGAAGAATTGATTCGAAAGAGGAAGCTTACCTAGTACTTTGACAAAGGCCAGGGTGATGGCAAAGAAGAGAAGAGCGAGAAGAAGCAAACCCGCTCCGCTCGAAAGGGGAAAGACGTGGTCAACGAAGTGGCGGAGGCAGAGGAAGATGCGAGATTGTGACTCTGCAGGCAGATCTCTAGTCAGCTCGATGATGTCACTTCATGGGCCTGAAACAACAAGGAGAGAGTTGAAGAAGGAAGCTGCACGCATATCACTCGGTGACCACCAAGTCAATATGGTCGACCTGGGCGCCCGATATGGCCCCGACACGAGCGATAACTACCTTAGTTCGAACCAAGCTTGTCCCAGAAAGGTAATTGACTTCGAGTAACAAACGGGTCGCAGGACCGGGCGGGGCACTCTTTTTCCCACCGGGTTTTTTAATGAGGTCCTCCCTTACACCATTAATAAAAGGAGACATTTCGAATGTTTAAAATGTTCGTTTTGAGTTTATTCGATAATTTGGACGCAAAGAGCGGGCTATGAACGAGCCCTGTGTGAGCCTATGAGGCGAGTTAAGTCCGAGCCGAGCCTCGGTAAACTGCCTAATAGGTCGAGCATGCTTGAACGACCCAAGCTACACGTCGAAGCGACCATAATAGAAGGTCGCACTCCCTTGAGCGAGTTCAATCTGGATCGAGATCTAGTAAACTGCTTGGGGCAGAGATCACGAACTTAAAAAGAAACGAGTCACGAAAAGGCCACACAAAATAGGAGACCTCCCTCGAATAGGGCGGGTGAGTAATCAGCACGATCGAGCCTGAACCTGCCCTCCAGATGACTTCGGCTTGGGGGGCAATTGTTCTGGACTGGACCGACGACCCAATCCGCAAAGGAGGCCTAGCCCACTCCAGGACACTGTAGCACGGAGCACGCCCAAACGACTCGGAATGCTTCAACGACTGAGATCGAGCCGCATGATCCAACGGCTAGGAAGCTCCGCCGAACTCTATAAATAAGGGTCAACCCCTGCGGAAAAGTACACTTTCATCCCATTTCTCATTTCCTGCTTTGACTTCTTCCTTCCTGACTTGGGCGTCAGAGTGTCTTTGCAGGTACACCCACCCAGAGCTCTGTTCGCAACCTCACTACCCGGCAGAGCGATCAAGCAACAACTCGTTCCACCCTTGGGCGATCAAGGTATGGATCAGTATCTGAGAAGAATTCTGAACAATTTAGGGCATACACACAAAGGAGACATCATTGTGACATGTTATAATAGATTTGCTATTAAGCTATTTCAAAATTGAGTTGGCTAAAGAAGGTTATGTTTCACTTTCTTTGTTACATAGCTAAAGAAGGAACAATTGAGATGGTATATTGTGGTAAATAGGATCATTTATCACATATTATGTTGAAGCCTCTCAAGTCAGAATCCAGCTTAATGCTAATTAAGAAACTCATAGAGAGTTTGCGAGATAATTTTTTGTGTGTTTTTAGGAAGTACCCTTTTACTAATAAATAGATCCCATGCCGGATCATCATACACAACAATCCGGTACAATATTTTATAGGCTAAATAACACTTTTGGTCCTTTATGTTTGCTCTAGGTTTCACTTTGGTCCTTCATCTTTTTTTGGGTCCGTTTTGGTCCGTCATGTTTCATTTTTATTTTATTTTGGTCCCTGCCGTCAGTTTTGACTAACGGACGCCACGCTGGCAGTTAACTGCTGACGTGGCGTCCTCAATTCATTAAATGACGTGGCAAAAATATATTATTTAATTCTTAATGAAATTACACATCAGCATTTATCTTTTTTTAAATTTTAAAAACACAATTAACAAATAACTAAAAACATTAAAATCTGACAAATAATTAAATTTTGTTCCATTCATCTCATCTCCTTCGTCAGATCCTTCCAAGAACAGATCCAAGAACACGTTCATCTTAAAACGCAGATCCTTCCAGAAAACAGATCCAGAAAACGCAGATCCTTCCAGAAAACAGATCCAGAAAACCTAGATCCATCGAGAAAACAGATCCTTCCAAGAACACGTTCATCTTAAAACACAGATCCATCCAGAAAACGCATTTCCACGTAACACGTTCATCTTAAAAAATTGGAAAACAGATCTGGAAAATCACAAAACCCAAGAACGATTCAACTTGATTATGAACCATTCAACTTGGTTATGAACGATTCAACTTGATTATGAACGATTCAACTTGGTTTCTGGAAAACCACAAAACCCAAGAACGATTCAACTTGATCTGGAAAATTAAAAAAATTCATTATGAAGATTTGGGTTTCAATCAGATTCAACTTGCATGATTCTTTTCTTTCCCAGATTTATTTTTGTTTCAGATCTGGTTTCAATTTCAATTTGAAAACTTAGATCTTGGTTTCATGGAAATGGGTTTCAGATCTTGCTTTAATTTTTGGTTTCAGAACTTGTTTTATGTTTTATTTTTGATTTAAATTAAAAAACGAATTTGCTGATGTGGAAACCCAGTCACTACCAAAAAAGCGCCCTTTAGCCACGGTGGATTTGCCACGGTTATGTTGAGTGTGGCCAACACAATAATAGGTTGACCTGTTAGCTACCCTTTAACCGTGGCAAAGAAATGGGAAAATTAACAAAAAAAATTTTTACTGTTAGCTACCCTTAGACCGTGGCAAAGCAACCAGAAATTTTCTAAATAAAAATTTTCACTGTTAGCTACTGTTTAACCGTGGCAAAGAAACCGGGAAATTTCTACTAAAAAATTTCACTCTCCCTCGAAAATTTTATTCTTCCCTCGAAACGTTTCCCCCTTTCATTCTGGGTTTGTAGAAACGTTTTCACTCTCCCTCGAAAATTTCACTCTAGGGTTCCACGTTTTCCCCCTTTCATTCGATCTGTTTCCCCTTCGTCTTCCCAATCTCTCTCTCTCGCTTCATCATCTTCCCAATCTCTCTCTCTCGCTTCATCATCTTCCCAATCGACTGAGGAATTAACCGTTTAAGGTAAACTCTAATCTCTCTCTCTCTCGCTTTTCTCATTCTTCCCAATCTCTCAAACGCTTTCACAGTCGATTAATTCCTATGGTGCAGGCTTTCTAAATGGGAGAAGCTGGAGAAGCTGTGTTACCATTTCGTTTCTGACTCTTCTTCACTGTGAGTGATTTTTTTCTCATCTTCTTTCATGTTCTCATCTGCACAGTGACTCTTCTTCTTCACCGTGACTCTTCTTTCATTTCTTGTTTAGGTTCAATTGGTTCTGAAGTTTCAGTGATTGATCTGTTCGCTCTTCGCTCTTCGCTCAGGTTGGCTTCTTTTATCCAATTCAGATTTTGATTTACGGTTTGTTTTTTTGTTCATAGATTGTCTTGGTTTGTTTTGTTTTTTATTTGTCTCTAATTTTTTTTTAAGTTTTCTTGGATTTTTGTTAGGTAGATAACAAATAGATTTTCGCTTTTGAAGAATGTGAAGATAATTGGAACTCTGATAGTTTTAATTTGTCGTGCATTATTGATGAAATTCATGAATATTATGACCAAATGGTAGTTAAAATTTTGGGATTGGCTGGCTTGTTTCTAGTTGTTGACTTGATGCTATGTGTTTTCTTGTTGATGGTTCCAAAGCATTTAATCAAACTATGTCTTAATTCAGTGAATTGATTCAGTGAATCTGTTATGGTGGAACAAAGTGGTTATGTTTATTAGGTTATCTTAAGCATTTAAGCTTGTTTTTGGATTGGTGTAGTTTTTTGTTGTGAGAAAGATTTATTTAGCTGTGAGAACATGTCATTGAAAATTTGGAAGCATATATATCTTGATGTGGACATAACTAATAGTCCAATCAATGATGATTTATCTGACCCTTCCTTAAGCCCAAATGAAGTTCAACTAGAAGAAGAAAATGAGCCTTTACTTGTCAAAGTTAAAGGTAAAAATATTATCTTATTATTTCATGGTTTTCTCATTAGAAAATATTAACTTTGTTTTGTCAATTTAATCGTAGATATCTGTACTGGAGAAACTATTACTCGGAAGATGGTAGCAACTCAGGTTTGGCATTTGGAAAAGACTAAAAAAGTACTTGTGCAAATCAATGGTAATGGCCAAGGCAATGATAGCGGGTCAAACTTGCTTGTGAGGTTTCTTGGTCAACTTGCTCAAAAGTCCGCGTTTTGCCCTGTATCAGTTGAAAGATGGGATGAGATGTCAAACGACAGTAGTATAGAACAATGGAAGTGTATTGAGGTTATTATCTAAACTTCTCAACACTTTTATTTCATTATTGAGGTCATTATCCAATATTAATATATAAATATAACATTTCAAGGATCACTTTGAGTTTGATTATGCTGCTGGTATTAGATGGGTGAGGAGTACATTAGGGGATAGATGGAAAGCCTATAAATACAAGTTAAGGTGTCACTACTTCCTCCCTAACAAAAGTAAGGACGAGATACTTGCTACTCTACCTCCAGGTGTTGATCATGTTGAGTGGGCTGCTTTTGTTCATCACTATAAAAAGGAAACGATGCAGGTATAATTATTCTATAGAAAATTATTTTACTCTATTCTTCTATTGTTTAAAACAAAGTGAGAACTTTGGGAACATATATTGACTATCATGGTTAAAAACTGTAGAAACTAAGTGAGCAAAATTCCAAAAATCGTAAGAATCTTAAAGTCTCACATGCTGGTGGCAGTAAGAGCAATGCAAGAAGGGCTCATCAGATGGTAAGTAGTTGATTAATTTTAAGCTTAGTTACTGTTAGTATGTCAAAGTAACTCTAACATAGTAAATTATACATGATAATTGTTTGTAATTTATGTATTTTAGGAGCAAAAATTAGGAAGGCCGGTATGTCGAAGTGAGGTTAAATTGTCAACTTTACTAAAGAAGAATGGAAACTATGTGAACGAAGAAGGAAAAGTCATGGCTGTAAGTATATCAACTTTGTTAAATTGTCAATTTTCAAAGCTTTATTGGTTAATAAATGCCTTTGAGTTAATATCTGCCAATGTCCTTATATATTTTAGAATGATGAAAATAAAGAAAAATGCTTGTTTTTAGGTTGATTGAATGAAGAAAATGGAGTATGAGGTTTATGTGTGACTGAATGAAGGAAAAAACAGAGCTAAAACAGTAGTTTAGGCGTGATATGCAAATGATTATGTGAATTCTGAGGTCCCTAATTTATAGGCATAATTCTAATCATGGTTGATTTTCTGATGATTAATTGGTTATGGGGAAGATGGAACTTATCAATGATAATTATGGGGAAGGCTTTTTCTGATTTTCAATTGAGTAAACAGAGTAGTTCACCGAATGAATAATCTGTTTTTCTCTTACATATATAATCTGAAAGAATCATATTTTCATAGGATTTTATTTTGTTGATTAAAATGTGATAGTGGAAAGAGGCAGAGACATGTTGGCATTGGTAGATAGAGAAAACAGGTAGCCTGTCAAATGACTCATCACATTTTGTAATTTATCTTTTGTTTAGGAGCTGTTACTTTTGCTGCATCCACAGATCCAGAGAGCGAGGATCAGCTGAGTAGTAGTGTTCTGTTTTTGATAATTCCTAAATCATAACTCTGTGAATGTGAACTCATGAAGCTCCTTCACATGACTCGCATGATTGCATGTTACAGCTCAGTGAATGAGTTTCTAACTCACTCACTCATCTTTCTTTTCTTCAACATCCTTTGCTTATCTTGTCATGTCTATGATTGTCAACCACTATTTTCTTCAAATAATCATTTGAGAGAGAGAGACTTAAGTGATAATAAAGTATATTTGCTTCAAAAAAAAGTGATAAAGTATATGGAATTGTTATGTGATCTAGTATTGTCATGTATGTGAATTCTGGATTTTTTTGGGTGAATTATGTGAATGTGGATATTGGCATCATCTATAGTTTGATCTTGTTCCTTGAATATTTTTATTTGAGGAAATTTATAATGTTTATATTTAAATGGTTAGATGACGAACCTGTCCCCGTGTGCAGTTTCTTCAAAACTGGAAACCCTTTTGCTGATATTACAATATAAACATGTTAGCTTCAATACAGCCCATATAAATTGTTATGCAATATTGAAGCTTTTTAGTCAAATATATTAACTGTTATTTTATTTTTGTTGCTAATATAGGATAAGATTTCAGAGAATTTATCTGAAGACCAAGAACGTGTAGCAACAAAAGGTGTTCCATCAAAGATTAATGCTTATCCCGATGATGCCATTGGGAAACTATGTGGACCTGAACACGCAGGCCGAGTGCGTGTTTTAGGTCTAGGTGTCTCTCCAACTTATGTCTTTACAAACCATATGCATTTCACTCAATTTATCCAAACTGGTAGCTCAAGCCAAATGAATGTCGAGAACTTACAGAACAAAGTAGTAGATATGGAAGAAAAACTAGAGGGATATGAAGAAACAAAGCAGCAACTTACACAGACTACTGAGGAGCTTACACAAACCAAAGAGAAGCTTGCACAAGCAACAACTAAGTTGACAAAAGTTGAGAGGTTCTTGCAACATAAATATGGAGATGAGTTATCTATGTTTGACTTATAGGTTTATCTTAGTTATTGTTATTTAGAGTATGTATGAGAACATCTAGTTACTTCTCTGTTGGCTTTCATTGTTGTTGGCCTTTTTTGGTTTCATATTTCATGTTAGGTTTTATTACTTTTGAAGTGGATGCTAGACACTTAGTTGGCTTTCACTGTTGTTGGCCTTTTTTGGTTTCATATTTAATGTTAGGTTTTATTACTTTTGAAGTGGATGCTAGACTCTTAGACTTTTATCATTAGTAATCAATATATTTTGAGTGTTTATATTCTCATTGTGTATTGGTACCCTGAAATTTGAATGCTATTTACAAATGACAATATTAGGTAAACATTATGTAGAAATGAAATTCTAAAAAAAAAAAAAAAAGTTAGCTACGGTTAAACCGTAGTTAAATGCTACCTGATACGCGCCAATTTCTGGCGCCTAGTTAGACACGGCTTTAACCGTAGCTAAAATAGACGTGCACAAAACCACGTGGATGATTTGGCCACTGGAGAACCGTAGCTAACTTTCTGCATAACCGTAGGAAACTAAATGTCTCCACGGTTTCCGTAAGCGTGGCTACCGAGAAAACAGCCCGTGGCTAAAATTTGGCGACGCAAGGTCCTTTCACGGTTGCAAAAACCGTGGCTAAGCCTGTTTGCCACGGTTATCCGGCCTGTTAACTACGGTTTTAACCGTGGCTAATCACCGAGTTTTTTGTAGTGAGTCACCTATGCCTGCCACATCATTTAATGAATTGAGGACGCTACGTCAGCAGTTAACTGCCAGCGTGGCGTCCGTTAGTCAAAACTGACGGCAGGGACCAAAATGAAACAAAAATGAAACACGAGGGACCAAAACGAACCAAAAAAAAGATAAATGACCAAAGTGAAACCTAGAGCAAACATAAAGGACCAAAAGTGCTATTTAGCCTATTTTAAATGATATCGGAGTTTGTTCGAATTCTCAGACTAGCAAGATTTGTTGTTGGCGCCTACTAAAAAAGTATTTTCTAGCAAGTGTCAACACCAATCCTATTACAACTAGCGTGTGGACCCGTGCGTCGCATGGGACAAAAACTTCAGTTAATACGAAATTCATGTCTTGTTAAAATTTGTTTTTAAAATGGCAATATGAAAAAGTCTCATTTGTTAATCATTTGAATGCTAAAGTACCTCAAAACACGCTGCTTAGCATCACACTATGTATTTTGTCACGAAATTATTTTTTTTCACCAAACCGGTTTTTGAGGCACAAATTTTGCAAATTTGAATCATTGGATTTTTTTGCAAACACTAAAGCATAAAAAAAAACATACTATTGTGATCACTAAAGCATCCAAAAACACACTACATGAGAAAATATTGTTTAAATTGAAGGTAAGTATGAAATAAACAAAATATGTTATAAAAAAGGCGATTGCAAACTTTAAAACTAAAATAGTGTGTGTACATATTTGTCACGAAATTATTATTTTTTTCACCAAATCAGTTATTGAGGAATGAACTCTGAGTATTTGAATGGTTAAATTTTTTTCGCACACTAAAGTACCCCAAAACATGTTGCTTACATCATGCTTTACGTATTTTTCACAAAATTATATATATATTTTTTCACCAAATCAGTTATTGAGACACAAACTTTACATATTTGAATAGTTGAATTTTTTTACGAACACCAAAGCATCAAAAAACACTACTTAGCATCGTACTTTACACATTTCATTTTGAAATGATTTTTTTCACCAAACTGATCACTGAGGAACAAACTCTGCGTATTCGAATAGTTATAAAAAATTTGATATTGAGGAATGAACTTTGAGTATTTGAACGGTTAATTTTTTTTCAAACACTAAAGTAGCTCAAAACGCAATGCTTAGCATCACACTTTATGTATTTTGTCACAAAATTATATATTTTTTCTCCAAACCGGTTATTGAGGCACAAATTTTGCATATTTGAGTACTTGAATTTTTTTGCGAACACTAAAGCATCAAAAAACATACTATTGCGATCACTAAAACATCAAAAACCACACTACTTAGCATCGTAGTTTACATAAATATGTTATGAAATTTTTTCTTCACCAAATGGGTTATTGAGGAACAAACTATGCCTATTTGAACAGTTAATTTTTTTCCGACTACTTAAGTACCCCAAAATACATTGTTTTGAATTGCTATTTCCTTTCAACAAACTTTGCGTATATGAACAACTAAATTTCTTTTCAGACTCTAAAATAGCTCAAAACACACTGGCTAACATCACACTTTACATAATTTATCACGAAATTAATTTTTATTTGTCACCAATCCAACTATCGAGAAATAAACTACACGTATTTATAGATCCTATTTTTTCCCTAAATTTTAGTTTACTCTTAAATATTAAAAAAAAGAGATAAAGAAAAAATGAGGAGAAGGGGAGGGGGGATATAAAAAATAGAGGGTAGGGGAGTGGGGTGGGGGGAGGGGGCGGGTAGGGGGTAGGGGTAGGTGTAGGGGGTGGGGGAGGGAGGTAGGGGTGGGAGTCTTGGCATCAAATGGAGATCAAGACTCCACAAGATTTATATATAAGATACTTTTGCATCACCCTGGTCTTCTACTTGACTCTACTTTGGAGATAAAACCACTATCAGACTACTATAGGCACCCCCCTCCATTTTCTGGAAACCACTTTACGAATGCCTAATTATTCTAACCTCCGCCAACCTGAAGAGAACAGTTAAGGTCATCAAAACCACTAACCGCCAACCTAAACAAAAACAATGTAGGCCTCCACCATCATACACAACAATCCAATACAATTTCTTACATGGTATCAGAGCTTGTTCGAATTTTGTGACCAGTCAGGTTTTTTTGGCGCTTATTCGAAAAAAGTTTTCCAGAAAGTGTCAATACCAATACCGTTACAATGCTTTGCATCATCACATTCCACTTGAGTATGATTTGGAGCCAAAACCACTGTTGGACGCCATCATCATCACCTTCCATTTTCTGGAAACTATTTCATTCTTCAAGGAGTCATTTTCCAGTGCCTGACTATTCTCACCTCTAGCAGTACAAAGAGAACCATCAAGGTCAACAAAACCATTGACCGCAACCTAAACAAAGACGATGCAAGCCTAATTCCTTATAGCCTCCAATTAAGGGCATGTATTGGTGCATTTCTCTTCTCAACTAGTTGCACCTTCTTTTGTGAGATCCATTCCTTATAGCCTCTACACCCACTTTTGAAATCCTCCATTAAGCCTAATTCTTAACCATAAACATATAAGGTTATCATGGGAATTTCATATCAAGCCTAATTCTTAACCATAAACATATAAGGTTATCATGGGAATTTCATGATTCGTGTTTTTGACAAACTGAATTACAAATTAAGTGTTAGTTATTACTAACTGAATTACAAATTAACCATTAGCACCACCTTTCATTTTCCAGCAACTTTTTCATTCTTCAAGGAGCCATTTTCCAGTGCCTGATTATTCTCACCTCCAACAGCCCAAAGAGAACCATGATGTTCAACAAAATCGCTGACCGCCAACCTAAACAAAGACGACCCTAGCCTTCACCACCACCACCACCACAAGTTGTCGCAACCTGTTCAAATTTCGTAGAATAATCCTACGAGTCTTCCTAGTGATCAACCACTTGTTGCAAAACACTAAAAAATTTTCTGGAGATTTTCAAAGAAGAATTATGCCATATGAAATTCATATTCCTAGTCTTCCTACTGCTTAAATATTAGCATGTGTCTCACTTTTTAGGGGTGTTTCAAGGACTTCTTTGACTGTTCTTATTCACGTATTTTCTTGCTATCTATTCAAAATTATTTCGTATTGTTTAGTGTTGTTTTGTTATTACATTAGTAGTCATTGTTCAATTGTTATTGTTTAGTGTTCAATTACTATTATTTCGTATTGTTTAGTGTTGTTTTGTTATTACATTAGTAGTCATTGTTCAATGTACTTCCTCCGGTGCTTCTCTTTCCTATTGGTGCGTAGCAGCAATTCAATTAGCTGCGCCTTCTTTAGTGAGATCATTCTAGATAGCCTTCACACCTGTTGTTTTTAATAATTCAAACACCCTAGATAGTTCAAGATCAACAGCAATATTTCAAAATCAGTTTCTAGCTGTTGTAATTTAGTTATTAACTACCTAAGAGTTAGTTTGTTACAACAGAATTAGCTGTCAAGTAACAAACTTAACCGATCTAGACTTTTTGTATATAAATACAACCATGTACAGTGAATCAAAATAGAACGAATAAAGTTTTACATTGAGTTTTCTTAAAAGTCTCTTGTAGAATACTTTCTGCTCTTAGTCTTTCTTCATACACATTTCTTCTACAGAGACTTATAGTGAATTCACTTTCAATAAAATACATCAAAATAAAACCCGTCATCCCGACATTACACCTGTCAGAGCTTGACACCATATAATCACGAGGACATGAGGATCTGCATCCCATGTCACAAAATGTCCGACTGAAATGGACTTCCAAGACCCGTCAAAATTATCTGAAAAATGTGGTTGTACGGTGAGAATCACATTCAAGCCATATTAAGACCATAAAATAAACATCAAGGAAGACACTAGTCTCATTTAAATTAAGCACAACAATAAAGAAGTCATTAAATGATATACATGTGAGACAACGTGTATTTTAAAATACTTACAAGTTACATCGTCTTTTCATGTAAAAGATTGAAAATTGATAAACTCTTATATAAGGTAAATCCAGCAAGTCATTAAAACATCAATCTTTTACAGAGATAATCACGAGTCATAAAGCGCCATAAATCATAAATCATCACGTGTCACGAATGCATGATATGCATGTCTCATAATGCCAACACAAGAATGTCTCTCCCTAGACTCAAGAGAAAAAAAGAGAATCATCTTTGCCTCACTCTAGGGCCAGATGACTCAGACTCAATGACACGTAACAAAACACAGTAGTACCTGAGCACCATCTTCACCTCTCACAGGCTAGGTAGCTCAGACTTAATGAAACTAAGTGATGTTATATTATCACTGAAACACCATCACTGCCTCTCAACATAGGCTAAGTAACACAGACTTGGAGACACTGGTTGCCTCTCACAGGCTAGCTAACTGAGACTCAATCACACTGGGTCAACTATGGCATCACTTGACTACCGAATCGCCTCTCACTAGACTTGGTAACTAGGACTCAAAGATACTACGTTTGCCAAAACACGACTCAATTATTATTCTCGCTCTTCACATGCTAGGTGACTCAGACTCAAGGGTACCATATCACAACACGCACAATCACATATCACAAACACAATCATAGTGTAGTCACAGTATCACTTGAGCACCATTCTCACCTGTTACAAGCTAGGTAGCTCATCTCAATGATATCAAGTCACAGTCATACATCACATAGTATACAGAAGGTAGTAACAATGACACACATGTTTTACCCGCACATTTAGTCTCTCCTAATGACTTAACCTAAGTCTCAGGGTGTTCTCATTAAGGAAGGGTGTTGTTTTTAATAATTCAAACACCCTGGATAGTTCAAGTTCAACAGCTATATTTCAAAATCAGTTTCTAGCTGTTGTAATTTAGTTACTAACTACCTAAGAGTTAGTTTGTTACAACAAAATTAGCTGTCAAGTAACAAACTTAACTGATCTAGACTTTTTGTATATAAATACAACCTTGTACAGTGAATCAAAATAGAATGAATAAAGTTTTACATTGAGTTTTCTTAAAAGTCTCTTGTAGAATACTTTCTGCTCTTAGTATTTCTTCATACACATTTCTTCTTCCTCCTTGAGTGTCTGAGTTGCTGAGATCC
This sequence comes from Astragalus membranaceus, assembly GCA_039519185.1. Lineage (NCBI taxonomy): Eukaryota > Viridiplantae > Streptophyta > Magnoliopsida > Fabales > Fabaceae > Astragalus > Astragalus membranaceus. Next base: position 21,261,070 of record CM076852.1, read on the forward strand.
CCTTCAACAGTTGGTTGAAGACCTCACAAAAGAAAAGAAAGGATTAATATACTGTTTTTAGTGACTGAAACAGTAAGACAGAAGAAAATAGATGAAGGATTGAGAGATATACCTTGTGTGGTCTTGAGAGAAGATTCACAAGTGTGTTGGGCGTGTGTGTTCATCAAAGAACCCAAAAACAGCACATACGAACAGAGAAAACAGTGATTAGGTTGTGAATCAAACCGAAATCAAACAGAAATCACTGTGAGAGTGATTCATACCTTTTGTAGTGTTCATTAACGAGTTCGTCCAACAATCATCTTTCATCTCGCATATACAACAACAAAAACCATCGAAAATCAGATTCACACTTCATAGGGTTTCTGAAACAAACAAAATCAGTAACGAAAACAAAGGGTTTTTCGTCAATACCTGTTCACAGCCACCATTCAAGCAATATTGAAGCACTTCCAGTCTTCAATCACTGCAAATCAACATTTTATCACACTACAAAAAAATTGCCCATTAGCGAGGGATTTTTCCCTCGCTAAATGCCCCAAATCCGTCGCTAATTCCCATTAGCGAGGGAATTAGCGACGGACTCAGTCCCTCGCTAAATTGCTCCTCGCTAACACTACAAAAAAACGCCTTATTAGCGACGGAACCAAAATCCGTCGCTAATGTTTAAGTAGCGAGGGATTTTAGCGAGGGAACCAAAATCCGTCGCTAATAATGACGACGGCGCGTTTTTTTAACAAAAAATTTAAATTCCGACGTTAAATTTACAATCCGTCGCAAAAAATCCATTGCTAATGTTGACGTGATCGCTGTGCAGACCTTGGAAATTGCACCATTTTAAATTCCGTCACTAAATTTAAAATCCGTCGCAAAAAATCCGTCGCTAATTCCTTGGAAATTGCGCATTTTTAAATCCGTCGCTAAATTTAAAATCCGTCGCTAATTCCTTGGAAATTGCGCATTTTCAAATTCGTCGCTAAATTTAAAATTCGTCGCTAAATTTCCGTCGCTAATTCTAATTTTTTTTTATTAAACCGAATCCTCCTCTTCTTCTCTCTTCTCTTCTTCTTTTCTTTTCTCACACTTCACTCTCTTTCTCCCTTACTCTCCTCTCTCTCTACCCAAACCCACCCTACACCACCACACCACCACCACATCATAGCTCCTCTCATCCTCACACTTCTCTCCCTCTCTCTCTCTCTCTCCACCACAAAATTAACTTCCACCCTCACTCCTCTCTCTAACCATACCCCTCTCTCTTTCTCTCTCTAACCGTCTCCCTCTCTCTCTATACACAAACTCCTTCCCATATTTCACCACCACCACCACCACCACTACCACCACAAAATTAACTTCCACCCTCACTCCTCTCTCTCTCCCTCTCTGTAACCGTCTCTCTCTCTCTCTCTCTCTCTCTCTCTCTCTCTCTCTCTCGCTAAATTCCCTCGCTAAATTCCATCGCTAAATTCCATCGCTAACTTCCATCGCTAACCATTAGCAAGGCTCTTTTTAGCGACGGATTTTTTCCGTCGCTAATTCCCTCGCTAAGTCACATTAGCGACGGATTTTGGACCATTAGCGACGGAAAAATCCGTCGCTAATCCTGCTTTTTTTGTAGTGTAATGGGAATTAGCGAGGGAATTTGAATCCCCCACTAATTAGCGAGGGAATATTCCGTCGCTAATTCCCTCGCTAATTAGCGAGGGAATATTCCGTCGCTAAGTCTGACAGCCACGTTTTTTTTATATAGTTATTATTATTATTATTATTATTATTATTATTATTATTATTATTATTATTATGGTGTGGTGGTGGTGGTGGTGGTGTGGTGGTGGTGGTGGTGGTGGAGGTGGGGAAGGGTATTAGGGTAGAGAGAGATAGAGAAAGAGGGAGAGAAATGAGCTATGTGGTGGTGGTGGTGGTGGTCGTGAAGGGTATTATGGTAGAGAGAAGATAGAGTGAGAGAAGAGTGTGAGGAGGTGGTGGTGGAAGAGTGAAGATAGAAGAAGAGTGTGAGAGGAGGTGGTGGTGTGGTGGTGGAAGAGTGAAGAGAGAAGAAGAGTGTGAGGAGAGAAGAAGAGAGAAGAGTGTGAGGAGAGTAGGAGAGAAGAGTGTGTGTGAGAGGATAAATAAGTTGAAAAGTCAAAAAATTAGCGAGGGAATTAGCGAGGGACTGACAATTCCGTCGCTAAACACCTGCACGGAGTCCTATCATCTGAAAACTGTCAGAAATTAGCGAGGGAATTAGCGAGGGACTGACAATTCCGTCGCTAAACACCTGCACGGAGTCCTATCATCTAAAAACTGTCAGAAATTAGCGAGGGACTAAAAATTCCCTCGCTAATATTCCCTCGCTAATAAGCTTTTTTTTGTAGTGTCAAAACCTAGCAGAGAGAGTAAAGAGAAGAAGAGAGAACGAAGAAGGCGAAGGCAAGAGAGAGAAAGAATACAACCCGCACTACAAAAAAATTGGTCATTAGCGACGGACATTTCCCTCGCAAAATGACCAAAATCCGTCGCTAATGGTCATTTGCGAGGGAATTAGCGAGGGACCAGTTCCGTTGCTAAACCCCTCCTCGCTAATGGGATTAGCGAGGGAATTTGAATCCCTCGCTAATTAGCGATGGAATTTTCTCTCGCTAATGACAGCAACTTTTCAGGTGATGGGACTCAGTTGCAGGGGTTGGTAAATGCGCAGAAATTAGTGAGGGATACTTCCCTCGCTAATTCCTTCGCTAATGACTGCAGTTTTTCAAAAAAAAAAACTGACACGTTTCTAGTGCTGAATGACTTGTTTTTTTATATATTTATTATTAATTAATGAATATTATACTATATTATTAATTTTGTGGTGATGTGTGGTGGTGGTGGTGGTGGTGGCGACAGTGGTGGTGGTGGTGGTGGTGGTGTGGTGGTGGTGGTGGTGGCGTGGTGGTGGTGGTGATGGGTGGTTTAGAGTAGAGAGAGAAGGAGAAGAGTAAGGGAGAAAGAGAGAGAGAGAGAGAGAGAGGAGTGAGAGTGGTGGTGGTGAAAAGTAAGACAGAGTGAGTGGGAGTTGTAGGAGGTATGTGGTGGCGATGGTGTTGGAAGAGTGAAGAGAGAGGAGAGTGTGAGAGGAGGTGGTGATGATGGTGGTGGTGGTGGTTGTGTGGTGGTGGAGAGTAGAGGAAGAGGAAGGGAAGAGGAAGGGTGAAGAGGAAGGGAAGAGGAAGGGTGAAGAGTGAGTGAGTGAGTGAGAAAGAAGAGTGTGAACGGATTTAAGGAAAAAAAGAAAAAAAATTGCGAGGGAATTAGCGAGGGAACTGTCCCATCATCTGAAAAGTTAAATTTAGCGAGGGAATTAGCGAGGGAACTGTCCCTCGCTAATTCCTGTGCACTTACCAACCCCTGTAACTGAGTCCCATCATCTGAAAAGTAAAAAAATTAGCGACGGAACTGACATTCCCTCGCAAATATTTTTACTTTTGCCATTAGCGACGAAAATTCCCTCGCTAATATCTAAAATGCCGTCGCTAATTCTCAAAAATACGACAGCCCCTATTCCCTCGCAAATTCCGTCGCTAATCCCCATTTTTGCGAGGGACGATTAGTCCCTCGCTAATTTCCGTCGCTAATGGCTTCTTTTCTTGTAGTGCTGAGTGAAAAACAGCGAGATTAGGGTTGTATTTTCGCTTAAGTACTACGGGTCAGAAGCGGGTTTGCATGCACAAACCGCGTGTTTATCCGCTTGTAGCGGGTCGTGGGTTTCGCAAGAAAGTGTTTGGCAGCTAGTTGGGCTGCTGTGGTGTTTTTTGGTAACCAGATTCAAGCAAGTGGACCTGTTCTACTATTTGCACCTCTTGGGTTTGTGGCTTCAACTCCAACAACACCCACTTTTGGAATCCTCCATCAAGCCTAATTCTTAAACATAAACATATAAGGTTTTCATGGGAATTTCAGATTCATGTTTTTGACCAAATACGCAAGAATATTTTTTATACCCTTCAGATTTCTGACTAAGTTTGTGTTATAAATGTGTAATCTAATTTGAACATACCAACTCAAATTAAGGGTGGGTGTTAGGAATTACTACTAAAAAAGTCAAATTAGAGTTGAACAATAGCGACGAAAAATGTCAAGTCTGTCTCAAATTTCGTCATTAAATTTTATGACGCGATAACTATTGACAAATTTCAATTTTTCCGTCACTAATTTGTCATTAATTTAATTTTTTTTAGTAGTGAATAGTAAGTGTTATTTCTAAGTTTATTTGGCAACTGAGTTTGTATAATTCAGTTAGCCACAACAGCTTTTTGGTTTCTCTATGTTTTTGTGTTCAAGGCATATAAAGCCATGTATGCTTGTTAGTTAATTAAGAAGATATGAGGTTGTAAAAAAATAATAATAATAATAATTAGAACATATTCAATCTTTATTCTAATTTTTTCTGCCCTGGCTAGACTTAGTGTTTGAGTGAAAAAGAGTGAAGTAGGGTGCAAAATCGTATAGTTATGCGTTAAGAGTTAATTGAGATGATAATAAGTAAAAATTTCAGTGTACCCCTCATTTATACACATATCCCCCTCCTTGTCATAATATTTATTGAAAAATTTAAAAGTATAATGAATATAGAAAAGTATATAGTGTAATTAAAAGTGTATGTTAATTAGGCAACTCAAAGAAATGGTCTAAAGTTATGTACTCTCATCTATACATACTACTACTTTTTTACTTGACATTTTGAATCATGAAAATTCAAGTTCTTTCATAGGAATATTTTCTTTCCTTCAACAATGAGTAGCCAATATGGTAAGTCTAATTAGTATAAGGATACGATTAATGGTTTTTTTTTTAATGATTCTTAATGTGAACGAATAAGGAAGTGAACATTCCCAACGTGCTTGTATAATTTTCAAATGTAACAAAAGCAACATATATAAAAACATTAATTATTAGTAAAAAAATATTACAGTTAGTACGTGAGCAAACCACCGCGTCCAATATAATCCGTGATAATAGCAAAGCCAAATTTCCTATATGATATTTTAAACTTAGTTAATTAATTTAATTGAGTTGACCAAGTCAAATTAATTAGCAAATAGAAGGATCCAAGCTATATGTAACCGTAACCATCCACTACCTCCATATTTCTCATCCACTTCGTGCAAAACCAACTTCACCACTCTCTCTCTCTCTCTCTCACTATCAACATCTTCTATAAATTAAAGTAACCATTATCTCCACAATTTCACCACAAAACTCTTGCTGCATGCACACATTCTCTCCTCTTGCTAATTGCACCTCTCAAATTAACTTGCAATGGCTTCTTCTTTTTTCTCTTGGAATTCCACTTCCACAACCCTAATTGTGCTTCTCTTGGCCTTTTTCTCATCTCTACAATGTTCTACTGTGGCTTCTCATGGTTACCAAGTTGGTGGCGTAAAAGGGTGGATTGTTCCACCTTCTAAGTATACCAATATGTTCAATATTTGGGCTTCTAACAATAGGTTCCACGTTGGTGACTCCATCAGTATGCTGCACTATATCCCTCTCTCCCACACGCGCGCACGCGCCCACACGTTCACACATATAAACAATACAAACAAATTGTTTTCTAATCATGAAAAAAATTAACATATATATATATAGCACTCTATGATTATGATGTATCAAATGGAATATATAGCATTCTAGGGTTTAGGGTTGGGCACCCCTTGTGCTCCCTTCAATGGAATATTTGCTTATCTAAAAAAAAAACACACACATAATTTGTGCTTGTCGGAAAAATTGTATATAATTTTTTTGTGTGTATGCGTGTAGATTTCAAGTACAAGAAGGACTCAGTGATGGAGGTTGGTGAGGAAGATTACAATGACTGCAATGCAACACAACCAACTTTCTTCTCCAACAATGGTGACACTGTTTTCAAGCTAAATCACTCAGGGACTTTCTACTTCATTAGTGGTGCATCTGGGCATTGCGAGAAGGGACAGAAGATGATTGTGAGAGTTATGGTTCAAGATCAAGATCAACATGCAAAATCTTCTTCTGGTTACCATGTTTCATTTGGGGTCTTTCAATTTGTCTTTGTCGTTTTTGCATTTCTTGTTTCCTTTATGTAATATATTTGAGTACTTAATTAGGAAATTTAATTGTGTTTGCTAGGAATAGTCCATGTTATATTGCTTCGGAATTTAATTAAGGTATTGGATTATATTTTGCATGGTAGAATGCATTTTATTATTATGGTGTATTATACGTTTCTTTCAATTTTAATTTTCATCTGTTTGTTTGATTAGTTGTGCTTAAATTGCAAGAAAAATTGTATGTGTTAAACCAGTTAAAATAATAATAGTATGTGTTAAAAACTATATGCAAAATAAGTATAATACTCTTCTACAGTTTTCATGGGGAAATAATAATTCAATTAAAAGAAAAAACTTAGGAAGTGTGCAAAAAACTTTAAGAATGATTATTATGTGTAATTGTAGCATACATAATTTTTTTCGAATATTTTTTGAAACAAATTAATGTCTTATATATACAAGAGTTTTCAAATGGATCTCTCTATAATCTTGGGTTGCACGTCTTTTTTTTTTGAACTAAGAGCAGTTGAGAAATTGAGTGAGAAGAACAAATTAAGACAAAAAGGAAGAGACATGAGGTTAGTAGAGGTGATCAGTTATTTGGAGAGAGGCCCTTCAACTCATGGAATCAAACAACGTGTGTGAGTGACATAGAAAATAGTCTTATTATAAATTAGAAGATAAATAAATAATAAGTTAAAGAAAAAAATATGTACTATTGTTATAACTCAATTTGGGTAGGGTCACACTTCAGTATTTAGGAGAAGCTAGAGATAAAATTGTTTGGGTTTCTTTTTGTACCCCCCTCCTTCTCCCCTATACCCCCATTTTTGTGTAAATCCCCAAAATACCCCGTATTTTTATAAATAAATAAAAACGTTTTTGAAAAAATTTCCGGAAATACATGCATTTCCGGAATGCATTTTTTAAACTTTTCAGAAACACCTCAAAACGGGGTATTTTCGGAAGTCAAATAGACTTCCGGAAGTACCTCTTTTGAGGTGTTTCCGGAAAGATCAAAAAATGTGTTTTCCGGAATTGTCCATTTCAGAGGTACTTCGGGAAATTTTTTAAATAACGTTTTTTTTAATTTTTTTTAAAATTATACGAGTACAAATACCATAAAAAATACAACTAAGAGTCAAAGGTCAAAATAGCTAAAGCACGCAAGAGTCTCTCATATTTGCAGCAGGTGGAAGACCCTCGACTCCCATGGCATCCTGGATACACCACTAGAAATCTCGGCATTACCTGCGGAATTTCCTGCGGAAAATTTCCGCAGGTATTTCCTGAGAATTTTTCTACCACCCTAGGGCTATGTAGAAACTTTGCTGCGAACAATTAATTGACAGGTAAATCCGCAGGAAAGTTTTGGGTTTTCTGCGAATTTTCCTGAGAACAGTATTCCGCAGGAAAGTTAAAAAATATGAAAAGTTTTTTTGGTAATATTCATTTTTAAATTTTTTTTGACATATTTAATTCTTATTTTTTTAAAATTTTTTTTTTTAAAAAAAAAATCCTATTTTTGACATTAAATAAAAAACAGAAAAAATAAAATTGAAATAAAATTGTGAAGATCAGAAACAAAATTGAAATAAACATGAAGATAATCTTGATACAAATAAAATTGAAATAAAAAAAACTTGTGAAATAAACGTGGATCAGAAACAAATCACTCGTTCTCTCTCAAAAACATGAAGATCAGAACAAATCCCTCTTTCTCTCATGGAACCCTAACGCGAAGAAAGAACAAATCCATCGTTCTCTCTCAAAATCTCTCACAGCACCGTCGTCAGAGCGCCGTCAACAATGTGAACCTTCATCAGAGCGTCGTCGTCTTCTCAGTTTGCTAGTTCTCAGTTCTCAATTCGCCATCGTCTTCTCAGAGCGCCAGTTCTCAGTTCACCGTCGTCTTCTCTGTTTTCTCCCATCTTCTGTTATTCTCTCGCGTTACATCTCGGATCGCGTTTCATCTTCTTCTCGCGCGGTGCTTCTCTGATCGCGTTTCATCTTCTTTTGTGAAGGTAACCCTAACGTTTTTTCTTAAACATTTTGAGTGATTTTCGTACTATGCATACTGATTGTATGCTTGAGTTGTGATGATCTTTAAGTGATTTTGGCGTTGAGTGTGAGGTTTGAGTGATTTTGAGTGTTTTTTTGTATTTATATTATTATTATTATTATTATTATTATTATTATTATTATTATTATTATTATTATTATTATTATTATTTGAAACAGCTATCTGAGAATCATTGTATGGTTGCATATAAATCTGCGCTTGTTCTGTTCATTTCATACAACATATCTATACTTAGGGAATTTGGGAAACGGATCCACTGACGTTAACGCGGGAACGTGAGGGTGCAGTTTCCTTCCTACTGTATCCCAACGTTGGGATAATGTGAAACCAATGGAATTAAGTGGAATGGGTCCCACTGTAGCAGTATTGTCATCATTAAGTGGAATTATTTTATAATAAATTTCCCGCTATACTGTATCCCAACGTTGGGATAATGTGGAACTGCACCCTCACGTTCCCGCGTTAACGTCAGTGGATCCGTTTCCGGGAATTTGTACTCCGAATTGTCATGGTGTAAAGTGTAAACTGCAACTTGCAGAAATTTGACTGTGTAAGTAGTACCGCTGCAACTAGATTATGTAAAACTGGAACATTTGAAATGGATTCAATTTGAGATGTGAAGTTCCGGTATGTATTCTCGCTAGTTTAATTGATCTACCAACACCAACTCAAATAAATCGAAGAAAATCAGTTTTTGCTGCACATGAAACAAAGAACAATATGTATTTAAGGTAAGGAAACAAGCTTGTGATTAATTATGTTATTGGATAGAAAATACGCTTGTCCATCCATTTTTTAATATTATATCAGACATGCGGCATCCCATCAAAGAACCTAGCATCAAAGGGTTTATGCTATTTTCCTTCTAGTCTTCTACACAAATATTATAAAGGGATAATGGAACTCCCAAATTTTCCCACGACTAACACAAGGAACTATTGCAAACAAGATCCAATGTTGTTCAAATCAACTGTTCAATATTTACTTACATATCCAATGTAGGCTATGTCCACAGTAAATATTTTAGACACAATAGTTATTAATCTATGATTTGATATGCATCATTCTGTTCTTCTATTTTAGACACAATAGCTATTAATCTATGATTTGATATGCATCTTGTATTGATGGTAGGTTTATGTGGTCCTCTTCATTTATTTGCAGTGTAACAATGTGAGATTTGGCCATGATGGATAACAAGAAATCTATGCGGCCTATTAAAAATTTGAAAAAGAAGAGATCCGCACAAAGACATATACCATATATATATATGTATGCAGCTGCAGTCTGGAGCCTATCCTCTATCCTCAGCTGCTGGAACCTCATCTGGTACATCCTCTGGAGGTGTAGGCGGAGGCGCAGTGAGAAGGGTAATTGACACCTGTAAGTACCATGGCAGGTAATCCTCATCGCACTCACCCGGATGTGTGGCCTGTCTAGAAGATCTAATCAAAGTCCACACCGGGGCCTGGTAGTACAACCATCTCTCGATAATAGTCTCTGAAGATGGACATGAGGCACCAACCGTAAGGATCTCCAGGATGTATCCAAACTGCCAACGGACCCTCTCTGGCATGTATGGCACAGTCACATCACCCCATAGAAGATGACCTCTGAAAAGCAAGATCTCGAGAAATCCCCAGTAACGCCTGTGGTCCTCCCAAGGCCTCCATATGACATCCTCCCACCGTAAGTCATCCAGCTGGACCCGAAAATGCTCAAGCTTGACAGTGTCATTTTTTTTATTCACCCACCTGTAGCAACGTGGACGCTCAGAAGCACCGTGATCTCTGCGATCCCCGTTGGTGGGGAAGTACTCATAAATCCAACACTGAAAGAATAATTTGAGTAAAAAAATAAATAAGTAATTATATAAATAAAAGTAATTAATTATTGTTTAACAAAATAATTAATTATTACTTGTAGTAGAGAAGCATATCCTCCAATCTGCGATGTCTTCCAGAAACAAGCGTCATTCAGCTGCTCGTACAAAAAGGCCAACGCAGCTAGACCCCAAGCCTACTGGCCACAGTCATCAAATGACTGAATTAGTCTGAGCCACTTGACGGGCACATATGTGTGACTCTTGTCAGCGAAGATGGTATAGCCCAACAAGAGCAACAAATAGCACCGTGCAGCATTATCAAAAAAGTCATGCTGCATGTTAGCTCGGTATGCGTCCTCCAGAAAGATGAACCTGAAGTTCGGTCCCCTAGTGAACCGACACTGCCCAGCAAGAATCGTGGTCTATACCCAGCAACTCGCCTCCAGTATGAATGGCAACCGCATCAGAAAATCCAAGCCCAGGCTGCAAAAATGTGCCGATGAGCGGCAAATGGAGCAACGCTGACACATCGTCCAACGTCACAGTCATCTCCCCAAAAGGCATGTGGAAAGAGTTGGTCTCAGAATGCCACCTCTCCACAAACGCCGAAATCAGCTCGTGATTGATGTCGTGAAGAGCACTAGAATCGAGCTCCAACAGACGGGCCTGCTCTAACCATCTCTGTACATGTGGGTGGTGCTGCTGAGGTCGAAACCTAAAAATCTTCACACCATGGGCTGCAACCTTAATCTTTCCACGATCCTGTATAAAAATAAATTATATAAATTAAAACATATTAAAGACAGTAAAAAAAATTAAATTAATTATTAAAACTATTACCTGTCCCACACGTAGCCTTGACACCACGTGCAAATCAAACCGATGCAACAGAGCTTGGTCCCTAGGACCTTGATGTAGCTCCTGCTCATCATAATGCTCCTGCTGCGGGGCGTCTGCAGCCTCATAATCCTGCTGAACACGCTCATCATACTGCTGCTGTTGTGGAGCGTCTGCAGGAAGTGTGACCAGCTTGCCTGACCAACCTAATCCTCCTAGTCCTAGTACTAGGGGCAGGAGGAGTATGATCTGCATCTCCGCCTGCAAATCTCCGCTTGCATGTGAAGACTCGCCTCGCTCTAAACGTCCTAAACGTCTCGCCACGGAAAAAACCAAAAAAAAAATCGAAAAACGAAATTTAAAAAAAAATTAAACATGAAATTTAAAAAAACAATTCCGGAAACATCTCCCTGGGCCTGGGGAGATAATTGCGGAAGGGAAAATCCCTGGGATTTCCGAAACTACCTCAGCATGGCGTACTTCCGGAAGTCAAAAATGACTTTCGGAAATACCCCGTTTTGAGGTGTTTCCGGAAATCCCAAATTTTTTCCATCCGCATTTACCTTCTATGGGGTGTTTCCGGAAAGTTTAAAAAAATTGTCTTCCGGAAATACCCTTGTTTCCGAAAAGTTTAAGGTGAAAATCTTACTTTTTCCGAAAATAGGTGTACATGAGGAAAGATTCCGTTTTTAATGTATTCTAAGGGGTATTTTTGTACGTTTGCGTTAATTTGGGGGGGGGGGGTATAGGGGAGAAGGGGGGTACAAAAAAAACCCAAATTGTTTATATCAACCAAACAATTTAAGAGAATATATCTATAAACAGTGGTAGATCTAGAAATTTTCATTAGTGGGAAAAAATAGTTTTTGATATTTTTCCAAAAAAAATATTATAGATTTTTACAAAATAGATGATTTGACTATAGAAAAAATCTGAAATACCTAAGTCTTCAGAAATTAGAAACCTATACAAGTAAAACTAGTACCAACTTATTTTTTTTATTTATCTCTTGTGAATTTCTTTATTGTTTTTTTTAAAAATTATCTTGTGGGGTGTCCTTTTTGGGGGGGGGGGGGGGGGGGAATAAAATTATGATATATTTTTCTACACAATATAATTCTATTGGGCTCAAAGATCCTATCAGCTATGCTTTTGGTTGGAAGTTCATCAGGAGGTTTTGTTGTCACTCTAATGATGATTGACACACCATTTCTAGGATGCATCACAGTCATCTTTAAAGTGGTGTGACTTGATGATTGACACCAGTTCCTCAAGGTCTATCATTTAGCCACCTAATTTCTTCTCAATCGATTAAGCACAATAAGCGTAAACATGGGAATTGAAATGCGGTGTTTGGCATGACTCTGGTCGTTTGGATCGGTTTATTTGAGTTTATTTATTGGCATAAGTTTTATATAAAGATTTAGATAATAATAAAAGTAAACCTTGTTTAGTCCCTCCTAATCATTTCTACCCCAAAACATAGTAAAAGGCAGAGCCAGCCCAGCGACCCAAGCCCTCGCTTTGAGCCTCAGAAAAATTAATTTTTTATAGGTGAAAAATGGCCTCAAAATTAAATAAAATATACCAAAAAAAGGCCCCTATAATCTTGACCAGAGGGCAGCGCAATTGGTATTAGCATCAGGGCAGCTATGTAGTCAAAGGAAACTTTAATTATTTTACTGCATATTAAAATAAAAAACCAGAAGCATAATTGTCTTCACTCTGATTTGAACTCAAAATCAATTCTATAAATTTGCCATAAGCTTACCACTACATCAAATAACAACAATTGTTAAAATGACATGAATAAAATATAAAAACTATGAATACACATATATTTATTATTAAATTTATACTCTATTTTATACTCTAAATTTAAAAAATTATAAATATTACCTTCAAAAAATTATATTTCTTTTTTGAATTTTTATATTACTTGTAATTTTTATAAGACTCTCTTACTTTAATATTTGTCACTTTTATATTATCTTCTTTTTTAGAAGGTCTCACTGGAAAGTTTGTTTTATGCCTCCAAATTGGTTGGGCCGCCCCAGTAAAAGGTCCCAGTTACGGATTGGGCCTTTAGTAGTTTTTACTAAGGCCCAATACCAAAGGCCAAATCCATTAACCAATGGTGGAGATCAAAGACCTAGATCCAATGGTTCGCACTGAACCCCAAAACCTATAAATAAGCATTCAATGCTAGCATTAAATGTACACATTTCCCAATTCTCTTACTTGCAACTGATTCACTTGCTGACTTGAGCATCGGAGTATCATTGCAGGTACCACCCCTCCTAGGATCGGAGCATAACTCGGATTGACCAAGGACACTTCTACCAACTATCTCGGATCGGACCAAGTACCCAAGATCGGACACAAGGCAGGAGATACGGTATAGATCAGTCCCCAATACCACGACTAAAACTTGTCATTAATTTCAAAAAATACATAAGCATTCTAAGCATCATGTTGTGTACACCATCAGAAAAAAAACATGGCCAAGGAGACTCCAAGACTGACATAATTATCAGCCCAACAAGTGCATGTTATCTAGTTTCACATCACTTTTGTTATTAATTCACCATGCCAAACCAAAAAACTCTTAGTGTTCAAATCACCTATGCATTTAATTTGCTCCCAATCACGATAGTACAAAACCAAACCAAGTTGGGACACATAGTTACACTCCCTCACACCTTTGAGACCAATAAGAACAAAGAGGTTCTTCTTTTTCCAGCATAGCACCAAATTACACTCACCACCTAGGTCACTTGCATTTTTATTATAATTAACAGTGAGAACAATTCCGAGCAATATGCAGCGGAAAATAAAATTCCCCAAACTTGCAAGAACCTATGAAGAGCAACAACGAAGATGTGGTAGCAAATAGAACAAATAAAAACACACATTTGAACACCGATATTTTTAACGTGGAAAACCCCTCAAAACAAGGGTAAAAACCATGGGTCGTCCAGATCAAAGAAATAGTGCCAACAACTATCCAAAACAACAAAGCACAAAGGCTTACAATTGAGAACAAGAAGATGAAAAAACACCCAATTCTGCAGCTACTGTGCGAAGGCGATTTCTTTCTCCTCAGACTTCGTTTCGACGATCCGAACGGTAAAAGTGAAGAACTATCGTTGTTTTACTATGACAGGTCTGAGAAAAATGGGAATAACTTTCTCTCTTATTTTCTCTCTTTTGGTGGCTATACTCTAATCCGAAAATCTCTCTTTTTAAACCCAAGCTAATTTAACCCTCTCCACTAATTTAACCCTCGCCAAACCGGTGATATCACAACAAATTTGAAACTTCCCTTTTGACAATGCTTTAGTCATCGTATCTGAACCGTTATCATCAGTATGAACTTTAGCTAACTCCAACAACTTAGCATCCAAAACATCACGTTTCCAATGATACCTCATCAATATGTTTGGACCTATTATGAAAAGTTGGATTCTTACCAAGGTGAATAGTACTTTGACTATCAACAAATAAGAAATATTTGTCCTGAAAATAACCAAGCTCCTGTAAGAATTTCTTCAACCATATCAACTGTTTGCATGCTTCGGTAATGGCAATGAACTCTGCCTCAGTAGTAGACAATGCTACATTCTTTTGCAACCTAAACCGCCAAGCCACAGCTCCCTCTGCAAACTTAATCATATACCCTGAAGTGGACTTTCTTGGAATCAAACCATATAACTCTTTCTTAGTCTACACACATAGTCTTCCTTGCCTTTAACAAGAAAACCATCAGGTTGTTTCATGTAAATCTCTTCCTCCAAATCACCATGAAGGAAAGTTGTTTTTATATCCATTTGCTCTACCTCTAAATCTAGAGTAGCCTCCAAACTCAACACGGTTCTAATCGATGACATCTTTACCACGGGTGAGAAAAATTCATTAAGAACAACACCCTTTCTTTGACGGAAACCCTTCACCACTAATCTGGCTTTATACCTTGGATACTTAAAGTTACTCTCATGTTTTACTCTATAAATCCACCTGTTTTTCAAAGCCCTTTTACCTTTTGGCAACTTCACCAAATCATAAGTGTGATTATCATGCAATGACTTCATCTCATCATGCATTGCATCCAGTCACTTTTGACTTTCTTCACTCTCCATGGGCTCTTGAAAATACTCAAGTTCCCTGATAGGCCGGAAGTATACGGTTCTATTGCGTAATAATAAGAGTATCGATTCACAAGGACTTACGCGATTTTCAATTTCAGTTTCGGTGGTGATTAGCTAAAATGAATAGTTAAGTAGAAGGAGATGCTATTTGATTTTAAATTCAAAAATTAAGAGCGCCCTAGGATTGTGGTTTCATCCAATGTTATCAAAATCGAACCAGACCGACCAGTTGAATCGGTTGGACCGAGAATCGGATTTGTCTGCGGTTCGGTTCTGCCCTGTTAACCCGTTGGAAGGGATGGTTTTAAGAATGACTACTAAATAAATAAAATATAAACGTTACATCGAAAAAAAAATTGGAGCTTTGTCATTTTTCGAAACTTGAACCATTATATTCATTTTTAAAATATTGTAGGAAATGATAATACCAAAAAAAATTGTAGGAAATGATGAATAGTTATTAATTTACCACCAAAAAGAATAGCTACCGTATTAATTAGCCTCACAGGCTACTGTTTTGTAGTATGCTTAACCAGTTCCCCATGTACTAGTATTTAATTGTAGTAAAAATTTAGTTGTTAAATAATAATAATAAAAACATTATCTAATGGATTTAAGTGTAGCTGGTCAAAAAAGATGGATTTAAGTGTAATACTCCTACTATACTAGTATTTATTTATTTAATTATTTATTTATTATCCAGTTCAATCGTGGTTCAACCGAGTGAATTGATTGAACCATGACACGGAGGTCTTTTCGGCTGATTCTCTGTTCCGGTTTTTAAAACATTGGTTTCATCTCAATGATAGAAATATTTCACAATCCCTCATTCATCCTCTATTTTATGCTAATATTTTTTTCTAAGTACAAGGTATTCAATGGTAGCTCAAGTTTCCTTTCGGAACACAAGAGTGTGTCTCGAACTAATAATCAAACATATTCTCATGGTTGATTATTGCCAAGACCCCTTAAGTACGAACCTTATTATCCCAAGACTCTCAAAACTATTCTCATGTTTTCCTCATCTTGTCTAAACTCATAGTTCCAATATCAAACTTCACCTCTCGGTACTTCGTTTAATATTTGAATTATATCTTTTAAAATGATGAGGTTAGATTAGAATAAAAAACCTTTAATAAAATAGAGTCTAGACTTGGAATTGTTTAGGGATCTATCATTGGATTATTTCCACAATCCCAAGACTAGAAGGGTCTACTCACTCATGATCATCGTAGACAATGACTTAGAAGAAGAAGAAGACATAAAAGATAAATGACAAGAAATGTAAATGACAGAATTATAAATTGCGGAATTGTAAATGACAGAAGAATAAAAGTGCAGAAAAATAAAGACTGAAATGTAAAAGTGCAAAAAGAATAAAAGTGCAGAAAAATAAAGAACAAGAATATAAAGATGAAGTAGAGAATTCTATAACTTTGAGCAATGAATTACAAGTGTGGAATCATCCCTCATACTCAAAATATAGTGCTATTTATAGACCTAGAATCATAACGGGTCATAACCATTCAGATACAAAACAGTTACAACAGTTACAGAATATGAAAGATGAAGAGTTTTGGACTTCTGCGCACAGGAAACGGGCTGTGTCATTTGGACACGGTTTCTTTTGTAAAAAGACAACAAAGACCCTCAAAAATGTGATTTATCCATTTCAAAATAAAGAAAATCGCTGTGGGT
Source organism: Astragalus membranaceus (assembly GCA_039519185.1). NCBI lineage: Eukaryota > Viridiplantae > Streptophyta > Magnoliopsida > Fabales > Fabaceae > Astragalus > Astragalus membranaceus. The sequence continues at coordinate 21,277,726 of CM076852.1, forward strand.
CCCGTCATTTACTTTGCTGCACAACTCTGCTGATAGAAAAACAGACAGTTTTTAAAGGCAACTTCCACTGGTGGAAAACCAGTGCAAAACGCAACTGCTGCTATTTTAAGTGCAACTTCCACTAGTGGAAGTTTAGTGTAAAATGAGACCTCTGGTGCTGCCAGAATTTTGCTGCAGAGTAGCCTACCTTAATTCGCTCCAAACTTCACCCCTAGCCTTGGGACTTCATCCTTATGCATTATAAGCACAAATTTACTTGCTTTGCTCAATACTTGTTCTGAAAATAAAAATAAAACAAAAGGTAGTAAAATACCTCTAGAATAGAACTAAAATACCAAATAACTTACTTAAAATAAATACTAAAAAGACAACTAAAATGGACGTATCAAACTCCCCCATGCTTGAATCTTTGCTTGTCCTTAAGCAAAACTATGAAACCCATTAGACCAATTTTGGAAAAATTATAAATTCATACAAAAACCTTAAGTGAACCGGCGGTTAACTTCAGCACTTCTTTGGTTCGAGACTTACTACTTGGGCTTTTTGTGAATTAGGAGACAAGTTTGAGGTATCAGCACATTAGAAAAGATATCATTGTCAGCATAGAACCAGTTCCCTAGCATTCTTAAGCTTGGCTCTTCCATTCATTAGACCGGGTCTCAAAGGAGGGTCTTTATACGCTGGGCATTCAAGCATTTTTTCTTTTTCTTTGATTTCACATGTAGGCCAACCACTTTTAATTTTTAATTTTTTCAATCTGAACTAAAGTGGTCAGCCATTTTTGCTTGATGTACTCATTTACATTTTCTTTTCTTTTTCTCTTTTTCTTTAAATTTTGATACCCCAGCTTAGACATTTTTCTCCAGTAACCACGCATCCAGTGGATGTCACCAAGAGAACCAGATTACTAGTTGTCATACCCTAATTTTGTCCGCCTAATTTAAAATTTACTAGAAAAATCCAAAATATTGTTCGTTATGATGATTCGTCGTTCACACGTGTCATTCCTAATCGGGTACAGATTTTTTTTCTCGTCACACACGTGTGTCCGCTTCTCGTCATATACGCATGTCTATTTTTACTTCTCGTTATTTACTGTTTATTATTAATATTGGTAGTGTCCTCTCTCTCTTAACCAAACTGAAAAAAATAAAATCAGATTTACAACTCATATTGCATGGTCAGTTGTACCTTTTATTACAAAATTTTTATTTTTACACGTTTAAAACACAAATAGTACAAAAAATTTTAAAATGAAAGAAGGAGGCACAGCTCCCCTTGGGTTTTTCCCTAGCTGAAAATACTTTGGGAATGAAGCTCAATTTGCTTTCCCCTATCCTTTTGCTTTTCCCACTTCAGGTAAAATTAGTACACCTCCCATTGCCAGCTGTTGTCCTTCCCCAGCACCCCACTACCCCGCTGTCCTTCCCCAGCACCCACTACCCTGCTGTCCTTCCCCAGCACCCACTACCCAGCTGCTGTCCTTTTAATTCCTCAGCACCTCACCTACATCACCAATCTGCTTATAAATACACACACAGATACGCATTACAACGGACACTGATATACACACAAACACAGAGATGATATCACCATAGGGAAACTGGGAAACAGTAAAGGGATAGAGCGAAAATTAGAAAAAATAAAAGGGAAGGAACACTGATCACGAAAGAAACACAGTAACAGAGAGAGGGAGAGAAGAGGACTCCACCACCACCTCACGGCCAGTCATCTTTTCCTCCCACAACACCACATCACAGCCACCAACCCACTCATCTTTCCTCACCACCATGACCTCACCCATCTCCCTCTCCCTTCGGTTCCACTCTCTCTCTCTCTCATACACCGCCACCCATTTCTCTCTCCACCGCAACAACCAAACACAAACACCATGACCACCTCCAAACACTACCATCACGGCCAACAACCACCCCATCGTGAACGCAACCACCACCCAAAACTACAGCCGTCGTGAACCACCCCCTCACGCCTTAGTAGCACCACAACCTTCTCTCTCTCTTCGCGAATACCCACCACGGTTCCTCTTTCTCCCACTATAATAGCACCACCACCACCGTCGCCGGAAACGGTGCGAGTTCTGGCCATCACCGTCTTCCCCTCTCTCCACCATAGCTCTCACCCTCCTGCTCTCCCTTCCTTCGCGTCCTCCATTTCTTTTTCTCTCTTTCTTCTACTTTTCGTTTTCTTCCTCTCCCTCTCTTTCCTCCGAAAATTTCTTTTCTCTCTCTTCCAGAAACATGAGTGCGGCGGATGGTAAGTGAAGATTAGGGTTCTTGCACAAAACCACATATACATACGTATTAGTTATTTAATTATTTTGTTTTTTTTTTAATTTTAAGTTCAGACTGCTATTTGCACCCTCAGTTTTAAATCATACAACACCCCTTGTGCAAGCCCATTCGTACACCCAAAAAAACACAAAAAGATGAACTGGGCTACCTCTGTTAGTCGCACCCCATTTAATTATTAATGCAACACCTCTGTTTCTAACGGCACCTCTCGTATTACTGTTTCACAACCTACTCTGATTTTATGATTACTTCTCCATATTTTTTTACCACTCATCAAAACCGTTTTCACTAATAATATTAATAATACCCAACCCACAAATCTTTTCTACCGAGAACTACGTGTGATTTGATTCTCTACCAGGCAGGAGATACGTAGGAGCAGAGGGCCGCCGACCTCTGTCAATTGCATTAATAAAACCCCTTTTTAGTTCTTTTGTAAATTTCTTATTTCTTTTTTTTTCAAAAAACAAACAAAAAATAATTAAATGTCCTCCTTCCAATTATTTTTTTTTAATTTGTAAATAAGGGTAAAAATAAAATTTTAAATTAATAATTTTACACATTTAGTTAAAAGGTAGCCTTCCTTAGGAAGGATGTCGTAGGGTGCTAATACATTCCCTACGCATAAACAACTCCCGAACCTGAACCTGGTCCGCAAAACCCCTTTATCCAAATAAAAAGTTTTTTCCAATATTTTTCCTAAAAATAAATATTGGTGGCGGCTTCATCTGACACTTCGAAGTATCCTTCATCTGGATTTCTCGGTCGCTATACTAGTTTATTTTCAATCTTCCTAATAGTACTAACACTAAAAACCAGTCTCAAGGGTGTGTGTGTGTGTGAAAACCCAAGAAACAGCAACAAACAAACAGTTATATTATTTTTACCAGCCACCCCACCTAGATGAATGCTATGAAACTCAAAAATTAATCCAAAAGAGGCCTTTTAAAAACATGCTTTTAGGAAATTCACAAAAACTTGTAATAAGGGGAGATGATAAGAGTATCGATCCACAAGGACTTATGCGATTACCAATTTCAGTTTCGGTGGTGATTAGCTAAAAGGAATAGTTAAGTAGAATGAATTGTTATTTGATTTTAAATTCAGAAATTAAAAGCGTCCTAGGATTGTGGTTTCATCTCAATGATAGAAATATTTCACAATCCTTCATCCATCCTCTATTTTACACTAAGGTTCTTTTCTAAGGACAAGTATTCAATGATAACTCGGGTTTCCTTTTGGAATACATGAGTGTGTCTCGAACCAATAATCAAACCTATTCTCATGGTTGATTATTGCCAAGACCCCTTAAGTACGAACCTTATTATCCCAAGACTCTCAAAACTGTTCTCATGTTTTGATCATATTGTTTAACCTCATAATTCCAATATCAAACTTCACCTCTCGGTACTTCATTTGATATTTGAATTATAACTTTTAAAATGATGAGGTTAGATTAGAATAAAAATTTTAATAAAATAAAGTCTAGACTTGGAATTGTTTAGGGATCTATCATTGGATTATTCCCACAATCCCAAGACTAAAAGGGTCTACTCACTCATGATCATAGTAGACAAGGACTTAGAAGAAGAAGAAGACACAAAAGATAAATGACAAGAAATGTAAATGACAGAATTATAAATTGCGGAATTGTAAATGACAGAAGAATAAAAGTGCAGAAAAATAAAGACTGAAATGTAAAAGTGCAAGAAGAATAAAAGTGCAGAAAAATAAAGAACAAGAATATAAAGAGGAAGTAGAGAATTCTATAACTTTGAGCAATGAATTACAAGTGTGGAATCATCCCTCAAACTCAGAATATAGTGCTATTTATAGGCCTAGAATCATAAAGGGTCATATCTATTTATAGTCCTAGAATCATAAAGGCAACTTCCACTGGTGGAAAACCAGTGCAAAACGCAACTACTGGTATTTTAAGTGCAACTTCCACCAGTGGAAGTTTAGTGTAAAATTAGACCTCTGGTGCTGCCAGAATTTTGCTGCTGAGTAGCCTGCCTTAATTCACTCCAAACTTCACCTCTAGCCTTGGGACTTCATCCTTATGCATTATAAGCTCAAATTCACTTGTTTTGCTCAATACTTATCCTGAAAATAAAAATAAAACAAAAGGTAGTAAAATAGCTCTAGAATAGAACTAAAATACCAAATAACTTACTTAAAATAAATAATAAAAAGGCAACTAAAATGGACTTATCATTCCCTTTCATCAGTCACTGTCACATACTCATCAGAATTATACCTTGTAGTTGTAGATGGTTGTCTTCCCCTGCTAGACCTTTTGAGTTGAGCTTGAGATGACTCAGAAGCATCACTAAGATTCTCATATTCTGACATCTCATGCTCCTCATCATCATTATTAACTAGAATATTTAAGCCATCTTCAAGTTGTTGATCATCAACACAATCATGACGCTCACCATTCTGAACATTACCATCAACACTATCTAAATTCTGAATAGGCAACCGAACTGGATCAACATCTGACAAGTTGACATCTTTCTTGGGTGTAGTCTTCTCCACCTTATCAATGTCGTCAATAGTTTGGTCTTCCATGAAAACAACATCACGACTTTTGAGAAGCTTTTTCCCTATAGGATCATACAACCTATAACCAAATTCATCTTGACCATAACCAATGAAAATACATTGCTTTGACTTTGCATCCAACTTGGATCTTTCATCTTTGGAACATGCACCAAAGCCTTACAACCAAAGACTTTCAAATGATCATAATTGACATTCTTCCCAAACCAAACTTTATCTTGAACCTCGCTATTCAAAGCAACAACGAGACTGAGATCAATAACATGCACTGCTGTGTACAGCGCCTCACCCTAGTAGTGTTTGGGCAACTTAACTTCCGAGAGCATACACCTCACTCTCTCAACTAGTGTTCGATTCATCCTCTCTGCTAAACCATTTAGCTGAGGAGTTTTAGGAGGAGTCTTTTCATGTGCAATACCCTGCTGCTTATAATAATCATCAAAGGGTCCACAATACTCACCACCATTATCGGTACGAACACGTTTTAGTTTCTTACCTGTCTGCCTATCAACCAAAGTATGGAATTGCTTAAAATTCTCCAACATTATGTCTTGTGTCTTCAAAGCATAAACCCATAGTTTCCTGGAACAGTCATCAATAAAAGTAACAAAATAAAGTGCACCACTAAAAGATTTTACCTTTAGAGGGCCACAAGCATCAGAATGCACCAGTTCAAGTAGCTCTGACTTCCTAGAGGGAAGATGCTTTTTGAGTGACACTCTAGTTTGTTTACCAGCCATGCAATGAGAACATTTCTCCAAATATGCATTCTTCAAACTTAGAAGCACATTATTTTTGGCTAAGACATTTAACCCCTTTTCACTGATATGACCAAGCCTTCGGTGCCACAAAGATGCTTCCATATGCACAGCATTCACATTTTCTATAGAAATCATAGCTTTTGTCCAATACAGTTTAGAAATTTTCTTCCCTCTAGCCAAAACCAAGTTACCTTTGTTGAGTTTCCACTTTCCACCACCAAAGTGATTATCATAACCACAATCATCAAGCATAGGCACAGAAATCAAGTTAAAGCGAACATCAGTAGCATGTTTAACTCCTTTAAGCAATAACGTCATTCACATGTTGATTTGTAAACAAACATCACCAACACCAATTACCTTAGATACACCATCATTACCCATCCTCAACACTCCAAAGTCGCCTGGAGTATAAGATGTGAAGAACTCCTTCTTAGGTGTAACGTGCAATGTAGCACCAGTATCAATTATCCACATGCTCTCATCTGACATAAGATTAACTGTCTCATGATCACAGAGAATAATAAGGTCATCACCAATAGTAGCAGTAACACGATCATCATAATATCATTATTCCTTTGTTTCTGCTTACCTTTCTTGCCTTTATTCTCTCTTCAACTGAAAACAATTCTTCTGTATGTGCCCCTGTTCTGTGACAATAATTGCATTCCACATTTTGGAATTGAGACTTGGACTTGCTTCTGCTATTCTCTCTACCACCTTTTTTTCTTTCTCTAAGTACTTCTCCCCCTATTTTCAAGGACAAGTACCTCAGATTGAGATGAATAACCTCGCGCCTTCCTTCTCATCTCTTCATTAAGTACACTACCCTTAGCCGTTTCCAAAGAAACAATACCATTAGGAGCAGAACTCGTTATAGAAACCCGAAATGTCTCCCAAGAATCTGGTAAAGATAACAATAGAAATAGTCCCAAAAGCTCATCATTAAAATTAATACCCATTCCTGACATTTGATCAATGAGCCCTTGAAAATCACTCAGGTGATCTAAAATAGAAGTCCCCTCCTTATACTTTAAACTTATGAAGCTATTCAATAAGAACAATTTATTATTCCCTGATTTAGAGGCATACAAGGACTCTATCTTCTCCCACAAGGTTTTTAAATTTGTCTCATTAGCAATATGATTATAAATACTATCTTCTACATATTGGCGAATGAAACCACATACCTGTTGATGTTCAAAATCCCTTTCTTCGGTAGATGTAGAATCCGGCTTTTTACTACTAAAAATAGGAAGCTGCATTTTCTTCACAAACAACAAATCTTTCATCTTGCCCTTCCACAAATGATAATTAGTACCATTCAAAAAAACCATCTTTATATTCATATTTGCCTCCATTATTCAAGCAAGTAAAATAGCCCCTAACCTAGAGCTCTGATGCCACTCTTTTGGGCAATCAACACATAAACACAATAACAGAGCAATATGCAGCGAAAAATAAAATTCCCCAAACTTGCAAAAACCTATGAGAAGCAACAACGAATATGTGGCAGCAAACAGAACAAATAAAAACGCACAATTGAACACCGATATTTTTAACGTGGGGCACAGGTCGTTCAGACCAACGAAATAGCTCCACTATAATCAAATAAGGGTACAAGAGAGTCTCAACAAGGTGCACAAATAGTGCCAGCAACTAGCCAAAACAACAAAGCACAAAGGCTTATAAATTGAGAACAAGAAGATGAAAAAATACCCAATTCTACAGCTACTGTGCGAAGGTGATTTCTCTCTCCTCGGACTTCGTTTCGACGATCCGAACGGTGAAAGTGAAGAACTATCGTTGTTTTAGTGTGACAGGTCTGAGAAAAACAAGAATAACTTTCTTTCTTCTTTTCTCTCTTTTAGTGGCTATACTCTAATCCGAAAATTTCTTTTAAACCCTAATTTAACCCTCTTCACTTATAACAAGTGAGAAACATAATAGGCTAAAATATTTGGGTCTTTCTCCACATAGGAAGGGAGCCCAATACCCAACAGTTTCACACCACTTTTGTTATTTTTTCACCATGCCAAACCAACAAACTCTTAGTGTTCAAATCACCTATGCATTTAATTTGCTCCCTATCACGTTAGTGCTAAACCACACCAAGTTGGGACACATAGTTACACTCCCTCACACCTTTGAGACCAATAAGAACAGAGAGTTCTTCTATTTGCAGCATAGCATCACATTACATTAACCACCTAGGTCAGTTGCATTTTTATTATAATTAACAATGAGAACAATTCATCACCACATGTTGATGAATGAATTATTTTACCACCATTGTATCATTTGGCGCGACAAGCTTTAAGCTCTGTCCAATTTCCTATGTTTTCTTCGCTTGTGAGGAAATGATTCTTCATCAAAGTTGTTTATTTCTAGGTTTTTGTTTGCGAATTTCTCACCATCGCATCCCCTTTCTTCTACCTTGTTGTTTCCTTTCTCTTTGGTTGTTTTCTCGTCGTTGCGTTAGATTTGAGGTTTTTTCTTCAAGCTCGCAGGTACAAGTTGAACAAGTGGGGTTACTAGGTAGTTTGTTGGGTCAATTGGACTAGGTTAGTGCAATCTGGGTGGATTTGGCTCGCAGAACCGGATAACTCTTATTTACAAGAGTTATTTATACTTTCTTAGCTTAAATTGTTGTGGGTTCTAAAGTAATATTGTGTTTACTTAGTTAAAATATGTTGTTTAATGTAAAAGAGGGATTGATTATTGTTTGTGATCATTTGGCACTTTGGTGCCCCATTTGTGTTTTAACAAGTTTGTTCAGTATTAATGCTGCAGCATTTGATACAGCATCAGTTCCTGCGACAGATGAGAGAGAAAACGCTGGAGGCAATTTCTGTGCTAATTTCAGCATCTTACAGCTGTCAGAAAAGGACGGGCGCGTCCTGAATGGGGACCAACACCTTTATCTAGAATATTCTCCTTTTGCTTGAGCACATAGTACTTTTGGGCACACTAGAAGACAAAATATGGGTATTAAAGGGTTTTCCATGCCTTTCTCAACCCTAGGACTATAAAAGGCACCTCATCTTCTTCATTTTGGAGGCTGGTTCAGAGGAGGAAAAGTACAGAAATAGCTTTTCCTCCATTTTTGTACCAAGCTACCTTTAAAATACCAAAGTGGAAATTCTGATGCTGGGACTGATGCTGCAACAATACAGAAGCTTAATTACTTGAAGATTTTCATGGATTTGGGATCTGATCTAAACCTCAGTGCTACTGTTCTTGGAGTCAATCTTCAGTATACCACTTCTTACTATATTTCTTCTTTGTATTTTCACATTTATGGCTTTAAACATTATGTTTAAGTTGTATTTCTTGTATTGTTTGCTCATCATGAGCTAAATACTCTTAGTTGGGATGATTTGATCTATGTAATGAAGTCTTAGTGTGTTTAATGCATGTATTTGATGTTTAGCATTTTTATCCTTTGGGTGATACTATTTCCAAATTTATTTTAGAACTGATCACCTAAATATAAATACCATTTATAGATTCAGACATGGTTTATAAATTGATCTCAAAGGATAATATGGATAGTGGTTATTAAATGACACTTTAATAATCCTTGGTTTATAAATAGATTCAAACATGGTTTCCAAACTTTCATAGGGTGAATACTGTGGGTGCGTAATAGCCAAGGGTGGACTTATTTAGAGCTTAGACATAAGTGCTTGTAATAAAGTCCTGTATAAAAAGTGACTGAAAACTACATACTATATGCTACAGCACCCATTGCTACAGCATCAGATACAACAATATTAAGAGTTTGCATAGTGAAGGCATTCCCAACTTACTCTCATTTTGAATTTCTACTAATCCTTTATTTTACTTGCTGTTTGTTGATAAAATTGGGTTCTACAACTTGTTATTTTACTTTGCGTTTACTCACTAGCTTGCTTGCTAATTAAATATAAAAAAGAACTCAACAGTCCTCGTGGGAACGATCTCTACTTACTATTTATTACTTGTTGCGAATGTGTATACTTGCACACATGTTTTCACACAACAGACCCCATATGTGAGTTTTAGAGTGGACTTGTATATGGGTTTTATTTATTGAAACATGAGGGGTCGTAAGTTGTTTGGGCCCACTAGCCTAAGATTATTGTCGTCAAAATGAGCCTAACCGACGAGCTCAATACATACGAGCTATAAAAAATTGGCTTGGGTCCAGCTCAAATTATGTTAAGTATATGAGCTAATGATGAATTATTTGATCAGAAGTAGAATTAAGTGAGTAACCCAACTTAAGGGCAAATTGGTCTTTTCGCACCCCACACTCACTTTCACAAGGGACAGAAACACACACTTGTTCATTTTGCTGGAATATCAGAAAACATAGAGACTGAGAGAGAATGGAGAGCCGTGAGAGTGAGAGGGAGGAGGAGTGGGGAGAAGTCCTTCATTCCTTATTGCATGTCCAATTTTTCTTCACCATTGCAACCCTTGTCTTCTCCTCTACATGCTGATGTCAAGAACACCACCAATGAACCCCTCATTCTCTTTACACCATTTTCGAAACCAAGCTCCATTTGGAGAGAAGTGAGTTTCCAAGCTTGCATGTGATTCCAATAAAGCTCTAGGAGTGGTTTGAAGCATTGCAATTCAGTTGGAGTGTTGTTTGTCAAGTTTTAGAAGCTACATTTCGAATTTGGAGCAGATGGAGAGGGTTTTAGTTGCTGAAATTCGAATTTAGAGGGGGATGGAGAAGAATAGAGGTTGCTGGAAAAGTTATGCAGCAAGGAAACTAAAGATTTCCATCATCTTAGGAGCTTGCATGTCCTATCTAGGAATGGGATTGGAACCTGGGAGCTTAAGATGAGATAAATGGAGGTTTATAATTGAGGATTGAAGTTAGTGTTAGCATTTTGAAGCTCCATTTCGTGGCTCTTGGGGATAGGAGTTGAAGTTCTTAAATTCCCAGCAAACTCTGTCTATAAAACAGCTTTGGCCACGTATGGTAAATCCTTCGTAACTCCCTCCATAGTCATCCGTTGAATGTAATTTTTGTTTCTTTAGAAACTAGACACAAAATCCTTCAGTTTAGGCACAAGAACCACTTTATTTGACTGAGTATTGAGGGAGAACAATTAGTTACAAGTTTTACTTTTGTAACAGTACCGATTTTGAACCAGTCTATGTATTTTAGCAGTAACTCTCTGAATACTCATCATATCAGTGTGAGACTTGAACCATATGAAAGTAGACAAAATTATCGACACATTAGGTACTAGTTTGAAAGATTTTGGTTAATAATCGAATTAGTTATGTTTGTTCCAAAACAGCTCGCAGATGCTGTCCCAAAAGATAATTCGGATTCGGGATCGTTCGGGAAGTCTAGTGGCGTTGAGCCCCGTTCATTGTAGTTTTGTTATTTTCATCACATTCCGGTGAGTTCTATACTCGCTTATGGTTTTCAATTCTATTGTGTCAACCTTGCATGTGACTGAGAATGTGGTTTTGTTCTTCGTTTCGTTCGATTTCATTGAAAGCCATTGTTTTGCGAAAATGTGTTTCGTTACGAGCGATTGATTGATTGGTGACTATGTGATTGCTTGAATGCTGTTTGAGGCTGAAATAATGAGTTCTACTCATGTTTAGGATTTTATTTCGTTTTGGAAATGAATGTTAGGTTGACTGGTTGTGTGGCTGTTTCGTTGATTTCGAAAGATTTGAATCGAAAACTGTATTTTACGAAAATATGTATTTTGGGTCTCGGAACGAATGTCACTCGACTTTGCGAATTGATATTGATATTGATATTGCATTGTCTGATATTGTGTGTGTGGATACCTTGTATTGCAGGTAACCTAATATTACAGGTTAAGTTTTGATGATGAAAAAGATAAAGCCAAAGTTGATGGCCAAAGTTAATGAAAGTGACAAAACATCAAAGTCTCAATCCAAGACAAACAAGCTCAAAAATTGAAGATTCAAGTTTAAGGGTAGTCCTTAAATATAAGGGTAGTCCTTAGAGTTTGGGTGTGTCTTAGGAAAAAGTGTAAGCTCTTTCGAAGGTTAGCTCGCCTCTCAAAGTCACACACACTCACAAGTTTTTCAAAGATGCATGCATACTTACGTAAAACATAAAAAGCATTTTTGAAACATAAAAATCGATTTGCACCTTGCATATACATACATCAAAATCGATTTTCAGGCCAATCATAAAGCATAGAATCGATTTTCACTTCACGTGATTTCATTAAGAGAATCGATTCCTAAGATAAACAATTTTTAAGGAAGAATCGATTCACACCTTTTTGTACTAAACTAGAAATCGATTCTCACATGTCTCAGGCAAGCCAAAAATCGATTTATACAAGATTTCATTGAGTATAGAATCGATTCCTAGCCTTCCTGGATCTCAAGAATCGATTGCCACCTCTTTACAAAGCAAGTCAAAATCGATTTTCATTTTAAAGAAGAATCGATTCCTAGATCCAATGTTTTCAACAAAGAATCGATTCCTACATTATTTTCAACGTAAACTTCTTTTTCTCATAGCCTATATTACACAACCCATTTCACGAATCAGAGCACATTTTGAGAAAACCTCTTTACATTTTATTCTTTGCTCTTCTCGCACCGCTGGTCCGTCAGAGCCGATCTTTCGCTATGAGTTAGTTGGGGTTGCATTCTTCAAGTTGTATTATCTGCCTACTCTAGAGGTATTTCTGTCTTTACGTTTGTTACTATTTAATTGTTGTGATTTGTACTAGGGAGTGGGGTATCTCTCTAGGGTAGCTGTTTGTATTAGGAAGTGGGGTATCTTTCTGGGGCAGCTAATTGTAACAAGGGTGGGGTATCTCTTGTTATAGTTGTAATAGATTTGAGGGCTTTTTATAGGTGGGGTATCCTAGTAGAAGAGTGCCTGAGTCTGTAAAGGTTTTCCAAGGCACCTGTAAGCCTTGTTGTTTGGTTAGTGGAAAATCTCACAATGGTGTGAGGACTGGACATAGGTCACTAGGAGGTGACCGAACCAGGATAAATCTCTGCGTGCTTTACTGCTTTCTTGCTTTACTGTTTTTACCGCTTTATTGTTTTATCTTCTAATTCCTTCGCTTCCATTTAACCTGCGCGAAAATTGATCTAAGTCCTTGAAAAGGGGTGAAACGTTTTAGAAAGTTATCAAAAGTTTTAAATCTCAATTCACCCCCCCTCTTGAGACTGAAGCCACTTGGCAACAAGTGGTATCAGAGCTAGACTCTTGTATAAAGGGCCTAGCAGCTTCAAGAGAAATGGCTTCAGGTTGGTCTACACAAGAGGGTGCTTCTCTTACCCGTCCTCCGGGATTCAACGGAAAAGATTACGCATATTGGAAAGAAAGAATGAGAATCTTTATTGAAGGGGTAGACTTAGATGTTTGGGATGCTGTAGAAAAAGGACCCTATGTCCCCACACACATAGTAGATGGTATTCTTACAATAAAAAGTAGAAATGAATGGTCTGATGATGAGAAAATAAAAGTGCAACATAACTTACGTGCTAAAAATATTATTACTTCTGCTTTGAGTGCTGATGAATTTTTTCGAGTTTCAAACTGTAAATCTGCCCAAGAAATGTGGGATAATCTCCAAGTTACTCATGAGGGTACAAGTGAAGTGAAAGGGGCAAGAACAAATACTCTTACCAGAGAATACGAATTGTTTAGAATGAATACAGGTGAAACAATACCAGAAATGCAGAAAAGCTTTACTCACATAGTGAATCAGTTAAGCTTGTTGGGAAAGTCATTCCCTACAGAGGATCTAATCAACAAGGTTCTGAGATGTCTGAATAGAGAATGGCAACCCAAGGTTACTGCTATAGCTGAATCAAGAAATTTGGCTACTATGACTCTTGCTACTCTGTTTGGCAAACTCCAAGAGCATGAACTAAAACTCACCCGTCTGGCTGAGCATGAAGATACAGATAAGAAAAAGAAAAGCTTAGCTCTAAAAGCATCTAGTTCTAGTCGGCTTGGTGATAGCGACGACTCAAATAATGAGGTTGATGAAAGTGATGAGAATATGGCTCTTATGGTTCAGAAGTTCAAAAGGTTCATGAAAAGCAACAATTATCCAAGAAAGAACTTCAACTCAAAAAGGTTCTCTAGCAAAGAAAGCTCATCCGGTCCTCCTACTTGTTATGAATGCGGGAAACCCGGGCACATGAAAATGGAATGTCCTAATCTACAGAAAAAGGATTCCAAATTTGAAAAGAAAGCATTCAAAGATAACAAAGGAAGAAAAGCTTACATCGCATGGGAAGACAACTGCATGGATTCATCAGATGAATCAGACAATGAAGAAGCTCAAGTTGCATTAATGGCTGACCATGAAAGCGAAAATGAAAACGAGGTAATTGCATTTACTGAATTGCATGATGATTCTGTGAAATTAACTAAAGCATTAGGTAAAGCAAAGAAAGTTATCTCTCAACTTCAAAATGAAGTAATTGCATTAACTAAAGAAACGTTAGAACTTAGAAAGGAAAACTACAGTCTAGGTTACCTTAAAGCCAATTATGTTTGTGACAAATGTAATGATTTTGAAAAGAAAGTCCATGAACTAGAATGGGCGATAGGAAAACTATCTAGCTTACAACATGTACATCCTAGATATCCTAGAAACAACTTCACTAGAAGGCATATGCATCATAGACCTAGACCATGCATCAGGTGTAATTATTGTGGGAAAACTGGACATACAGCTTCCATTTGCAGGGCAAGAGGTAGAAAAAATGTGAAAAAGGTATGGGTTCCCAAAAGGACCATACTGAGCACTAACCCACAAGGACCCAAAGAGATTTGGGTACCTAAATCAATGCAGGTATGCTTCAAGGTATGGGGGAACAGATTGGTGCCTTGATAGCAGAATCACAAAAGCTCATGACTGGGAAGAAACAAATCCGTATACACTCCACCCCAGGTTAAGCAGTCATGTGACTTACATCAAAAGTAACTGAGGAAAGAATCCTCAGTAAAGGTTAGTCTGTATTAATAATCTATCGATTCAATCTCTTGAGATGAAAGTGGTCTATACTGTGCGAAATTTTGTTTCCAATAAAAATAAAGGAACCATCATCTTAGAACCCATGACTCAAATATGTGCATACATGATTAAAGTCAGTCGAGTCCCTCAAAACGGCTAGTCAAAATTATTTTTGGAACCATTGCAAAAGAAACAATTTACTTTCTTTTAATTATAAGTTTCATAGAGCTTTCTTCTTGGGAATTATTTCATGGCATGAATCGATTTGCAAGTCACTTCCAAAGCCTATCATTTAGCTTAAATCGATTATATATCTATAGGATCTCTCTTGACTCCTTTCAAATTAATCTATGGGAGTCTACTTGACTACTTTACAAAGAAAGAACAAAAAATTGGCATGATAAGCGTATCATTCGCAGAGAATTCAATGAGGGTGATCTGGTGTTATTATTTAATTCCAGACTAAAAATTTTCCCAGGAAAACTAAAATCAAGATGGTCCGGTCCTTTTGAAATCCGTAAGGTTTACCCCTTCGGATTTGTAGAGATCTGGAGCGAGAAAACCGGATCGTTTAAAGTCAATGGTCAGAGGTTGAAAAATTATTTAATTGGTGTCCCAATTGAGAAAGGAACTAGTTTAGTTCTACATGATCCCAATTGAAAATTCTTTTTGACCGTCAAGCTAGTGACGTTAAAAGAGCGCTGCGTGGGAGGCAACCCACGGCTTAATGTATTTTTTGATTTATTAAACAGAAAAATAGCTCACGGTTGGAAATTATGTCAATCCTGAGGCTTGCACGGCTTTTGAAGTTTAAAACAGCACTAAAAACACTCTGCAGGACAGCAAGGGCGCCACGGGCGCAGGGCAGGGCGCCTTGCTGGGCGCCATCAGCAACAACAAGACGCACGACCCGTGCTATACCACGCACGACCCGTGCGTGTTTTCAACTGAAAATGGCCCATTTTGGCAGAACAAGGCGCACGACCCGAAGCAGCATCAGCAACAACAAGGCGCACGACCCGTGCTATACCACGCACGACCCGTGCGTGTTTTCAACTGAAAATGGCCCATTTTGGCAGAATAAAGCGCACGACCCGTGCATATGGCAAGCGCGACCCGTGCGTGTTTTGCTGCCAATGTACCCCACGAGTTGCTCTTCATCTTCATCACTTTCATCATCTCCTTCACTCAAAAACACTATTCACAACCCCATGCCCAAAACTTAAAACCTCCATTAAACACCCAAAAACTCAACCAAACTCCATCGAATTTCCACCAAAACAACAACCCACAACCTCCTCTACAAAACCCTACCATCAAAATCATCAAAAATCCACCCAAAAACATACCCCCAAATTCGTGTACCTCTATAACCATAAACAAAAAAACTCCATAAACCACCCCAAAACACCACCCAAACACCAAATTTCTTCCCCCAAACCAATACCCATCATTAATAAACCAATATTCCTCCATCAAAACACCAAAACACCACCAAAATCGCAAAACCCAAAAATCACCAAGAACCCATTTTTCAAAAAATTCCAAAATTACCCTTTTTGTACTATGGCTTCAAAGAAGATGAAAAATGTTGAAGTTGTAAGCACTTCAACCGGGAAAACAAAAAGGAAGGATAGCACGCCAAATGAATACGGGGTGATCTTCAAAAACAGAGACCAAAGAAAACAGTTCACGGCTCTCCACGAAAGGTTAGTCGTTCCTACACGATATCCGCATTTTTCTCCTACTCTACAATCCCTAGGATTAGATGGAAATGTGAAATATCTGCTAAGTACTGTTCGCTGGCTGAAATTTCTGAATGAGGCTAGGGCTACATATCTCGGACTCACTCTTGAATTTTTAAGCTCATTGCATATTACTAGAGATGAGACCAGCGTGTTAAACCCAAACCATAAACTGTGCTTCCGGCTTTTTAATGAAGATTATCAAATGATGTTCAATGATTTCTATGAATTGCTGGGTTTTGAAAATCAAGGGTTTGTTCACGATTCCATAAATGCTGCTGTTAGGCCACAAGGTTATGACCCTAATACATTCTGGTCACAAATCACCGGAATTAATCGTTATGAAGCAAGAAGCGCAAAAGCTAGCTCAATTCATAGTCCGGTTTTCCGGTATACTCTTAGGGTTATGGCATGCACTATCTTTGGCAGGGGTGAAACGGGTGGTGTCAGAACAAGTGAACTGTTTTGCTTATGGGCAATGGTACACGGGATGCCGATAAACACCTGCCATTACATCCTAAGTAATCTGGCACGTGTTGCAGCACAACCAAAAGGGGATATTGTTATAGGGGGAATGGTAACCTACATTGCCGAGAAGCTGGGATTGCAAGAAAAGCTGGGGAATCTAGAAATTTTGGCAGGGAACCAGTTCATTGATATGGATATTTGCAAAAGCATGTCCTTGGTAAAACCAACAAAAAAGGGAGCAGCAACATTCCATCTGCTTATTGCCAAACAAAAGTCAATCATTTTGCCGGACCCAACCAGAACAGATACAAGGAGCCAGGCAAATTGGCTATATCAAGATGAAGCTAGGGAAATGCAACAAGAAGCACCAGAGTCAGTTCAAGAAGAAATGGCTGAGCAGCAACCCCATCATAACCAAAGCTTTGACATGCAAGTCTGGTGCCAAAGGATTGAGGGTGAGCAGATAAGGCAAGGTGGAGAGCTGCAAAGG
The DNA here is from genome assembly GCA_039519185.1 of Astragalus membranaceus. NCBI lineage: Eukaryota > Viridiplantae > Streptophyta > Magnoliopsida > Fabales > Fabaceae > Astragalus > Astragalus membranaceus. The sequence goes on from CM076852.1 coordinate 21,295,057, forward strand.
CAAAATGAAGAGCTGCAACTAATCAGGGAAGACCAGCTGCACCACAGCCAGCAATTGGAGCACGTGACAGATATGCTCCAAACCCTAATGCATCATTTCAACATCAATCAGGGTCCCCCGCCCGGGCGGCTGTGATCTGGTGAGCTATCCTAACCCCTTTTATGTTGTTTTATTTGAAAAATCATTGAGGACAATGCCTAGTCCAAGCATGGGGGGTATTTTATTTCTTTTATATCTTTATTGCTTTGTTGAGTTTGTATCTGCTCCCTCCATCATGAAACTTTGTGAACCCTAAGCATGTTTTAGATAAGCCTTTTCTGGACAAAAATAATTTTTCAATTTTTCATTAGCAATCATCTAGGTGGACTGATTGGGAACGACAAAATTGTATCATGGTTCGATTTCTACTTCTAGGGCTTTTTCACACACACACCATTGAGACTATTTTCAGTTATTAATACAATTAGAAGGACTGAAAAGAAACTAGTAACCTGGTTCTCTTGGTGACATTCACTGGATGCGCGGTTACTGGAGAAAAACGTCTGAGTTGGGGTCCTCTAAAAAAAATTAAAAAATAAAAAATAAAAAAATGCAAAACCAATTCAAAATGCAAAAATTGGTACATTTTAAAGATCAAAATGAATGGTTAGCATATGAAAAAAAAATGCTTGAATGACCCAACATATAAAGACCCTCCTTTGAGACCCGGTCTTAGTGAATGAAGGACCCAAGCTTAAGAATGCTGGGGAACCGGTTCTATGATGACATTGATATCCTCTCTAGAGTATTGATACTTAAAAACTGTCTCCCAATTCCACAAGAATCCCGGATAGTAGTTCTCAAACCAAAGTGTTAGAATTGCCCCACAGTTCACTTAAGGTTTCGATATGAAAATAAATTCCCTTCAGAATTGGCCTAAAGATTTACATTGTTTTTGCTTGAGGACAAGCAAAGGTTTAAGCATAGGGGGGTATTTTATTGCTTTTATATCTTTATTGCTTTGTTGAGTTTGTATCTGCTCCCTCCATCATGAAACTTTGTGAACCCTAAGCATGTTTTAGATAACCCTTTTCTGGACAAAACTAATTTTTCAATTTTTCATTAGCAATCATCTAGGTGGACTGATTGGGAACGACAAAATTGTATCATGGTTCGATTTCTACTTCTAGGGCTTTTTCACACACACACCATTGAGACTATTTTCAGTTATTAATACAATTAGAAGGACTGAAAAGAAACTAGTAACCTGGTTCTCTTGGTGACATTCACTGGATGCGCGGTTACTGGAGAAAAACGTCTGAGTTGGGGTCCTCTAAAAAAAATTAAAAAATAAAAAATAAAAAAATGCAAAACCAATTCAAAATGCAAAAATTGGTACATTTTAAAGATCAAAATGAATGGTTAGCATATGAAAAAAAAATGCTTGAATGACCCAACATATAAAGACCCTCCTTTGAGACCCGGTCTTAGTGAATGAAAGACCCAAGCTTAAGAATGCTGGGGAACCAGTTCTATGATGACATTGATATCCTCTCTAGAGTATTGATACTTAAAAACTGTCTCCCAATTCCACAAGAATCCCGGATAGTAGTTCTCAAACCAAAGTGTTAGAATTGCCCCACAGTTCACTTAAGGTTTCGATATGAAAATAAATTCCCTTCAGAATTGGCCTAAAGATTTACACTGTTTTTGCTTGAGGACAAGCAAAGGTTTAAGCATAGGGGGGTATTTTATTGCTTTTATATCTTTATTGCTTTGTTGAGCTTGTATCTGCTCCCTCCATCATGAAACTTTGTGAACCCTAAGCATGTTTTAGATAACCCTTTTCTGGACAAAACTAATTTTTCAATTTTTCATTAGCAATCATCTAGGTGGACTGATTGGGAACGACAAAATTGTATCATGGTTCGATTTCTACTTCTAGGGCTTTTTCACACACACACCATTGAGACTATTTTCAGTTATTAATACAATTAGAAGGACTGAAAAGAAACTAGTAACCTGGTTCTCTTGGTGACATTCACTGGATGTGCGGTTACTGGAGAAAAACGTCTGAGTTGGGGTCCTCTAAAATAAAAAATAAAAAATAAAAAAATGCAAAACCAATTCAAAATGCAAAAATTGGTACATTTTAAAGATCAAAATGAATGGTTTGCATATGAAAAAAAAAATGCTTGAATGCCCAACATATAAAGACCCTCCATTGAGACCCGGTCTTAGTGAATGAAGGACCCAAGCTTAAGAATGCTGGGGAACCGGTTCTATGATGACATTGATATCCTCTCTAGAGTATTGATACTTAAAAACTGTCTCCCAATTCCACAAGAAGCCCGGATAGTAGTTCTCAAACCAAAGTGTTAGAATTGCCCCACAGTTCACTTAAAATTTCGATATGAAAATAAATTCCCTTCAGAATTGGCCTAAAGATTTACACTGTTTTTGCTTGAGGACAAGCAAAGGTTCAAGCATAGAGGAGTTTGATAAGTCTATTTTTAGAGTCTTTTTAATAGTTATTTTTATTAGGTTTATTTGGTATTTTAATTATATTTTTGAGCTATTTTACTACAAATGTTTACTTTTTATTTTCAGGTGTTATTTTGAAGCAAAAGAGAAAATATGAGGAAAAATGAAAAAACAAAGAAAATATTTGAGGAGGAACAATTTTTAAGACCGCTTGGCACTCAACAGGGCGCCAAGGGCGCCAAGCAGCAAAAACTGGCGCAGAGCCTGCGCACGACCCTGGCACATAGGCGCACGACCCTGGTGCAAAACTGGCGCAGAGCAGCCAAAATTGACTGGCCAAGGCGCACGACCCTGGCACATAGGCGCACGACCCATGCTTGCCAGCAACACAGAACAGCTGTTGCCAGCACAAGGCGCACGACCCAGGCTCCATAGGCGCACGACCCTGGTGCAAAACTGGCGCAGAGCAGCCAAAATTGACTGGCCAGGGTGCACGACCCAGGCACATGGGCGCACGACCCTAGCACCAGACAAGTCAATTTTGGCTGCACCCACTTGCTGATGGCTTTCCTTGCCACTTGATTTGCCCCTTTTTATTTATGACCATTTTACCCCTCCTCTCAAGTGCCTTAGACCTCATATTTTCCTATAAATAGAGGCTTGATCCTCACTTGTAAAAACACTTGAATTTTGTGAGAAAAATCCATGACAAGGTTTCCTCTAAGATTCATGACTTCACTTTACTTTCTCGCTTTTTACTTTCTCGCTCTTTACTTTCCTGCTTTTTAATTTCTTGCTCTTTTACTTTCTCGCTTTTTACTTTCTCGCTTTTTACTTTCTTGCTTTTTAATTTCTTGCTCCTTTACTTTCTCGCTTTTTACTTTCTCGCTCTTTACTTTCTTGCTTTTTACTTTCTCGTTTTTTAATTTCTTGCTCCTTTACTTTCTCGCTTTTTACTTTCTCGTTCTTTACTTTCCTGCTTTTTAATTTCTTGCTCTTTTACTTTCTCGCTTTTTACTTTCTCGCTTTTTAATTTCTTGCTCCTTTACTTTCTCGCTTTTTACTTTCTCGCTCTTTACTTTCTTGCTTTTTACTTTCTCGTTTTTTAATTTGTTGCTCCTTTACTTTCTCGCTTTTTACTTTCTCGCTCTTTACTTTCCTGCTTTTTAATTTCTTGCTCTTTTACTTTCTCGCTTTTTACTTTCTCGCTTTTTAATTTCTTGCTCCTTTACTTTCTCGCTTTTTACTTTCTCGCTCTTTACTTTCTTGCTCTTTAATTTCTTGCTTTTTAATTTCTTGCTCTTTTACTTTCTTGCTTTTTACTTTCTCGCTTTTTACTCTTTCGCTTTTTAATTCCTTCTCCTTTACTTTCTCGCTTTTTACTTTCTCGCTCTTTACTTTCTTGCTCTTTAATTTCTTGCTCTTTTACTTTCTTGTCATTTACTATTCCGCTATTTATAATTTTGCAACTAACCGCTTTCTTTTATTTCTCGCTATTTAACATTATGTTTTCTTCTTCTATAGGATCTCTCTTGACTCATTTCAAATTAATCTATGGGAGTCTAATCGATTATATATCTATAGGATCTCTCTTTTATTTCTCGCTATTTAACGGCGCCAAAAACTTGATAGCCTCGCAAGTGCACGAGTCGTATCGCGTAATAAAAGAGTTATCGATCCACAGGGAGAGCCTAGGTGATTACCAATTTAATTTTTTCAAGTTGATTAGCTGGAAGAGAAAGTCTTTTTAGAAAGAAGGAATGTTTTCGCTGATGTTTTAATGATAAAAAGAGACTTGGGGTATTAGCAACATTGGAATGATAAAGTTTCCGTTATTAATCCTTTCGACTATTTTCCAACTTTAAAGAACGATATATTTCTTAAGACAAGGCGACGGCTGTAGCAAGAGTTTCCTTTCGGAATACAAACGCGTGTTCTAAACTAATTATCAAGCCTATATTCATGGTTGATTATTAGTAGAACCCATTAAGCAAATACCTTTTTGTGTCTCAATAAAACCAAAACTATTTTCATGTGTTGATTTTATTGTCTAATTTCATAGATCCAACAACCACACTTCCCCTTTCGGTACATCGTGTGGTGTTTTAAAATAATAATGAAATGCGATGAAATTAGATTTAGAAATTCAAAGCGATTAAGGTGGAGAATAGTCTCGGGAATTAATTAGTAGGGACCCATCATTTGGTTGTTCCCAAAAACCCCAAGACTAAGAAAGTCTACTCACTCATGATCATTGTAGAAAAAGATTTGAAAGAAGTAGAAGAAGAAAACATAAAGTTAAATAGCGAGAAATAAAAGAAAGCGGTTAGTTGCAAAATTATAAATAGCGGAATAGTAAATGACAAGAAAGTAAAAGAGCAAGAAATTAAAGAGCAAGAAAGTAAAGAGCGCGAAAGTAAAAAGCGAGAAAGTAAAGGAGCAAGAAATTAAAAGCGAAAAAGTAAAAAGCGAGAAAGTAAAAAGCGAGAAAGTAAAAGAGCAAGAAATTAAAAAGCAAGAAATTAAAGAGCAAGAAAGTAAAGAGCGAGAAAGTAAAAAGCGAGAAAGTAAAGGAGCAAGAAATTAAAAAGCGAGAAAGTAAAAAGCGAGAAAGTAAAAGAGCAAGAAATTAAAAAGCAGGAAAGTAAAGAGCGAGAAAGTAAAAAGCGAGAAAGTAAAGGAGCAAGAAATTAAAAAACGAGAAAGTAAAAAGCAAGAAAGTAAAAAGCGAGAAAGTAAAAAGCGAGAAAGTAAAGGAGCAAGAAATTATAAAGCGAGAAAGTAAAAAGCGAGAAAGTAAAAAGCGAGAAAGTAAAAGAGCAAGAAATTAAAAAGCAGGAAAGTAAAGAGCGAGAAAGTAAAAAGCGAGAAAGTAAAGTGAAGTCATGAATCTTAGAGGAAACCTTGTCATGGATTTTTCTCACAAAATTCAAGTGTTTTTACAAGTGAGGATCAAGCCTCTATTTATAGGAAAATATGAGGTCTAAGGCACTTGAGAGGAGGGGCAAAATGGTCATAAATAAAAAGTGGCAAATCAAGTGGCAAGGAAAGCCATCAGCAAGTGGGTGCAGCCAAAACTGACTTGTCTGGTGCCAGGGTCGTGCGCCCATGTGCCTGGGTCGTGCGCCCTGGCCAGTCAATTTTGGCTGCTCTGCGCCAGTTTTGCACCAGGGTCGTGCGCCTATGGAGCCTGGGTCGTGCGCCTTGTGCTGGCAACAGCTGTTCTGCGTTGCTGGCAAGCATGGGTCGTGCGCCTATGTGCCAGGGTCGTGCGCCTTGGCCAGTCAATTTTGGCTGCTCTGCGCCAGTTTTGCACCAGGGTCGTGCATCTATGTGCCAGGGTCGTGCGCAGGCTCTGCGCCAGTTTTTGCTGCTTGGCGCCCTGTTGAGTGCCAAGCGGTCTTAAAAATTGTTCCTCCTCAAATATTTTCTTTGTTTTTTTCATTTTTCCTCATATTTTCTCTTTTGCTTCAAAATAACACCTGAAAATAAAAAGTAAACATTTGTAGTAAAATAGCTCAAAAATATAATTAAAATACCAAATAAACCTAATAAAAATAACTATTAAAAAGACTCTAAAAATAGACTTATCATCTCTCTAAACCTCTCAATCGATCATGATCTTGCAAAATCTCCAACAAATCAATACCTTCCTAAAACTTAGGAAAACTAGCGCTAACCTCTTATCCTCTCCAACAAGAAAAGCGCATAATCCTCCTATTGTATCTTATCATATCCAAACCAAATTTGTAGGGCGCATAAACCATCCAAAAATAAATCACAAACCTCCTTCCACTCATATTCACGCCTTCCCATAGAAGCAACTCACAGCAAATTTCACAACTCTCCAAAAATTTCCCAATGCCTCCAAGAACCAAGAACCTCTGTGTCAAAAGGAAAAAGTTACATGATGGCGAAACTGAAAGTTCCTTTCACTCCAGATATTTCACCAGTTCTGAACAAGCTGACCTCTACTGCAAAAACTTCTCTCTTAGAGGATTAGGAACCACTTTTGCTCTAGACTTGCCCTGGTTTCAAAGTCAAAAGGGATTTGAATTTATTGACTGGCTAGAGTACCATAAATTGCTAGACTTTGCAACTGAAACAGGTCCAGTCGCTCCAGACATGGTTAGAGCCTTCTACACCACACTTAGCTACAACGGTACAACTGAAACACTATCAGCTGAACTAAAAGGAACCAAAATCCACCTCACCCTAGCTCAGTTCAGTAATCTCACCAACTTACCCTGTGATGGTGAGAAATTGATCCGTATGAACCCTCCAGAATCTTGGTCCGAATTTGACCTAGGAGATACTTGTGTATCCATATGTCACGCTCTGGCTGAAATTGGAAAGCGGCCTATCCTAGCAAAACCCCTCACTACGCAAAACCGGCTTCTCCACTACACCATCGCCCAAACAATCGTTCCCAAAACCTCAAACATCGCTCAAGTAACCTATGATGAAATTATCCTACTTTGGGGAATCAAACACCAGAAGAACATAAACTGGGCACATCTGATTGTGAGCCACATGGTCAAACATACAAAGACAAGTGACAAATCTCTTCCATACTATGTTCTCATTACAAAAATCCTCCAACACTTCAACATTCCACTCTTAGGGGAGAAAATCATAAAAGGAAAAGCAGCCTACCACATGATAAACACCTCCACCTTAAACCAGATGCAATTCATCCAATCTGGAGATACATGGCATCACTCCTCCATAGGCATAGCATCCTCCCAAGAATATGATCCAAACAGGCCACCTGGTCCAAACACAAACTCCACCATACATGAGGATGGTCAAATAGAACCAAACCAAACTGCTGCTGCTGCAGCCCCATCCACAGCCCTCAATCACTTCTTGGTCGCACTCGACATCTTTCAAGATGAACAGCGCGAAATGCATAAGAATTGAAACAAGAAATCATCATTTCTAGAGAGACCCACAGTCGCGAAATTTCTGCTTTAAACAACCGGCTAACAGAATTTGAGGCTCGTAACAATTCCTTTTCGCATTCGATGCAAAATCCTTAGATAAAATTATGAGTCAGTATTTTATTTCTATGCTTTGTGCCCTGTTGGCGTAACCCTTTCTTATAGCCTATGACTAATAGCTCTTTTGTTGATTACCAAATTTTTAATGCAATGGTTAAATTATTTCTAAATTAAATAGCTGTGTTGTTAGATTCGCAATTTTTATTACATGTTGACCCTCTTTGATCATGACAAAAAGGGGGAGAAAAATAGAGTTTATAATTTAGCATGCATATACATTATCATAGCATTACCACTTTGCATATAGTTAATAAAACAGGGGGAGCATCATGATAGGGGGAGTATCATATATGCATTATCTGTTTGAACTAACCTCCCACCTTGAGATGAGTTAATGTTTTGTCATCATCAAAAAGGGGGAGAATGTGGATACCTTGTATTGCAGGTAACCTAATATTACAGGTTAAGTTTTGATGATGAAAAAGATAAAGCCAAAGTTGATGGCCAAAGTTAATGAAAGTGACAAAACATCAAAGTCTCAATCCAAGACAAACAAGCTCAAAAATTGAAGATTCAAGTTTAAGGGTAGTCCTTAAATATAAGGGTAGTCTTTAGAGTTTGGGTGTGTCTTAGGAAAAAGTGTAAGCTCTTTCGAAGGTTAGCTCGCCTCTCAAAGTCACACACACTCACAAGTTTTTCAAAGATGCATGCATACTTACGTAAAACATAAAAAGCATTTTTGAAACATAAAAATCGATTTGCACCTTGCATATACATACATCAAAATCGATTTTCAGGCCAATCATAAAGCATAGAATCGATTTTCACTTCATGTGATTTCATTAAGAGAATCGATTCCTAAGCTAAACAATTTTTAAGGAAGAATCGATTCACACCTTTTTGTACTAAACTAGAAATCGATTCCCACATGTCTCAGGCAAGCCAAGAATCGATTTATACAAGATTTCATTGAGTATAGAGTCGATTCCTAGCCCTCCTGGATCTCTGTTGCGCCTGGAAAATCCGGTTCGGGACTTTTCGTTTGACAACGTGGAAAAAGTTTGGAGCCGCCACCAATATTTTTATTTTAAGACCAACACATTGAAAAAAAGTCTTTTGAACAAGGCGGATGGTCTTTTGAAAACGCAGAGATGTAGGTTCGGGGATCGGTTAGGTACGGGGAAGGTATTAGCACCCCGCACCTCCTTTCTACTGAAAGGGAACCATTAACTTGATGTGTGGTTTAGACAAAAGTTTGAGTTGAAAGCAATTTATTCTACTTCTTTTCTTTTCTTTTCTTTAAGGTTTGTTTTATTGAAAACAGGAGGGAAGAAGAATATTTTTGGTTATCTTTGAAAATCAGGACAAAACAAAGATTTTTTAAGAGTGTGCTTGACGGGACAGGACCCCGCTCCTACGTACCCTCGCTGGAAGAGGGATCAAAGCTACGTAGTTCTCGGTTTATCTTTGAAAATCAGGACAAAACAAAGATTTTTTAAGAGCGTGCTTGACGGGACAGGACCCCGCTCCTACGTACCCTCACTGGAAGAGGGATCAAAGCTACGTAGTTCTCGGGGTTATCTTTGAAAATCAGGACAAAACAAAGATTTTTTAAGAGCGTGCTTGACGGGACAAGACCCCGCTCCTACGTACCCTCACTGGAAGAGGGATCAAAGCTACGTAGTTCTCGACTTTTGGTTTTGAAAAAGGATTGAGCTTTCGCGAAGACCGAACAACAACGGTTAGAATGGTTTCGCTACTAACTCCTTTTGAAAACAATATCATCATTAACAACCTAATCGGCAACGGCGCGATTGGTGTTTAATGACGATTGGTTTATTTTTGAGAAATGAATAAGTTTTCGAAAATGGGGTAGAGTTTTTGCGAAGACCGAACAACAACGGTTAGAATGGTCTCGCTACTAACTCCTTTTGAAAACAATATCATCATTAACAACCTAATCGGCAACAGCGCGATTGGTGTTTAATGACGATTGATTTATTTTGTCTTGAAAGTAAAAGTTTCCTTTTGTTTTGAAATGATTTTAGGAAATGGGTTTTAGAAAAGGAGTAGAACATTTCAAGTCAATTCTAAATCCATAACCAAATGCAAATGAATGAATAATACTCAAGCAAACATGAACATATCATTCATTAACCAAGATTAAACATGCCCATACAATCAAAGGATTCAATTATTAAAGATGCAAAATAAAGTTCTCAAAGTAATTGTGTGTGTGCAAGAAGGATTGTATTTACCCTAATGGCTCTATGCTACAACATGCATGTAGACTTACGTCTCCATTAGGAGGTCATACAAGTGGAGAGGAGGGCACACAATCAAGTCAAAACATTTACATGGCATCAAGAACAAGTGAATACAATTGATTGTAAACATAGAGTATTCTAAGTTAAATGATTGAATATGTAAGCAATGATGCATGATTAGGTAAGCATGTAAGTGCATGAGTGTACAAGGAATGGATGCATAGCACTTTATTTATGAATGGATGGCATACAAGGATGCATAAGAGGATGCAAGAGATATAAGCATATGAGGATGCATGAGAGTGTCACATAAACTAAGTATGAATGAAGATGCATGAATGTGAAAATGTTTTGGGTATTTTTGCAAGTTGATAAGTTGTAAAACTTTAAGTAAGAAGTTAGTGAAAAGTAAAGTAAAAACGCATGAAGTAAATGGTAATTATTTAATGAGATGGTAAAGTAAAAATGCATGAGGTAAATGGGAAGTGGTAAAATCTTTTTAGGTTTTTTTGGTAAAAAAGTTAATGAAGTGGTAAACTAGAATGGTAAAAAGTAAATAAACACTAAAACCAAGTTGAATCACATAGAGCAATCCTCTCACTTTGAGAAAAGTGCACTAGGCACTAGTGAGAATCAACTTGCCTATCATCAACAATTTACAATAAGCAAATTAAAATGCAAAGATTAACTAAACACACAAATAAGTTGAATCACCTAGAGCAATCCTCCCACTTTGAGCAAAGTGCACTAGGCACTAGTGAGAATCAACTTGCCTATCATCAACAATTTACAATAAGCAAACTAAGACACAAGAATAAGTGGACACACAAACTAAATTGAGTCATTTCTAGCAATCTTCACCACTTAGGTCAAGGTGCACTAGGCACTAGTGGGAATCCTATTGCTAGATCATCAACCAACAACAAAAAAATAACATCTAACACTAAAATAAAATATTAACAACAAGATTAAACATCATCAAGCAAAGAACAACAACAAAATCAACTTGGAAATATTTTTAGATCTATAAGCATGCGAACCAAAGGAAACATAGATCCACATTTTATTTAATAAAAAAAACACCAAAATTAACACAAAGCAACATAAATCTATTTTTTCGCAAGGATTCATATGATTAAGCAAGGAAGTGCAACAAAATCATATCAACCTTAACTTTTTATGATATGCGAAATGCTAAAGCCCATAAACAACAATTTTATTTATGAAATCTAGTGCAAAATATGTAAAGATGCAAGGGAAATTATTCAAGTAGAAGAATAACTCCTTCAAGGCCAAGGACCCATCTCAAACACCCAAAGCTCCCTAAGTCTTTGTCAAAATGTTTGAAATGGATCCTCAAAGCAACAACAACAAGCAATCAAGAAGGAGTTGGGAGTAGAAGAAAGATTATGCAAGAAGAACTAAATATGAGATGCAAAGTTTCAAAGCTTACCTCAAAATCACAAAGAAATGAAGAAGGAGATGATATGAACACAAAGATTGCTAGCTCTTAGCAATTTGATGATGCAACCTTGAAGAGAATGGAAGGAATGATGACGATCTAACAAGAAATGGAAGATTTGATGGTGAAAAATGAAAAGAATGAAGTGAGGGAGTGAGAGAGATTTCGTGGAAGAGAGGAAGAGGGAGAAGTTTTTGGTATGCTAGGGTTTTTGTGTAGGAGAATGAGAGGCCAAAAGATCCTTAGGTGTGGGAATGAGGGAGTATTTATAGAGTTATTTTAGGTTTAGGGGCAATTGGGTCATTGACCTTACTAAGTGCTCTAGGATTGAGTTTTAAAATTAAATGGAGGGTTAGGATTAAAGGTCACTTGGATTGAGGGTATTGAGAAAACACAAAAGGTGAGAGTGAGAGAGTGGGGGCGAAAATGAGGGAGGGGAGTGAGAGTTTTTTTGTAAAAAAAACTTGTCTTATTTTAGGAATAATGTGAGGCAAAAATAGGGTTAGGGGTATGATTGGGATGGAATGTTACCAAAGAGGAAAATTGGTGTTTCTTTATGAAGAGGTTAGTGTAAGTGAGTGAGGTAATTTACCAAAGAGGGCTTGAATCCTCATGAGAGTGAGTGAGAATTGGTGATATGCACCAAAGGAGAAGGTTTAAGGATGGTACAAGGCATATTCCTTCAAGATAAGGAATAATAGTACAATAGAAGAGTGTGGAAGAATTTTGTGAGAGGGAGAGAGAGAGAGGGGATTTCGAAATTGTGGTGGGGAAGAGAGAGAGAGAATTTCGAAATTGTGGGGGGAGAGAGAGAGAGAGAGAGAGAAAAAAAAAACTTGTTTTTGGTCTTTTGTCTTATTGACACTTCCTTTTTTTTTTTGAGTTTTTGAATTTTGGGCATTGAAGTGAATGTGCGCCTATTAAAAAGTGCTACATGTTTTTGGGCACCATAAAATATTCCCTCTAGTCACCCATGACAATAAAAATTGTCACTTAAGAATTGAGGAATATTTAATGGTCCTTTTTTTATTTTTCTATGCACTAAAAATGGAAAAATACATTTTTAATTATTTTTTACTACGGTTTTCTTTCTAAAAAAATTGTACAAAAATTATCCTTGATAGAATAAAAATGTACTTTTTGTGGATGTGCATTTTTGGCGAGAAAATCATCTTTATGCGAAAAATGACCAAAATGTCCTTTTTGACCCTAAAACCCTAATTTGCCTAAAAAGTGCATTCCAACCCTAAAAATGATTTTAAAGACCTTGGAATGACTTCTAGGACCCAAAATGCAATGCATGATGCTCTTCATTCTTCAATTTATTTATTTTTTGTGGAAAATTAGGGTTTTGACCTAAGCCGGACAAAATTAGGGTATGACAGCTGCCCCTCTTTATCTGAACTTTAACGAGGAATATGAATTGGCCGAAACATATTCCAAGGCAAAATGAAGATAAAGAATTCAGAAATTATACCGATTTTGTCTACTTAGGGAAACCCGAATTTTCCTCTTTTTTCTTTTTCTATTTTTATTGGGTGTTAGCCCGAAGTGAATGCAATGGATGAATCGTCAACTCTCAGTAAGCAGGAAACTAAATGGTGCCAACCCTCAATATGCTAGCGGAAAGCAATAAAGAAAGCAATAAAAAGGGAAGCAAAAAGGGTGCCGGCCCTCGTTAAGCCGGCGACGGAGGCTGCCTAAAGCCTTTTAACGAATCGCGAATGATCCGAGCTTGCACTTGGGCCTGGGAGCACGTGGGCTCCAAAGGGGTGGTCTTGCGAGCGACCAGGGGAGGGTACTATATCAAGTCCGGATCTCGATATTTCCCTAGGACTGCGCCATGTTTTAGGCTAACACAGCTATCCTCTTCGACTGGACCTATTGAGGTCAGGGGGACTTACCTGCAGCTCGAATACAAGGTGAAGTCAATCTTGCTGGGGACACGTGGGTCCAGAGGGGATTCCAAAATCCAGTTGGTTTCCTTTAGTCGGTCAATGCTTCCACACCGATCCAGGATGCTTGCTCAGGTTAGCGGACTTTTCTTCAGCCTGCTCTGATTGATGATCAGTGCCATTGCACTGATCTAGGATGTCTGCTCAAGCTAGCGGACCTTTCTTCAGCCTGCTCTGATTGATGATCAGTGCCATTGCACTGATCCAGGATGTCTGCTCAGGTTAGCGGACCTTTCTTCAGCTTGCTCTGATTGATGATCAATGCCATTGCACTGATCCAGGACACCTGCACACGTTAGCAGATGCAAGACATGGTGCATGGAATATGAATGCATGCTATGCAAAGTCCGTTATGCGAATGCATGTCATGTGAGTGCATGCGATGTGATGATTTAGTGGAATGATGAATGGGATGCTATTCTTGATTCTTCGTTTCTTTTGTCAGCTTTCTTTTTTCTGACTGTTTGTTTTTTCTTGGCTTTTCATTCTTTGATCAGCTTTCTTTTTCTGATCGTTTGTTTTTTCTTTTGCTTTTTTGCTCTTTTGGCTTATTTTTGCTGGTTCAGCCAACCCGCGACACTCATGGCACGAGACTGAGGAATCCACTGGAATTGCGAGGCTCATGGGCCGAGTGCATGGTGGCTTTGACTTCGCCGTTTGAAGCAATCGTGAGTGCAATCGCTTTCTCTTGCATGATTAACTGGTTTTGGGGAATTGCTTTTTTCCGCGACCTTTAGGGACTTTGCAATAATTGTAATGCTCCATGATTTATGCACATGTTTTACAGGTCAACATCACCATCATTATAAAACGTTTATTTTGAGCAAAAAAAGTAGAAAATAAAAGAGTGAACAGATATGAGAAAGTTGAACTTTATTAATGCGGAAACCGGTCGCACAAGAAGTTACGCCGTTTGTTTATTACACTTGCAAGTTTAAACTATAAAAAGACACGAAAAAGAGAGAAGTTAAATTCTGACTGTCCGTCTCTGTTTATGCCCTTTACCTTGATCACTCCCTCATCCAAGTCTTCAGATGAGTTGTATGCCTTTCTTTACTTTTCATGCCCAAGTTTTCTGACCCTAATTTTTGCCTGGATCGCCCTTTGCGGGTTTTCAATCCACCGGGTCGCTCTGATTTTGCCTAGGCCGCCCTTTCGGGTTTTCAACCTAGCGAGCTAACTCTTACTTGGCTTGTCTTTCTCTTTTTTCGTCTATTTCTTTCAGGCATAATACTTCTTCACTTGATCGGAATTGACTGGGTTCCTTAAATCCTCTCCGTCCATGTTCATGAGTATCAGTGCTCCTCCAGAAAAGGCTTTCTTGACCACATACGGGCCGTCATAAGTGGGTGTCCATTTCCCTCGGGGATCAGTCTGGATGGGCAAGATCTTCTTAAGCACCAAATCTCCCTGCTTGAATTCACGGTGCCGGACTTTCTTGTCAAAAGCTGTTCTCATTCTCTGTTGGTACAGCTGCCCATGACACAAAGCTGCAATTCTTTTTTCCTCAATGAGGTTTAGCTGATCCAGATGAGCCTGCACCCACTCTGCTTCTTCCAGTTTAGCTTCCATGAGTACCCATAGGGATGGTATCTCAACCTCGATTGGGAGGACCGCCTCTGACCCGTATACCAGAGAGAAAGGAGTTGCCCCAGTTGAGGTACGCACTGAAGTACGATAGCCATGCAAAGCAAAGGGAAGCATTTCATGCCAATCCTTGTATGTGACCACCATTTTTTGCACAATCTTTTTGATGTTCTTGTTAGCTGCCTCCACTGCTCCATTCATCTTGGGCCGATAGGGGGAAGAATTATGATGCTGAATTTTGAACTCTGCGCACAGGTCCTTCATCATTTTGCTATTCAGATTGCTGCCGTTATCAGTGATGATCTTGTTAGGAAGACCATAACGGCAAATCAGATCCTTCTTCACAAATTTGGCAACCACTGAACTGGTTACACTGGAGTATGAGGCAGCTTCAACCCACTTCGTGAAATAGTCAATGGCGACCAAGATGAAGCGATGCCCATTTGATGCTTTGGGTTCAATGGGACCGATGACATCCATTCCCCACATTGAAAACGGCCAGGATGCAGTCAGAACATTCAATTTGGCAGGCGGCACATGAATGTGGTCAGCGTAGATTTGGCACTTGTGGCACTTTCGGACAAAGCTGTAGCAGTCACCTTCCATCTGCAACCAGTAATAGCCCGCCCTTAAAATCTGTCTAGCCATAGTATGCGCACTGGAATGAGTTCCCAATGAGCCCTCGTGTACATCTTTCATGATTCTTTCAGCTTCTTCTTTAGCAACACACCTTAAGAGGACCATGTCATAATTCCTTTTGTAGAGAACCTCACCGCTGAGGAAGAAATTCCTTGACAGTCGCCGAAGAGTTCTCTTGTCATTTTCAGATGCCCCAGGAGGGTATTCTCTACTGATGATGTACTGTTTGATATCATGATACCAAGGCTTGTCATCCGGCTCTTCATCTATGGCTGTGCAGTAGTGATGCGCAGGTAGACTCCGGTGCTGGATTGTGACATGAGTCAAGCTTTTATCACAATTGATATTGAACATGGATGATAAAGTTGCCAATGCATCAGCCAGCTGGTTTTCGCTTCGAGGGATGTGTTTGAAAGTGATTTCGTCAAAAGACTCCATCAACTCTTGCACATAAACACAATAAGGAATCAGTTTGGGATCTCTGGTCTCTTAATCGTCTCTTACTTGATGAATAACCAGGGCTGAATCTCCATACACATCTAGCCTTTTAACTTTCCATTCTAGGGCTGCTTGAATACCCAAGATGCACGCTTCATACTCTGCTATGTTGTTTGTGACATAGAAGCTCAACCTTGCAGTGACAGGAACGAAGCGATTGTCAGGAGATATTAACACAGCACCTGCCCCATGCCCCCATACATTTGACGCACCGTCGAAGATCATTCTCCACCTTTCACTTTCTTGGGACTTCCCCTCATCAAACAGTGCCATGATATCTTCATCAGGAAAATCATGCTGCATTGGTTGGTAGTCTGGAATCGGATGACATGCCAAATACTCAGCAAGTGCACTACCTTTAACTGCTTTTTGTGTGACATACAAGATATCGTATTCTGATAATTGCATCTGCCAACGGGCAATTCGTCCTGTAAGAGCCGGCTTCTCAAATATGTACTTGATTGGATCCATTTTTGACACCAACCAAGTGGTGTGACTCAGCATGTACTGCCTTAAACGGTGAGCAGCCCAAACTAGAGCTCAACAAGTCTTTTCCAGCATAGAATATCTTGTCTCACAATCAGTGAACTTTTTGCTAAGATAGTATATGGCATGCTCCTTTTTCCCGGATTCATCATGCTGCCCCAACACACAGCCCATTGAATTATCTAGCACTGTAAGGTATAAGATGAGAGGCCTGCCTGACACAGGTGGCATTAAGACTGGTGGATTCTGCAAGTACACCTTGATTTTCTCAAAGGCAGCTTGACACTGGTCATTCCACTTCAACTCTTGATTTTTGCACAGCAGTTTGAAGATCGGCTCACAAGTAGCAGTCAACTGGAAGATGAATCGGGAGATGTAATTCAACCTTCCGAGGAAACCACGGACTTCTTTCTCTGTTTTGGGCACCGGCATCTCGAGGATGGCTTTTACTTTGTCTGGATCCACCTCGATTCCCTTCTGGCTGACAACGAAGCCTAACAACTTCCCTGATCTCACCCCAAACGTGCACTTGGCCGGGTTTAACTTGAGTTTATATTTCCTCAACCGTTCAAAGAGCTTCTGTAGATTGACAATATGCTCCTCGTCGGTTTTAGATTTTGCGATCATGTCATCCACATAAACCTCAATCTCCTTATGCATCATGTCATGAAACAGCGTGACCATGGCCCTTTGGTAGGTTGCACCAGCGTTCTTTAACCCGAATGGCATGACCTTGTAACAGAACGTTCCCCAAAGCGTTATGAAAGTTGTCTTTTCCATATCTTCGGGGTCCATCTTGATCTGATTATATCCCGAATATCCATCCATGAAGGAGAATAACGAGTGTTGAGCTGTACTATCCACTAAGACATCAATGTGGGGCAAAGGAAAATCGTCTTTAGGACTAGCACGATTCAGATCTCGGTAGTCAACGCACATTCTAACCTTCCCGTCCTTCTTCGGAACCGGGACAATATTGGCAACCCACTGTGGGTATTTGGCCACCGCTAGGAATCCGGCGTCAAACTGCTTTTTTACCTCATCCCTAATCTTTAGGGACATCTCAGGTTTCATCCTTCTAAGTTTCTGCTTCACAGGCGGGCATTCAGGTTTGACTGGCAACTTATGCATCACAATGTCGGCATCCAACCCAGGCATATCTTGGTAGGACCATGCAAACACATCCATATAATCGTGCAACAGCTGAACCAACTTCATGCGATCCTCATCATTCATGGCGGTACCCACTTTGATCTCCTTCTTGCTCTCAGCTGTACCCAAGTTGATCACTTCAGTAGATTCTCCGTGTGGCTGAATTACCCTTTCTTCCTGTTTCATTAACCTCATGAGTTCTGGAGGAGCTTCCCAGTCTTCCTCAACATCCCCCTCAGCTTGATTAATAGGGTGATCAAAGTCAAAATATGGACTGTTGGCACTGTTATTTTGGGAGACAATTGCTGTGGATCTGCATTTTGCCGAAGCGAAAAAGCAGAATGACAGGCGAGACAAGCAAGCAAACAATAATAAAGCGAGGAAAAGACACATGAAATGAAAAGGATTGATTTTTATTGATTGAAATTCAAAAACAACGTTTTTATTAATGATGATGATTCTGAAAATAAAAACATGCTTGCCCCTAACAACTTGTCCTATGGCCTTGGGCAGAGCCACAGGGTTGCATTACAAATGATTACTTTAAATTAAAAAACACAGGAAGATCAGCAGCCTTCCAATTCTTTAATTTCTCACTGGCACCGCAGCGTCGAACCAAACTTGCACCACCCTCTTCAGACTCAGAACCATCCTTGATGACAGCAACTTGATTGGGATCCAACAAACCAGCACTCACAAAACTTTGACTGATGTCGCAAACTGGAATCTTCTGGGGCCATGGATCCTGGCCTTTGGACTTGGCCAACCATCTGCCCCCTCGTTCATCTGACATTTTTCTTCTTTCTTCCTCACTTGGGGTGTATCCCAGCCCGCAACGGTCCTTGCTTTCCTTCAGTTGAATGGGAGCTAGAATTCCCTGACCAAACTTTCCCAAGCCAGAACCAACCTTATATCCTTGGGCTAACATGATCTTAGCAACCATCTCCTCCTCCTTGGTCCTCTCAAATACTACATTGGCGATCTCCAAAGACTGAAAGGCTGTTTCCAAAGACTCTTCGGCAGCTTCCACATATTTGAACTCTGATGGCTTATTAACCAGAGTCTCTTCCTCACCAAATACTACCACGACCTGGCCGTTAACCACGAATTTGACTCGCTGGTGTAAAGAAGAAGGGATTGCTCCAGCCATATGGATCCATGGTCGGCCCAGCAAACAACTGTATGAGGACGTAATATCCATGATGTGGAAATTGATGTAGAAAACTTTGGGACCAATCTGGATGGGAAATTCCATTTCCCCCAGAACTTCCTTTTTGGACCCATCAAAGGCCCGCACCAGTGTCGAACTCGGCTTCATGTAGGAGCAATCAACGTCTAACTTATCCATAGTTGACTTCGGCATCACGTTCAATGAAGACCCATTGTCAATTAGTACTCTGGCCAGCACATAGTCTCCACACTTTACCGAGATGTGCAGAGCTTGATTGTGTTCTTTTCCGCTTGAAGGCAACTCATCATCGGCAAATGTTAGGTGATTTGCAGCCACTATATTCCCCACAATCCCATCAAACTGATTCACTGTGATATCCTCTGCAACATGAGCCTCGTTGAGCACTTTCATCAAAGCTGTTCTGTGTGCTTCCGAGCTAAGCAACAATGATAGCATGGATATCTTGGATGGAGTTTGCTTTAACTGATCACCACTCGATAATCACTCTGCCGGACGATCTTCAAGAATTCATCTGCTTCTTTTTCCGTCACTTTCTCTTGAGCAACCTCTGGCTCTTTTCCTTTTTCCTTATGGCCCCTCTGTTCGGCCTCCTTGGAAGTTTCAGCTCGGAGAGTCTCAGGAGCATATACTCTTCCGCTTCTTGTGATCCCACTTGATCCCCCTATGTTGGTTACGGTAGGAGCACTTGGGGAGCATTCGACTGTAGATAGTGCAGTGTACTTCCACGGAACTGCCTTGTCCGACTTATAGGGAAAAGGAGCCGGAACTTCAATCACTATTGGTTGGGTGTTTGCCCGCACCAATCTGGGATTGTAATTGTAAGGAATTTCGACAGGTCTTCTGGGTCCTCTACTTTTATCAGAATGTAGAGTCAACACTTCTTCTTCAACATCATGGGTTCCTATCTGGACCACACACCGATCCATCAGGTCTTGCAGGATCATCTCAAAGCTTTCACAATTCCCCACGCACGTGGAGTCAGCACACCCCTCTTCATGGCAACACCCCTTCTTAACCACCCCAACATGGCATAACTCAGAGTAGATAACACCCAACGGGGTCTTGATCTTCTGCACATCCTTTACCAATTGCCCAACGGAACTTTCTATAGCATTGGTAGCTGGCCTCTGATGACCTGGAAATGGATTAGTTGTTGTATTCGGGCTGCTCTGCTTGAACGAGATCCACCCAGCATCTACTAGGTCTTGCACCACATGCTTGAAGGCTTTACATTCCTCCACAGTATGACCGACCCCGTTTTCGTGGAAACTGCAGGTAGCATTAGCGTTGTAACTTCTGGGAAATGGCGGCTGCAAGGCCTTCATTGGCCGAGTGTTGATCAAGTTCTTGGAAGTCAAGTGATCAAACAATTCAGTGTATGTCATTGGAATTGGATCAAAACTGGTCTGTTTCTTGTACTGATAACCCTGAGCCCTGTGACTGTCACTGCTTTGCTGGGATGGCATAGGAGCAGAAAATGGAACAGTTTGTGGTGGAGGGGTACCAAAGGATGAACTTCCTCCCGAGATTACATTTGTTTCCCCTTCCTTCTTCTTCGGGAAATGGGAGTGAGGCTTCTTCTGATTGCTTGAACCACCAGAGCTTCCTGCATTACTGAGGTGATTCGAAATCTTCCCACTTCGGAGACCATGCTCAAGTCTTTCCCCAAAGACTATCATATCAGAGAAGCTAGTTGAAACACTTGTAATCAGCCGGTCATAGTAAATTGCTGGCAGAGTTTCCAAGAACGTGTACACCATTTCTTTTTCAGTCAAAGGAGGTTGGACCTGGGCGGCTAGGCTTCGCCATTTCTGGGCATATTCTTTGAAAGTCTCCCTTTCGCCCTTACTCATGTGTTGCAATTGCGACCTGTCCGGAGCCATGTCCATGTTATACTTATATTATCTCATGAATGCTTCGCACAAATCTTTCCAACAACGAATCTCAGAGGATTGCAGTTTCATGTACCAATCTAGAGGAGCTCCAGCCAAACTGTTTTGAAAGCAGTAAATCAGCAGTTTGTCATCATTGGCGTAAGGACCCATTTTTCGGACAAACATCGTAACATGGCTCTCCGGACAGCCTGTTCCTCTGTATTTGTCCACTTCGGGAGCTTTGAACTTTGGTGGCAAAACCAAATATGGGACTAAACACGGCTCACGAGCTTCCTTGGCTCTGACACCAACATCCTCCATTGCCTTTACTCTTTCTTCAAGTGCACGAATCGGGTCATTTGGCTGTGATCCCTCAAACATATGTCCTTGGGGGTGACTCCCCATACTGTAATAATACCCTCCAGGATGAGGAACATTGTGAGGGTGTGCTGCAAGCCCCGGAGTAGGACTGGGAACAGCATGAGGACCAGGAGTTTGGATCTGCGGTCCTCCGGCAGCCCCCCCGGACACGGCGGCAGTGACCTGATTAGGCGCAACCATACTGACGGGGATAGGTCCAACAGTTCGCGGCATGTACCCAGCAGGCATACCCCAAGGATATCTTTGTGAAGTGTATTGATTCGGCCCATTCATTCCTGAAGTAAAGACGGGATGACTGACCCCGGATCCCGGAGGAACTGTGGCTGATATTGGAGGAGGAACGAAAGAAGTGACACCATCTGGACCCACGACGACGACACCTTCAGCAGCTGTCCCACTCTTTAAACTTTGCAGCATGACCATCATCTCATGCACCTGGGCCTCCATTGCCCCAACCTTATCCTTAAGCACTTGGTTCTCCTGAGCCAGCTGCTCAGGATTCAGAATTTGTACGCCCAAATCTTCATGTTCTGGATTACTTTCAGTTTCAATCTCTGGATGCCCTTGAGGATCAGCCATCAGCTTTGCTTGTAATCGGGTGAAGTATCGGTGGCGGAGAACCAGCTTGCCTCTCGCTTCTGTTGGTAGAACATTTTTATTAAGTGAAGGAGCAGATTAATGAATGCAATGCGTGCAATGCAGATGAGTGTTAGTTTTAGTTTGTCTTATGCCGTGAACCCCAACGTGTCATATCTTGCCATAGATTTAACAGTGAATTTTGATTTGTTTAGAACATAACAAGAGTGGAATCAACAAATGAAACAAACACGCCCCATACATTCAAATTCAAACAAGGACTTCAAGTCTTACATTTCAAAAAGTAAAATACTCAAATGGAAATAAAGGTCCCTCTAGGAAGAGAAAGTACAATAAGACGGAAATTACAAACAAAAGCTCAACTACATAGAGCCTTGAAAACTTCAGTTCTCTTCCTCTTGCTGCCTGTGGGGACTCTCCCAGTTTTCTTCCTGACTTCTTCAACCAAGGCCCTGCAGAACTCCACAAATTTGTAGACTGCTGGCGGAGTGTTGAAAGGAGACATCTCACACTCGGCCTTTCCTAGATTCTTAGGCACACCTGAGAGAGCTTGGCTGGCCAACTCTGCAAGCTCAGAGAATCTAACCTTCCAATGCTGAATTTCATCTTTCAGCTCTATGATGACTGCCTGTTCCTCAATTCTGCCAAGGAGTTCAACAAAGCGGCGCTCCCAATACCGACTTTCATCTTTCACCTGCCTGTATGCATCGCTGATGTGCCGAAGGTTTCTTTTCAATTCGTCAGAAATCTCTCGCTCGTATCCTAGAGCTTGCTTATACTCTTTGAGGATGCTTTCCACTGAATCTCTTTCTTGCACCACATTGCTCAATTTGCTCTCCCACTCGGCTTGTAGCAAGCGGGACTCTCTTTTTGACTTGGCGAGCTGACTCCTAGTAGTCCTCTCTTCCATCTTTGTCTTTTCATACAGATCCCTCCATTGACTGACTTCTTCAATTGCCCCTTTCCCTTTTGCTTTCTGTCTCTTGACTTCCTCTTTGGCCGCTTGCCAATACTTTTGAGCTTCTACCTTTTCCTTCTCTTCTTCTTTGAGTTTCTTGTCCAACTCCTCAATAATAGCAGATTTGGAAGCATTATCTTCTTTCAATCTCTGGTTGCTCTGAGTTAACTTCTCTATCTCAGCTTGCATGGATTTCTTCTCCTCCTCTGCTTTCATCAGGGCTAACTTGACATCCCCTAGTTCTTCAACAACCGGAGTACTAGAGTTTATCATCTCTCTCTCATTTTGCAATACCTTCTGATATGGCAGCTGGACACTCTGAATCCTCTCCTCAAGCCACCGAGCAAAAGTGATTCCCTTAGTCTTCTGAGAGATCTCTGCTTTTCCATAGCGAGTCACCATACCCCAAGCTTGCAAAACTTTTCTCATCAAACTGGCATCTTTTTGCCCTCCCTCATAGATGTAAAACGAGGATACCATCTCTTCAGTAGGCGCACTTCTCATAGGGTATCCTAATTGTCTCAGAGTCAAAGAGGGATTGTAGTTAATGCAACCCTTAGTGCCCATCAGTGGGACATTTTGAAAACCACCACAGCGGAAAACTATCTCAGGCCTATCTTCCCAGCAAGATGGGAGATACCAACGAATCAAGTGCTCATCTAGGCTCCCTAGAAACTGGATCCACTCCTGAATGTTCATGACTCGCACTTCACAGGTGATAGCATAATCAATCAACTTCTCTACTCGTACTGGATTAGTGTAGACATGAATCAGAAGCCAGGCATACAATAAGTGAGAGGAGCAAGAGATTTTCTTTCTTTTCAGTTCGCAGTGATGAGTGAAAGCTGAATAAGTGTCAGCAAGAATAATCGGGATTGGATTGATCGGATTCTTCTCATTCTGGGAAGCTAGGAAGATGCCAACGACAGTCACATCTATGAATCTCTCAATCTGTGGAAAGAGGACAACTCCGAAGATTGTCAGTGCCAAGATTTGCTTGAAGACCACCCAGTTTTTATTTTTGGCATGCACATCCATCAAACTCTCGAGATAACTCTGTGGGAAACTCATCACCTGGTTCTTCTTCTGCTTCTGGAGTCTCAGGTCTTTTACCTTCATTTGCAACAGGGCGGCAAATTTCTCGTCCGTGTAGTATTGCTCTTGATATCGGTAGGGAACGGCTTCTGTCCGAGGGAAACCCAAAATCTGATGGTATTCTTCCAACGTGGGAGTCAATTGGAAGTTTCTGAAAAGAAAGCATCTGATCCCGGAGTCATAAAATCTGCTTAGAGCCACGATTGCTTCGGTCTGCATCTCTAGTGTCAACAGCTTCCGGAGCTTCCCGTAAGAACTGTCAAATGATCCTCTTTCGATAGGTCCCATCAGGTCAGCACATTTTTTCAGACTGGCAACATCAACCTTACTTACAACCGGATATCTCGGGGGGTGCACTGTCTCACTTCTTGATTCCATACTGTACCTATGGCAAGATTCTTTGTCACTTTGGGATTCTCGGCAAACAAACTTTGATGAAATGCAAGGATGCATGCATGAGCTGTAAAAGCTTATGTTGGATGCAATGCGAGGATGCATGCAAAATGATGATGATGTTTTATGCATATGCAGATTAGGGCAAAACCTTTATTGGCATTAGTTCAAGTTTTTTTTTCTTTTTTTTTGAAAAATGCGGGCCATACGTGGTTTCATATGGACCAAGTAAGAGAAAGGCTACAACGGCAGCTCGTTCTCTCTTTTTTTGAAAAGAGTGGGCCATATGTCACTTCATACGAACCGGCAGAAGAAAGGCTACAACGGCAGCTCTTTCTCTACTTTTTATTTGAAAAACCTCCTACTCTTTTTTGAAAACATGTCTATATTACCATGCAACACACAATTTGGTATACCCCTTGTGTCCTACGAAGGTGGGGACCTAAGTTCTAGGACAACTCAAATGTTCCTCCCATGTGGGTTCTAGTCACTTCCTCACCAGGTTACCAGAGCTAATTCTTTCTCACAATAGCACCCACAACGATGGAACGCCATCTGGTGTGAGGCCTCATGAAAGAGCATACTCTGGCTGAAACTTTCGTGAGAGTCGGAAGGACAACGGTCCAATTGCCAGTCACTACTCGTTTCCACTCTCCTAAGTTTTGTCAGACCCTGGGTTTTGGGCCCCTCTCAAAGCATAGTAAGCATAAGGTGTGAGTGTGTGTAGTGAGGACATACCGCCTAAAACTACCCACATATATCCCCACCTGCGAAGGAAAACCCAGAACAGTCCAAACAATAGCAGGCAATAACATGTCGTCTACCCTAGGGTTCAATATCACAATACCAATAATCCAACCTAGGTTTCAGCAACAGTCATATGCACTGCTTACCTCAAGAAAGGGAGCGGAGAAGAGGGGACATGGGATTTGAGGGATGCATGAACAAGGCATTGTGAACAAATATAAAAGAAGTAAAACAAAGCTTTCAACTCAATTAATTTTAAAACCACACATCAAAGTTAACTAGGCTTGACCCTCGTCTTTTTTAAAAAAATGGTCCCCAGTGGAGTCGCCAGCTGTTGCGCCCGAAAAATCCGGTTCGGGACTTTTCGTTTGACAACGTGGAAAAAGTTTGGAGCCGCCACCAATATTTTTATTTTAAGACCAACACATTGAAAAAAAGTCTTTTGAACAAGGCGGATGGTCTTTTGAAAACGCAGAGATGTAGGTTCGGGGGTCGGTTAGGTACGGGGAAGGTTTTAGCACCCCGCACCTCCTTTCTACCGAAAGGGAACCATTAACTTGATGTGTGCTTTAGACAAAAGTTCGAGTTGAAAGCAATTTATTCTACTTCTTTTCTTTTCTTTTCTTTTCTTTTCTTTAAGGTTTGTTTTATTGAAAACAGGAGGGAAGAAGAAAATTTTTTGTTATCTTTGAAAATCAAGACAAAACAAAAATTTTTTAAGAGTGTGCTTGACGGGACAGGACCCCGCTCCTACGTACCCTCACTGGAAGAGGGATCAAAGCTACGTAGTTCTCGGTTTATCTTTGAAAATCAGGACAAAACAAAGATTTTTTAAGAGGGTGCTTGACGGGACAAGACCCTGCTCCTACGTACCCTCACTGGAAGAGGGATCAAAGCTACGTAGTTCTCGGGGTTATCTTTGAAAATCAGGACAAAACAAAGATTTTTTAAGAGCGTGCTTGACGGGACAAGACCCCGCTCCTACGTACCCTCACTGGAAGAGGGATCAAAGCTACGTAGTTCTCGTCTTTTGGTTTTGAAAAAGGATTGAGCTTTCGCGAAGACCGAACAACAACGGTTAGAATGGTTTCGCTACTAACTCCTTTTGAAAACAATATCATCATTAACAACCTAATCGGCAACGGCGCGATTGGTGTTTAATGACGATTGGTTTATTTTTGAGAAATGAATAAGTTTTCGAAAATGGGGTAGAGTTTTTGCGAAGACCGAACAACAACGGTTAGAATGGTCTCGCTACTAACTCCTTTTGAAAACAATATCATCATTAACAACCTAATCGGCAACGGCGCGATTGGTGTTTAATGACGATTGATTTATTTTGTCTTGAAAGTAAAAGTTTCCTTTTGTTTTGAAATGATTTTAGGAAATGGGTTTTAGAAAAGGAGTAGAACATTTCAAGTCAATTCTAAATCCATAACCAAATGCAAATGAATGAATAATACTCAAGCAAACATGAACATATCATTCATTAACCAAGATTAAACATGCCCATACAATCAAAGGATTCAATTATTAAAGATGCAAAATAAAGTTCTCAAAGTAATTGTGTGTGTGCAAGAAGGATTGTATTTACCCTAATGGCTCTATGCTACAACATGCATGTAGACTTACGTCTCCATTAGGAGGTCATACAAGTGGAGAGGAGGGAACACAATCAAGTCAAGACATTTACATGGCATCAAGAACAAGTGAATACAATTGATTGTAAACATAGAGTATTCTAAGTTAAATGATTGAATATGTAAGCAAGGATGCATGATTAGGTAAGCATGTAAGTGCATGAGTGTACAAGGAATGGATGCATAGCACTTTATTTATGAATGGATGGCATACAAGGATGCATAAGAGGATGCAAGAGATATAAGCATATGAGGATGCATGAGAGTGTCACATAAACTAAGTATGAATGAAGATGCATGAATGTGAAAATGTTTTGGGTATTTTTGCAAGTTGATAAGTTGTAAAACTTTAAGTAAGAAGTTAGTGAAAAGTAAAGTAAAAACGCATGAAGTAAATGGTAATTATTTAATGAGATGGTAAAGTAAAAATGCATGAGGTAAATGGGAAGTGGTAAAATCTTTTTAGGTTTTTTTGGTAAAAAAGTTAATGAAGTGGTAAACTAGAATGGTAAAAAGTAAATAAACACTAAAACCAAGTTGAATCACATAGAGCAATCCTCTCACTTTGAGAAAAGTGCACTAGGCACTAGTGAGAATCAACTTGCCTATCATCAACAATTTACAATAAGCAAATTAAAATGCAAAGATTAACTAAACACACAAATAAGTTGAATCACCTAGAGCAATCCTCCCACTTTGAGCAAAGTGCACTAGGCACTAGTGAGAATCAACTTGCCTATCATCAACAATTTACAATAAGCAAACTAAGACACAAGAATAAGTGGACACACAAACTAAATTGAGTCATTTCTAGCAATCTTCACCACTTAGGTCAAGGTGCACTAGGCACTAGTGGGAATCCTATTGCTAGATCATCAACCAACAACAAAAAAATAACATCTAACACTAAAATAAAATATTAACAACAAGATTAAACATCATCAAGCAAAGAACAACAACAAAATCAACTTGGAAATATTTTTAGATCTATAAGCATGCGAACCAAAGGAAACATAGATCCACATTTTATTTAATAAAAAAAACACCAAAATTAACACAAAGCAACATAAATCTATTTTTTCGCAAGGATTCATATGATTAAGCAAGGAAGTGCAACAAAATCATATCAACCTTAACTTTTTATGATATGCGAAATGCTAAAGCCCATAAACAACAATTTTATTTATGAAATCTAGTGCAAAATATGTAAAGATGCAAGGGAAATTATTCAAGTAGAAGAATAACTCCTTCAAAGCCAAGGACCCATCTCAAACACCCAAAGCTCCCTAAGTCTTTGTCAAAATGTTTGAAATGGATCCTCAAAGCAACAACAACAAGCAATCAAGAAGGAGTTGGGAGTAGAAGAAGATTATGCAAGAAGAACTAAATATGAGATGCAAAGTTTCAAAGCTTACCTCAAAATCACAAAGAAATGAAGAAGGAGATGATATGAACACAAAGATTGCTAGCTCTTAGCAATTTGATGATGCAACCTTGAAGAGAATCGAAGGAATGATGATGATCTAACAAGAAATGGAAGATTTGATGGTGAAAAATGAAAAGAATGAAGTGAGGGAGTGAGAGAGATTTCGTGGAAGAGAGGAAGAGGGAGAAGTTTTTGGTATGCTAGGGTTTTTGTGTAGGAGAATGAGAGGCCAAAAGATCCTTAGGTGTGGGAATGAGGGAGTATTTATAGAGTTATTTTAGGTTTAGGGGCAATTGGGTCATTGACCTTACTAAGTGCTCTAGGATTGAGTTTTAAAATTAAATGGAGGGTTAGGATTAAAGGTCACTTGGATTGAGGGTATTGAGAAAACACAAAAGGTGAGAGTGAGAAAGTGGGGGCGAAAATGAGGGAGGGGAGTGAGAGTTTTTTTGTAAAAAAAACTTGTCTTATTTTAGGAATAATGTGAGGCAAAAATAGGGTTAGGGGTATGATTGGGATGGAATGTTACCAAAGAAGAAAATTGGTGTTTCTTTATGAAGAGGTTAGTGTAAGTGAGTGAGGTAATTTACCAAAGAGGGCATGAACCCTCATGAGAGTGCGTGAGAATTGGTGATATGCACCAAAGGAGAAGGTTTAAGGATGGTACAAGGCATATTCCTTCAAGATAAGAAATAATAGTACAATAGAAGAGTGTGGAAGAATTTTGTGAGAGGGAGAGAGAGAGAGGGGATTTCGAAATTGTGGTGGGGGAGAGAGAGAGAGAGAATTTCGAAATTGTGGGGGGAGAGAGAGAGAGAGAAAAAAAACTTGTTTTTAGTCTTTTGTCTTATTGAGGACACTTCCTTTTTTTTTGAGTTTTTGAATTTTGGGCATGGAAGTGAATGTGCACCTATTAAAAAGTGCTACATGTTTTTGGGCACCATAAAATATTCCCTCTAGTCGCCCATGACAATAAAAATTGTCACTTAAGAATTGAGGAATATTTAATGGTCCTTTTTTTATTTTTCTATGCACTAAAAATGGAAAAATACATTTTTAATTATTTTTTACTACGGTTTTCTTTCTAAAAAAATTGTACAAAAATTATCCTTGATAGAATAAAAATGTACATTTTGTGGATGTGCATTTTTGGCGAGAAAATCATCTTTTTGCGAAAAATGACCAAAATGTCCTTTTTGACCCTAAAACCCTAATTTGCCTAAAAAGTGCAT
Source organism: Astragalus membranaceus (assembly GCA_039519185.1). Classification (NCBI taxonomy): domain Eukaryota; kingdom Viridiplantae; phylum Streptophyta; class Magnoliopsida; order Fabales; family Fabaceae; genus Astragalus; species Astragalus membranaceus. Next base: position 21,324,104 of record CM076852.1, read on the forward strand.
TCCAACCCTAAAAATGATTTTAAAGACCTTGGAATGACTTCTAGGACCCAAAATGCAATGCATGATGCTCTTCATTCTTCAATTTATTTATTTTTTGTGGAAAATTAGGGTTTTGACCTAAGCCGGACAAAATTAGGGTATGACAGCTCAAGAATCGATTGCCACCTCTTTTCAAAGTAAGTCAAAATCGATTTTCAATTTAAAGAAGAATCGATTCCTAGATCCAATGTTTTCAACAAAGAATCGATTCCTACATTATTTTCAACGTAAACTTCTTTTTCTCATAGCCTATAAATAGGCACCTCATTGTGTTCATTTCTGACACAACCCATTTCACGAATCAGAGCACATTTTGAGAAAAACTCTTTACATTTTATTCTTTTCTCTTCTCGCACCGCTGGTCTGTCAGAGCTGATCTTTCGCTAAGAGTTAGTTGGGGTTGCATTCTTCAAGTTGTATTATCTGCCTACTCTAGAGGTATTTCTGTCTTTACGTTTGTTACTATTTAAGTGTTGTGATTTGTACTAGGGAGTGGGGTATCTCTCTAGGGTAGCTGTTTGTACTAGTAAGTGGGGTATCTTTCCGGGGCAGCTGATTGTAACAGGGATGGGGTATCCTTCCCTTCCATTTAAGCTGCGCGAAAATTGATCTAAGTCATTGAAAAGGGGTAAAACGTTTTCGAAAGTTATCAAAAGTTTTAAATCTCAATTCACCCCCCTCTTGAGACTGAAGCCACTTGGCAAAAGTGTGTTGAATGACTGTGTTTATGTTGGACTTTGATCGGGTTACGGATTGGACTCGAACAGAATTGCGAAAACGAGAAAAGCAGAACGAATTGGTGTGCTGATAGAAGCGCACGGGTCGTGCGCCTATGGCACACGGACCGCGTGCCAGTTTCGGTAATGGCTTTAAAAAGGATATTCAGTGCACACGGGTCGTGCGCCTAGGGCACACGGACCGTGCGTGAGCTTCTGTTATCGCACACCGAATTCTCGTTTCGTCGCTCCTTTCGATTCCAAACCTCTTCCAATCTTCTTCCCAACCATCCCTCATGTAATTGGAGCAATGATACTCTGTTTTTGAACATGATTGCAAGGTTTAAATTGAATTGTTTTGGCAGTCATAATTGTTACAAAAATCGTAAAGTAGTACTCGTGAGCGAACGTGTGTTATGTTTAATGTCATGGAACTAAAGGTTCAAGCAACTGTTTAAGGTCATGGAACTAAATGATCAAGCAAGGAAATGATGTATAAATTATGTCAAGTGCGGGTGACGACCCAGTTAATTAGTATACTAGGGGAGGAGAAGTCATGAGCCATAGAACCTTGACCTCACGAGTGTTTGAAGCTAGTGTAAGCTAGTGGAGAGGTTCAATGGTAACGGCGTGGTCATTACCGGATATGTACTATGTCATGTCAAGTAAAAAGTATATGCACGTAGGCCTAAATGGACTAAGATTTAACGAAAGAAATAAATGAACCGCGAGTGTGTAGTAAGGGGTCTCGATAGGACTCACTGAGATAATGTTTATCTCACCCTTCATGTTTTGTGGTTTTTACAGAGAAACAGGGAAAAGCTAAGGAGAAGAGGCACGACCAGTCGATGTGACCTTAAAGGAGATGTTGAAGCTTTAGTTTAAGTGCTTATATTCTCCCCTTTGTTATCTTTGTATTATCGATTGTATGACTTATACATGTTACAAGTTGTAAATCGTTTCCGCTACTTTTGGTTTTGGATATTGAACACTAGGTCATGAGAAGTTGTAAGGCACGTAACTTAAATATTTAAGTGATTTTATGTTACGTTATGATACTGAGGCGACTGTTTGATGATTGTTCATCGAAGTTTTTAGTTGTGTTCAGTATCTGGGACTTTAAGTTATCTCTGATTTATGCTAAGCTATGCATTTTAGTATTTCTACTTGTAAGAAATATTATGGTGTTACATTTTACTAGACCAATTGGTAGTGGGAATGCATTGAGCATTTACTTGAGCCCCAGGGTACATGGTTCGATTCCCACGGAAGGCAAAAACTCCACAGGGGGGTGGAGAAGGTCATGAGTGCATCGTGGGAGCCAAGGCCAAATCCCAGATGTTACAAAAAAAGGCGCCTTTTTTTGTAACAGCCTGGGCTCTTTTTTTTCTAGTAGGCTACCCCAGAACGGTACATCATGACCTTCTCTACCCCCTGTAGAGTTTTTACCTTTCGTGGGAATCGAACATTGTACCCTGGGGCTCAAGTACAATCTCAATGCATTCCCACTACCAATTCACTGGTTGGCCTTTAGGTCCAGTTTCAACATCAACTTTGTGCTCACCTAACCCTAACAAGTTTGCAACTTTATGCTCGCCCGACCCCTGTTTGCGGCTGTCGTTCAGTGTTCACACTCCTTCTTCACCACGACGCAATCGTGTTACCATGTTGCATTCATACTCCTTCTATAATTAATTTTTAATTTGTGAATTCCTTGCAGAATCATGGTTATCACTTTCATTTCCATAATTTGCTTCATACATTGGATATGCACGAGCCATTTGAAAATGCAAGCAAGTTGCAGTTGCTGTGAGTTATTGAAATCGTTGTAGCAAGCAAGGGAACTAAATTTTGTTTCAGTGTGGACCATTTATTGATTGTATCATTGTATTCGTTGACATCAAAGCCAATACAAGAAATCTTTGTTCTTTCTTAACACTTAATAATTGGTACAAGAAATATTCATTCTTGTGTTCTAGTAATAAGTTAAGATGCACATGTATTGAATCTGTACTTGGGGGAAAAAAGATAGGACTGTTTAAAAATTGTTTCGTACCTTATCTCCTGCCATGTATCCGACCTTGGACACAAGATTCGATCCGAGATAGTTGGTTGCGGTGTTCTTGGTCAATCCGAGTTTGAGCTCCGACCCGAGGTGGGGTGGTGCAATGACACTCCGACGCTCAAGTCAGCAAGTGGGTCAGTTGCAAGTGAGAGAATTGGAGAGTGTGTACCTTTAATGCTAGCATTGAATGCTTATTTATAGGTTTTGGGAATCAATGAGAGCCATTGGATATAGGTCTTTGATCCTCACCATTGAATGCTGGGTTTGCCTTTGGTATTGGGCCTTAGTGCAAAATGATGTAGTGGCCCAATCCATAAAAGTTTCCCCCAAGTCGGTTTACCCTAGGGCGAGCTCGACATGATGTCTTGTCCGGGTTTGAGGTACCCTCTGAGACCAAAACGGTCTTGTCAGTCTGAAAAACACGCCTAGCTTCTGAGGCTGGGCTTATACTATGGTCAGTGTTTTGTCTCCAGCCTCGGAGTACTTTGAGGTTCGGGCCGTGTACTCCTTTTTAGAAAACCGAGCTTAAGGTGCTCTGCGCGAGCACGTATTTGGATGGCTATTATACGCGGCGACCTTCCGAGGGTCGGAGAAAGCGAAACCGAGTGACTCGAGGTATTCTCATTATGGCGACGCTTTGATTCTAGTGCTGACATCAATGTTATTGATGGGGCGCATCGTTCGATGGGGAGTAGCGTAATGATGGCGCCTCAATTCACGCGCCCTGACTAGGTGCTATTGATTGGACGCCTTGTCTAGGCCCAGGCCCAATTCGTCGCCGTTGGAACACTATAAATATGTGAGAGTGACTCACTTATTTGCACTGGTTTTTTGCAAATCGCTCCGGGTACCGACCTTAACATCGTTATTCTGTGACTTGATCTCCGAGCTTCCCGTTCAACTTATTGTGGCGAGGGTCTCTGCCTTTCAGTTTATTGAGGTCGTCAGAGCACGCGAACCAGTTCAGCTTCGCCGAGCTTCTGGTTTTCAAGGTTAGTGTGCTTCCACTGTTTCTTTTTCTTTGTGCCTTATGTTTTAGCCGGTATTCCTGTTTGCACGTTTTCATAAATACAGAGTGGGGGTCGTCAGGTCGGGTTCCGACTTGGTTGTGGACCCACAGTTTCGCGCTTAAACTTGACTTGGCATGCCCCCATTTCTGCAGGTGCGATCTGGCTAGAACAAAACAAATCCGCCAGGTTATCGATATAAATCGTCCAAACATTGCCAAACTGATGGCTTCCGATCCTAGAGACTCGGAAGGAGTTTGCACCGATAACCTCAGATCGGCCGAGCCCGATGTTCACTAGGGATTTAATTCGGCTCCCAACAGCTTCCAAGCAGAAGAGCGCTCTCCCGAGATTCCTGATAATGAACTGGTGGAGGAAGATCGCGCGAGCGAAGTCCGATCCGAAGACGTAGTGGTCATTGAGTTAGATGAGTCTGATGCTGATGGTGATGGGGAGAGCAAGGGAGCACCAACTCTCACTGGAGTTCTGATGATAACGAGGCCGAAGTTGAGGCCGAAGTGGAGGGTTTTGCCGAAAGTCGGAACAACGAAGAAGACCTTCCTGAAGGTCGGAACAAAGGGGAAGGTCTTGCTTAAGGCGATTCTGATGAGTACCCCAGCACTGGGGTCGGATTGGTCGATGTCCCCCTGCTGTTGCCTTTAAGTACCCAACGGGAATACTCCTGGGTGTCAGAGTCATTGAGGGTGATCCGATCTGTATATAAGGTCGGAGATGATATGAGCCACATCGTTAAAATAATTTCCGGGAGGAGAGGACATATATGGAGAGCGGAAGGCATGGGAGAAGGTCAGCATGTCACCGTTTGGGCACTGGCCCTCAAGTTCGTGATGTACGAGGTGACGATTGTCACTATGAACCTCCGACCTCCATTCACCGCTTTTCAGCAGGAGGTTTTGGGAAGATTGAACCTCGCTCCTACCCAGATTCACCCCAATGCCTGGGCCTTCATGCGGGCTTTTGAGCTGATGTGTATTCATTTGGAGAGGCCGATCTCTGTTAATTTTTTCTTCTTTTTATTTGAAATAAATAGACGGCACGAGGAGGGGTCTAAGGATCGGTGGGAGCATGTGAGCCTCAGGGCCAGGAGGAACACCAAAATTTTCATGCTCTATTCCACTACAAGAATTATTGGTTTTTCCGGCCAGGAGTTTCCGGCGGATACAGATCCCCCGCAAAGTTACCGGCGGAATCTACGAATTTCCGGCGGAATTAGTCCGCCTCAAAGTTACCGGCGGAAAAATTGACATTTGCGGCGGATTAAAATTCGTCTTGGATTTTGCGGCGGATTTAACGGTTCTTGCGGCGGATTTTGCTTCACAGTTTTTTTTTTTTTACGAGCTTTTAATTAATCGCCGCAAATTCACCTCCGTCCGCCGCAAATCCCTTATGTCCGCCGCAAATCCCCTAAATCCGCCGGTAACTTCCTTTTCCGGCGGATCTTGCCTTTTGACCGTTTGACTTCGTTTCACCTATATAAACCCCTTCTCCCCTTCTTCTTTTTTCACACCTCTACCAATACTCTCATTCTCTTGATACGGCACTCGATCTCTTAATACGGCACTCTCTTGAGCATTGTCGGCAGCGGGGTTCCAATAGAGTGGCGTACGTCTCCATTTTTTTGTAAAAAAATTTTCACATTGTCATGAAGACCCCTTCATCTTTTTCGTTAAAAGTAACCCCTTTATCAGCATAAAGTTCATCCTCATTATTTTCACCACAAGAGACATATACGCTCATCAAACGCTCGGTATCATCCTCCAACTTAACAACCCGTCCTTGCAGTTCCTCAAACTTTCTATTTAGAGATTCAATCATCTTTTCAAAAGATGGTTTCTTGTGAAACTTTCTATTTTGAAAATATGGTTGAATCTCTAAATAGAAAGTTTGAGGAACTGCAAGGACGGGCTGTTAAGTTGAAGGATGATACCGAGCGTTTGATTAACGTATATGTCACTTGTGGTGAAATAATGAGGAGGAGCTTTTTGCTGATAAATGGGTTACTTTTAACGAAAAAGATGAAGGGGTGTTCACGACAATGTGGAAATTTCTTTACAAAGAAATGGAGACATACGCCACTGTAATGGAGCTGCTGCCGACAATGCTCAAGAGAGTGTCATATCAAGATAATGGCGTAGGTCTCCGTTTAGGGGTAGCAGACATTAAATATATATTTTACTGTTTCTCCCAATTTTTATCGCTTTTAATTATTTTATTTTTTTGTTTAAAATATTTTATTAATTGTATGTATATTTTTTTGGTGATAATATTTTACTGCTTTTCCCAATTTTTATTTTTTTAAATTAAAAATTAATTAGTTATTGGATTTTATTTTTTTATCAATAATTAAAAAAATTAATAAAATAATATATATTTTTAATTAAAACGATTTTTTTAAAAAAATAAAATTTATTTTTTAAAAATAATAATAATTTTTTAAAAAAAATATTAGTTTTTTAAAAAAAATAATAATTTTTTTTTAAAAATAATAATTTTTTAAAAAAAAGAATAATTTTTTTTAAAAAAAAAAATTGGTACTTTGCGGCGGATTAGTGTTTTTTGCGGCGGATATTGAGAATTTGCGGCGGATCTTTGCGGCGGATTATAGCTTTTGCGGCGGATTATTTGGTATTTTTAAAAAAAAAGGCGCGATATTTTAATTTGAATATCCGCCGCAAAGTACCACGAATCCGCCGCAAACCTCCGTAAATAAAAAACCCGCGGATTTTAAATTTCAAAATCCGCCGCAACCGTCCAGAATCCGCCGCAAAGCACCGAAAAAAAAAACCCGCGGATATTGATTTTCAAAATCCGCCGCAACCGTCCAAATCCGCCGCAAATCCCTTTTGACCGTTGGGCTGCGTTTTTCTATATATATCCATTCCCCACTTCTCATTCTTCACACTTCTAACAATGCTCCCATTCTCTTCTTAAAATTTCTCTTTTACTCTCTCCCAAATTCTCTCCTTCTCTACTAAATCTGTTTTTGAAGTGTAGCGCTTCCTCCCTACGAATTGTCTTCTGCTCTTATTGGGAAATTTCTTCAAGGTATGTTTTTGATATTAGTTAATAGTTTTAGTTTTTAATTTTTTTTTTAATATTCGTTTTTAAATTATTTTATAATAATATGAATTTGTTACTAATTGTGTTGTTTTTTTTGTTTAGGTATTGTTTGGGTTCCTCCTTTTTCCTCTCTGCTTTTTCCTCTCTGCTTGAGTTCAGGATAAGCTTCAAGCCAGAGCCTTCTCTTCACTACGGTTAGTTGTTAAAGTAATTAATAAAATATTACTTACTTCACTATTTTTAGTAAAATTTTGTTTAGTATTTTGTTTGCAATAATAATACAAATTAATTTATATTGAAAAAACTTATTTATTAAGTTCACTTATAAATTTTATTAACATATATTGTCTTATAAAAATTGAAATTTAAAATTAAATTTGGACATTGATCTTAATGTCCAAATGTCATCGCTCAGTGCTTTACTTCAAGATGATACATATTATAATAATGTTGATGACATTGACCGGCAGGCACCCCAGTAGCTTTAGATTATTTTATTAATTTGTCTGGATATTTTATTAATTGTCTGGATATTTTATTAATTGTATGGATATTTTTACTGCTTTTCCCAATTTTTATTTTTTTAAATTAAAAATTAATTAGTTATTGGATTTTATTTTTTTATCAATAATTAAAAAAATTAATAAAATAATATATATTTTTAATTAAAACGATTTTTTTAAAAAAATAAAATTTATTTTTTAAAAATAATAATAATTTTTTTTTAATTAAAATAATAATAATTAAAAAAAAAATTTAATTAAAATAATAATAATTATTAAAATAAAAAAACAAATTTTATTTTTTAAAAATAATAATAATAATTTTTAATTAAAATAATAATATTTAAATTTTTTTTTTAAAAAATGTTTTTTTAAAAAAATTATATTCATTTTTTTTAAATAAAACGGGTGTTTTGCGGCGGATAAGGGGTACTTTGCGGCGGATAATTTGCGGCGGATATTGGGTACTTTCCGGCGGATATATTGCGTCAAAAAATTGTCCCCTTTTCCGGCGGATTATCCGCCGCAAATTTGCGTAGGATTTTGCGGCGCCACTAAATCCGCCGCAACGCGTTTGCTTCGAGCTGGCTACCGGCGAAAAACTTCCGCCGCAAAGTCCAAATATCCGCCGCAAATTTGGCTTTTGCGGCGGATTTCGCCCGCCGCAAAGTCCAGCTTTTTTTGTAGTGTTCCGACTCCTTGAAGGGAAATTGGAAAGACAGATTCTTCTTTGTTGAGCCTGTGAATGACGTGGCCGTGAGTTACGTCGGCAAATATAGGGATGATGGACAATCTCTAGAGTCCACTCAGTTCCCCATCGGGTGGTCTCTTTCTCACTTCAATCGCCCCCTAAACTCCTATACGGTTAGCTGAAGTAGGCTGAGTGACGAAGACCAAGAATCTTTGGCGATCCTGACGAACTTTGCCGATCTGATTCCTTGGAGAGATCCGAAGAAATTTGGTATCGATACAGTGAAGTTGGTCGAGGCGGGCTCGAGGTCACCAGTTTTAGCGGTGCTCGGTAGGGTCGGATACTAATAGATATGCTTTCTGCTTTTGTCCTATTTCAAGATCGGTATCCATAATCTCAGCTTTTTGTTTTTCTTTGCAGATCAAATGGCTCCTGACAAGTTTGCCATTCTGAAGGCAGCTGCAGAAAGGAGGGCCACCCTTCAGGAAGGAAGCTCTGATGCTCCTCCGATCCCTTAGGGAACCCCTAGGCGGGATGATCCTATACAAGCTGTGCCAATTAACATCGTTACTGCAGTGAGTGCTGAAGATCAGACTGGCGACCTTCAGCATCAGAAACGTCAACCGAATTTGGCGCAGGTTGGTCGCCCTTCAACTCATGCCCCCCTCTCAGGCCCTGGGAAAAATATGGCTCAAAGAAACGCCAATCTTCTAATATCCCAATTGATGACGATTTTTTGAGAAAAAATCTTGAGGAGTACCGGGTTGATCCGGTGGAAGCCGCAGCGAAACTTTTTAGGCATCTGGCCGATGTCTCCAAAATGCAAAGGGAGGAAGCAGAAGCCCGAGTCACAGGTGATTATGAGAAACCGACGTCTCCTTCCCTTGCTGCTTTTGTCGTTTTATATTTATAACTTAGTTTTGCATTCTTTTCATTTCAGGGGCCCTGAAAGTGAGAGATGACGAGCGAGCTCTGAAGGAAGAGGAAAGTAGGAAATATGAGTCGCTCCCTTCCACTCTGGCGATGGCTCAGAAGGACCTCTCCGATCTTCGGAAGGAGAAAAGAGATCTTGAAAACGCGAGGGACTCCGCTTCCAACAAGGCAAAGGAGCTCGAGCTTCGGATTACCGAGCTTGAGACCAAAGAGAAAGAAGCTGTGGAGTTAGTTACGACTTTGAGGAATCGGATCTCCGATCTTGAGGCCGATATTCAAAAATCTCGGGAGGAGGGGACCGACCCCCAAGGTCAGGTTGCAGATCTCCAGGAGAAACTGAGACAGGCTGAAGAGAAAGCTCGGAAGGCCCAGCTTGAAACTGCCGATATAGCGGAGATGGCTCTTGGGATGGCGGGGGAAGGCTTTAACAAAGCTCTAGACCAAGTTGCCGTGATTCACCATTCGCTGCCTCTCGATAGAGAGATGTTGAGCGTTGATCATTCCGTGGAGGGGAATGAAATCGTCAAGACCGACTCCGTTTCCAATGAACGTGTGATCATTTACTCTCGCCCATCCGACGCTTAACCCATGACTGGGGGTAGATGGCTCCAGGGTTCCGGGTGGAACCGGTTTTACTAAGTTTCGGGTTACAGGCGGAACCGGCATTTCGCCTTGTAATTTTTGAAAGTCTTTTTGAACTTGAGGACCCGGCCGTATTCGGGGTAGTCTGTAATCTTTTGCTTTATTTTAGCTGCTCGCATTTCCGGTTTTTATTTACCTCGGTTGCGTTTTATTTCTTCCACTTGTGTTTTTCTTTGCTCAAGTCACGTGCGTCACCTTCAGGGCAGTTTACCTGGACTCGGCCCAGATCAAACTCGCCCTTAAGGTTGATGGCAGCCTTGGCCATTGGTCTTTCCTCAAGTAACGTGCGTCGCCTTGAGGGCAGTTTACCGGGACTCAGCCCAAATCGAACTCGCCCTTAAGGGTGATGGCAGCCTCGGCCATCGGTCTTGGGTGATGGCAACCTTCGCCATCGTTAGACCGCTCTTATAGGGGCTCCCTTTAACCTCGAAACACCGGATTTTCAAATTAGTGATCATAATGCAGAGTCATGAAGTTCTTTTTCGATGTGAAATGTTCATACATCGACATACATAATGCTTTTTAAAGCGTAAATTAACTGTAATACTGCTTCAACTTGGTGGCGTTCCAAGTTATTGGGATTGCTTTTCCTTCTAAAGTTTCCAACCGGAACGCGCCGTTACCAGTTTTAGAGATGACCCGGTAAGGTCCTTCCCAGTTCGGGGCGAGCTTTCCTTGAGCGGAATTCCTTGTACCGGGTTGCTATCCTTTGTTTGATCAATGCTTCTTTGAGAGAGGCTCGCCCTCGAACCTCGTCGACAAGGTCGAGGTTCTCCTTTAGAACCTGGTCATTTTCTTCAGGCGATTTTGGGTAAAGAGTCCTCCAACTAAGCTCTCCGATTTCAACAGGAATTACCGCCTCGCTCCCGTATGAGAGTCGGAAAGGGGTCTCCACCGTTGAACTCTGCGGGGTGGTTCTATAGGCCCACAACACATAAGGTAGTTCCTCAACCCATTTTCCCTTGGCTTCATCGAGTTGCTTTCTCAATCCATTGAGGAGTACCTTGTTAGCGGCCTCTGCTTGTCCGTTAGTTTGCGGGTGCTCTACCGAGGTGAACCGGTGTTTAATCTGAATATCGGACATGAGTTTCTTGAAGCCCTTGTCAGTGAACTGGGTTCCGTTATCAGTGATTATTACCTCGGGGATCCCGAATCTGGTGATAATATTCTTTTTGAAGAACTTGATGCAGTTCCTTGCGCTGATAATGGCTAGAGGCTCGGCTTCAATCCATTTTGTGGAGCAGTCCACAGCCACTATTAGGTACTTGACCTGGCCGGGTGCAGTTGGGAACAACCCTAAGAGATCTATCCCCCACCACGCGAAAGGCCATGGCGAGGTGAGATTAGTGAGCTCGGCAGGAGGTGCTACATGAACCTTGGCATGGATTTGACACTTCTTGCATTTTTTGACATGGTTTCTTGCATCGGTTTCCATGGTTGACCCTAAGTATCCTGCCCTTAAGGCTTTCCGGGCTAGAGACTGACCTCCAAGGTGTTGTCCGTAGATCCCCTCGTGGATCTCGGCCAAGACATAATCTGCTTCCTCTCCTTCAACGCATTTTAATAATGGCGCGGAGAGGCTTCTTCTGTAGAGTGTTCCGTCGATTATGGAGAAAGACGAGGCCTTCCTCCTGATTAATTTGGCTTCGCTGGAGTCCGGAGGCTCGTCCCCCAACTTGATGTACTCCATTATTGGTGAAATCCAACCTTTGCTTTCCTCAACTACATTGATGGAAAAAGCGGGCTCCGGGTTGGGGAGGACGCTGGGTTTGCTTAGCGTTTCCTGGATTATTGATCGGTGATTTCTCGGAACTTTGGTGCTGGCGAGCTTGGAAATAACATCCGCTCTGATGTTTTTCGTTCTGGGAACGTGCTTAACCTCTGCAAACACGAAATAGGCAAGCAATTCCCGCACTCGGGTTAAATACTTCTGCAAGGTCGGATCTTTGGCTTCGTATTGCTTTCTGATTTGCAAGACTACCAACAAGGAGTCTGTGTTTAAAGAGAGTCGAGTAACTCGGAGGTCTATGGCAAGTTGGAGTCCTGCTATGCATGCCTCGTATTCTGCCTGATTGTTTGAAGTTGGGAACCCAAAAGTGAGGGATACCTCGATTATAACGCATGTCGGGCTTCCAAGCATTAGCCCTGCATTGCTCCCCTTTGGATTCGAGGATCCATCTACATGGAATGTCCACAATTCACCTTCAGGGCCGGCCGGGGTCATCTCAGCGATAAAGTCGGCAAGTATCTAAGCTTTCATGGCTGGCCTGGTCTCGTATTTAATGCGGAATTCAGAGAGTTCTACTGCCCATTTAATCATTCGTCCTTCTAAGTCAGGTCGGTGTAAGATCAGTCGGATCGGGTGATTCGTCCGCACCACGACCTGATGAGCGACGAAGTAAGGTCGGAGGCGACGTGTCGAGATGAGTAGAGCAAAGGCGATTTTTTCTATTTTCTAGTATCTAACTTCTGATTCCTATAAGGCTTTGCTCAAAAAGTATACTGGACTCTGACCAGTCCCTGTTTCCCGAATGAGAACGGCACCAATTGCTTCCTCCGAGATTGCTAAGTACAGGTATAAGGTTTCCCCCGGGTTTGGCCGAGTCAGGATTGGTGGTTCGGTCAAAGCCTTTTTAAGCTGGGAGAGGGCCTCATCCCGCTCCGGGGTCCATTCTTAAGCAGCTTAAATAACGGAAGCGATTTGTACGCAGCATTGGAAATGAAACGAGATAGCGCAGCGATCATCCCGTTAAGCTTTTGAAGCTCTTTCTTGGTATACGGGGTGCACATCTCTGTCACAGCCCGACATTTGTCCGGGTTGGCTTCAATGCCCCTTTCTGTGAGGTAGAAACCAAGGAATTTCCCAGCTCAGACTCCGAAAGTGCATTTTTTCGGGTTCAGCCTCATATTGTTTTTTCGGATTTCTGCGAAGATCTCTTCAAGGTCGGCTATGTGGAGGCTTTCACCTTCACTTTTTGCGATCATGTCATCGAGGTAGACTTCTACGTTACGCCCGATCTGCTTTCAGAAAACCCTGTTCATCATTCTTTGATAGGTAGCTCTCGCATTTTTAAGCCAAATGGCATAACCCGGTAACAGAAATTACCGCGGTCAGTCATGAATGCGGTCTTTTCTTGGTCTGGAGGGAACATTTGAATTTGATTATATCCAGAATAGGCATCCATAAATGATAGTAAACGAAAACCTGAAGCATTATCGACGAGACGATCAATGCTAGGAACAGGAAAGACGTCCTTTGGACAGGCCTTATTAAGATCGGTATAATCAACACACATTCGCCATTTTCCATTACTTTTCTTGACAAGTACAGGGTTGGAATGCCAAGTTGTATACTTGACTTCCTTTACAAAATCGGCTTTAATTAAATCATCAACGACCTTAGCTGTGGCAGCTGCTTTCTCCTTGCTTTGAGCTCTCTTGCGCAGGGAAACCCACTTAGCCCCGGGGTTAACAGCTAGCTGGTGACAGGCGACTTCCGGGGGAATCCCGGGCATGTCCTTCGTCGACCAGGCGAAGAGGTCGGTATGATCCTTCAGGCATAAAGCGAGTTTTACTTTAACTTCCTCAGAGAGGTCGGATCTGATCTTGACAGCTTGGGTTGGGTCATCTCCCAATTGGATCTGCACGAATTCACCGTCAGGTTGAGGTCGCCTGATTTTCTTCTTCAGCTCTCGGGTAAGATCGTCATCACTCTCCTCTTCGGAGCTGTCAGGGTCGTACCTCGCGTCAAGATCTGTGACATTGACCTCGGCAGCTCTGCTATTTCTTCTCTTTTTGAGATCCTTCTGGGCTTCTGTTTCTTCGGGGGGAACCCCCTCCTCTGAGGCCCGCCTATCTGCTTTCATGTACAGATAGAAGCATCTCTGGGCGGACTCTAGTTCGGCATCAAGGGTAATAACTTTGTTGCACAGAGAGTACAATTTGATTTTCAGATGAACTGTTGAGGTTACAGCTCCGAGCCTTCCTAGAGTCGGTCTTCCGATAATACAGTTGTAGACCGAAGGGCATGACAAAACTAGGAATTTGGTCTTGACTGTCCTTTCTAATGGTTCTTCGTCGTAGGTGACCATTAATTCCAAATAGCCGAGTGGTTTGGTCCAGGACCCGTTGAAACCTGAAAGGGGTGAAGTCCTCCTCAGAGATTTGCAGCTTTCTCACAAGGTCGATAAAAATGATATCTGCCGAGCTTCCCTGATTGACAAGGATTCTCCTTATCTCGTGATTGGCCATGACAGCCTTGATCAAAAGAGGTACATGCTTGTTGGGTTTACCATCTAGCAAGTCTTGATCGCCAAATGCCAAGAGAGGTCGGTCTGGGGTCGAGGTTACCACCGAGGTGGAAGCACACACATAATCTCCTTCCACTTTCTTTTCATAGTCTTGCCTGAAGCTTCGACGGGGTATCCACCAGAGATGCCATAATTACCGGCCAACCTTTAGACTTTCGGAAATCACGTTGGTCTTCCGAGCTTTCCTCTCTTTCTTGACGAGCTTTACCCTTCTTTTTAGGGCGATCCTTCTCTTCTTTAACCTCTACCTCCTGCCGCGGTGCTTTGGCCAAGTACTGACTCAATTTCCCTTTCTTGATCATATCCTCAATGTCGTCTTTCAGAGCATTGTAGCGATTGGTGTCATGTCCTTTACTTCGGTGATACCGACAGTACTTGTTAGTCGCTGCCCCGGTCTGTGCGGGAGTGGATCAGGGAACTTAACTTCCTTAAATTCCGCATTCATGCATTCTGCTAAGATTCTAACTCTTGTTTCGTTAAGATCAGAATAATGCTGGTGATGGTTGCGAGACCTGGGTTTACTATCATTCCGGGCCTCCTTCTCATTCCGAGGTTTGGTCACTTCAGGGTCGGCGTCCGACTTTCTCGCAACCGCTCCTTCTTCGTGGTCGATGTACTTCTGAGATCGCTGGAGGAACTCAGCAAGCGACTCAATTTGATTTACTCCGACATCGATTTGGAAGAGACTTCCTTCTCGAAGACCGGCTTCCATGAAGAAAAGTCGGAAAGAGTCATCGAGGTTCCGGACCTGAGTCGCTTCCTTATTGAACCTCTCAATATAGTCCCGGAGTGACTCGTTCTCCCCCTGCCGAATTGCCTGCAGAACTTTCCAAGATTTCGGCTTCATTTTGGAGTGGGTGAAATGGGAAGAAAATAACTTGGCTAGCTGGTCCCGGGAGGATATTGAGTTCAGCTTGAGGGATCTGAACCAGTCCAAAGCCAACTTCTCAAGAGTGAGGGGAAAAATCCGACATTTGATTTCGTCTGGGACGTTCCGATATTGCATCATTGTATCGAAGTAATCGAGATGGAAATCAGGATCACCAGTCCCATCATGCATCTTCAAATTTTCAGGGGGTTTCTCAAGGTGCTTTGGTACCAGAAAGTAGTCGATCTTTATCGTGAAGGGTCCTTTCCGTGCTGTCGATCTCTCCCTCGGAGGAGGTCATTGGTTATGGTGCCTAACCGGGGACCTTCGAGAGTGAGGGCGCCGACGTTCATGCCTCGGGGATCTTTCCCGGCTTATAGAACGTCTCCTCGAAGAAGAGGATGCCAAGGACGAGCTTCGGCGAGGAGAATCCTTAGGGTAATAACTGTCGTCTTGTGTCCGGCTTGGGAGAGTTCTAGATCCTCGTCTTCCTTTCCGACGAGGGGGAGAACGGTGGTGGTGCCTCCTCCATGCTGGAGATCGGTGACGCCTTTGACTAGACGTTCTTCTCCTGGGAGAATGGTTTTGAGGAGATGACTGATCCGGGATGTCGCGAGCTCGGATCTCGGCAATTTCAGCCTCCAGCTTGGAGTAGCGCTGACTCCTCTATTGGTCAGCCTCGTCCTGTCTTGTCAGCAGCTGGACGAGCTGTTGAATAGCGTCGATCAGCATCTGGACAGTCTGGGGAGGAGGTGGAAGTTGATTCCGGGCGGAGCTTATGGGAACCATTGCTATGGACGAGTTGTGGCCGTGGGCCGAGCTACGGGGCAGAGTGACTGCAACACCTTCGGGTGTTTCCTGCTGTTGATCGGGTCTCACTATAACACTTGAGACGTTCCTCTGACGTAACACTGGAGCCATCGCTGACCAAGGAGATGGGGGAGGGACTAGAGTATAAGATGCTCCCACTGTGGTCGCCAATGTTCTGTACCTTATCTCCTGCCTTGTATCCGACCTTGGACACAAGATCTGATCTGAGATAGTTGGTTGCGGTGTTCTTGGTCAATCCGAGTTTGAGCTCCGACCCGAGGTGGGATGGTACCTGGAATGAGACAACGACGCTCAAGTCAGCAAGTGGGTCAGTTGCAAGTGAGAGAATTGGAGAGTGTGTACCTTTAATGCTAGCATTGAATGCTTATTTATAGGTTTTGGGAATCAATGAGAGCCATTGGATATAGGTCTTTGATCCTCACCATTGAATGCTGGGTTTGCCTTTGGTATTGGGCCTTAGTGCAAAATGCTGTAGTGGCCCAATCCATAACAAAAATATTTTTCAAATAATAATTCTTCTCTACATAATTTATTGAATCTAGCAACCCATGGGCCATCCCATTTAGCCCGTAACCCTCATAGGACTGGGTTGGGCCAGTATATTAGAAGCCAAAAATAACTTTGGCCCAACCCACCCAACCCCAAAATTGTCTTTGGCTCGAATGGGATGGGCCCGCTTGAATTAGCTGCCTTCCCTAAGATTGTCTTTTCCTAGTGGAAATCTTAACTCATTGAGACAAGAGGATGTACGATCTCTCAACTTCCATAACTTCCCACTGATTCATTAGAATTGTTATTTGACTAGCGGCTTGACCCGTGCCTTGCACAGGGTAAAAGATCTAGTTAATATAGAATTTTTGTTGGACAAAATTTGTTTCTTAAATTGTAACATGAAAAAGCTTTGTTTCAATTGAATGTAAGTGTGAATTAAAAAAGGTGTAATAAAAAAAGGCAATTGCGAACTTAAAAACAAAAATAGAGTGTTTACAGATATAATCTAGCCAAATTGTTCCATTCACATAATACATAGTAACAGTATTGTTTTATAAAATATATAGTCTAATATATGTGAATAAAAATGAAATTATAACTATAAATTAAATAAGAAGATTATAAAATTGAAATTGGCTATCCATAGATACTAAGAAGAAATGAGTTATTTCTAGCTATAAATCGTAAATCCTAAAAATATTTAAAATATATTTGTGATTTGGTGGTGAATGAACTAAATGGATTGAATAAATATTTCGGGTTCAGAAAGAAAAGGAGAAGAAATAAAAAAAATAATTTTTTTTAAAGATTCAGAAAAATATAGTCCTAAAAAATATAAAGAGAATATGTATAAAAAGAAATTAATTTCGTAAAGTGGTGGAATCACTAAAAGGGTGAGTTGCACGGGTCTGTCACAAAATTAATTTGTTTTCACCAAACCAATTATTGAGGAATGAATTTTGAGTATTTGAACCGTTAAAAAATTTATGAACGCTAAAGTATCTGTTCTGGACTGGACCAAGAGGTCCATTTAGCAATTCCAGGAGGTGCATTTAGCAATGGATATGGATTGGCCCAATCACTTTGGCCCATATCCACAACATACAAGCCCAATCACGCTTGGACGGTTAAAGATCAATTCCGCTGATCCAACGATCCACAAACGGGCACTATTTCCTATAAATACCGGCTCGCATAGCCATTTACGAGGTACACACTCTTCCCATGCAAATTCACTAGCTTATTCTCATACTGACTTGAGCGTCGGAGTGGCTTTGCAGGTACCCCCCGGGCGCTCACTAACCTCCTGCCAGGGCAGCAAGAGACCTACCAATAGCAGTTGACCAAAATACTGCTAGGTACAGAACATTGGAGACCACAGTGGGAGATATCTATCTTTTACATCATCACTACTCGAACTTTTCTCTTGCTACCCTATGGCTCCCAGAGGCAGACCCCGGGTTCAAAGTATTGTCATACCCGCACCCCGACCAGAGGGTACTCCTCAGGGCGACGTCGCCAACCTACCTGACGAGGGCACCGGTTAGCCTGCCCAGCCCTCTAATGTAAGTCAACCTTTGGATTTCCTGGACAATCGAACGCAAGCAATGTTGCAGCAGGGAGCTCGCCTAAGACAGACTGACAGGCGTGTAGCTTCCCTGCCGGAGCATTATCCTCTGACAACGATGACTTCAAGGCGTCATCGGGGATCGCCATCGAGGAGATCCCCCTACCAGCATAGGTATCAAGTTTCGGACCTTGAGGACACCTCCCCTCGAAGCTTGAAGAGGTTTTCCCATGAGGGACCGTTCGCTCGAAGGATGGATGAATGCCATATCCCAAGGGCCTTGTGGCCAGCGTCCATGGTGATTCATGGAAGCAACCCCCTTGACGATTGGGGGTCGAGCAAGTCAATGAAAAAGAAGTGGAAGGAAATCTTGAGCGTTGCATCAACCTCAACCCCTAGGAAGGGACCAATCAGGCCGCCCTTATCCTTTGACGACAATGATTTGCCTGATGGAAAACCGAATAAACACGTTCTGCTGCTCATCACTGCCATTATGGCCAATATTGAAGTAAGAAGGATCCTGGTCGACCAGGGAAGCTCAGTAGACATCATTTTTGAAGACTTGCTGCAAGTTTTGAACATCTCTCCCGTCGACCTGACTCCATATCGAGGAGTGGATTTGACTGGTTTCAACGGATCAAGAACTAGGCCTCGAGGCCACTTGGAGCTGATGGTCACCTATCAGACCCTGATGGTGAACCACCTTTGTTCAGAACTATCAAAACAGCTTTCCTAATCCTCCCATGTAAGTCTGTCTACTAGTGCATTATCAGGAGACCGACATTGGGCAAGCTGGAGGCGGTAACCTCAATAGTTCACCTGAAGATGAAATTCCACAGTCTAGAGAATAAGATTGTGACCCTCCAGGAAGACCTGGACGCAGCACGCAGGTGTTACTACATGAGCCTGAAGGACGAAAAAGAGACTACGGAAGTAAGAGACTCAGGCAGAGAATTTGGGAGATAAGCTGAAATAAATTTGGCAGACTTGGATGCCAGATACGATCCGGACAGTGAGGAAGAAGAGGAAGATTCCACCCTCACTAAGGAACTCAAAAAGCGCATGAAGAGGCCCGAGCCAGATGGCACCTTCATCTCCATCCAGGTAGGAGAAGACCCCGTCAAGACCATCAAGATAGGCTCCGACCTCCCTAAAGATGTCAAAGAGAAACTTACCATCTGCCTAAGGGAGAATGCGGACCTGTTTGCCTGGTCTACAGCTGACATGCCAGGGATACCACCCTAGGTAGCCTGCCACCATCTGGCCGTTAATCCCAACACTAAGTGGGTAGCCCAGAAAAGAAGAGTCCAGAAGGGAGAGAAAGCCGAAGTTGCTGAGAGGGCTGTGAAGGACCTCAGAGAGGCAAATTTTGTAAAAGAAATTAAGTACACCACCTGGCTGTCAAATGTATTCATTGTTAAGAAATCTAATGGAAAATGGAGAACGTGTATTGACTATACTGATCTCAACAAGGCATGTCCCAAAGACGCCTTCCCCGTCCCTAGCGTGGATAAATTAGTCGATAGCGCTGCAAGCTTTTGTCTGTTATCTTTCATGGACGCGTACTCGGGATACAACCAAATCCCAATGTTCCCACCCGATCAAGAGAAAACAACATTCATGACAGAGCAAGGAAATTTTTGCTATCGCGTAATGCCCTTTGGACTCTAAAACGCCGGGGCGACCTATAAATGAATGATGAACAAGGTCTATAAAAAGCAAATCGGCCGGGTAATCGAAGTGTACCTGGACAACATGATAGTCAAAAGGAAAAGCGACCTAGATCACCTCGAGGACCTGACAGAAGTATTTTCCGAAATCCGAAAGAACAATATGAGATTAAACCCGGGGAAGTGCACTTTTGGAGTCCGTGCAGGGAAGTTCCTCGGTTTCTATCTCACTGAAAGAGGCATCGAGGCAAACCCAGACAAATGCAGGGTCGTGGCCGAGATGGCTTCCCCAACTACGAAGAAGGAAATTCAAAAGCTCACCGGGAAGATAGCAGCGTTGTCCCGATTCATTTCAAAAGCAGCCCACAAGTCCCTACCTTTGTTACATCTTCTTAAGAAGGAAACAGGTTTTGATTGGACCGCCGAGCAAGAGCAGACACTGACCCTTTTAAAAGAAACCCTCTCTGAACCACCCATTTTGACACGTCCAGAGGAGGGAGAAACGTTATACTTGTACCTCACTGTGGCAGATGAAGTGTTAAGCGCGGTACTCGTCAGGGAAACCAGCACTGGCTAGAGGCCGGTATACTTTGTAAGTAAGGCGTTGCAGGGACCCGAGTTAAGGTACCAAAAAGTGGAGAAGGTCGCCCTGGCAGTCGTGATCGCAGCGAGGCGCCTTAGGCCATATTGTGTGGCGCATCAAGTAGTGGTTCGAACCAATCAGCCAATCAGACAAATATTGCACCGTCCCGACCTGGCTGGAAGGATGATCAAGTGGGTGGTCGAGCTCTCAGAATTTGGGATCAAGTACGAAACAAGACCGGCCATGAAGGCTCAAATTTTGTCAGACTTCGTAGCAGAAATGACAACGATGCCACATGAAGACAGAGCAAAAACGGCGTGGACCCTCCACGTGGATGGGTCCTCAAACAGCAAAGGGAGTGGAGCCGGGCTGATACTTGAAAACTCAGAAGGACTCATGGTTGAGGTGTCCCTGACCTTTTCGTTCTCCACATCCAACAATCAAGCGGAGTACGAGGCTTGCATAGCCAGCCTTCAGCTGGCCAAAGACTTCGGCGCCACGCAACTTGAGCTCACTGTTGGTCGTCTCGTAGATCAACGCATCATTTGGAGCCTATGACCCGGTGCTGCAAAAATATCTTGCCAAGGTACGTGAACTCCTTGGATGGTTCAATAAGGCGAAGGTAAAACAAGAATACCAGGGCTGATATACTCTCCAAGCTGGCCAGCACCAGAACACCAGGGAACCTTCAGAGCGTCATTCAAGAAACTCTGTCTAGTACCAGCATCCTCCTAAGCAGTGGATCACCTACCTCCGTTCTCACCATCGAAGCGAGCCAGAACTGGATAACCCCAATCCGTCAGTATATTCTAGAGGGGCAAGAGCCCGCTGACGACAAAGAAGCGGCTTCCGTGAGGAGGCGCGCAACATCATACTCGGTCATCAAAGGACGACTTTTCCGTAGAGGCTTCTCTATTCCTCTAATAAAGTGTGTAGAAGGATCAGAAGCGGATTACGTGCTCATAGAAATCCATGAGGGAATTTGTGGACAGCACCTGGGAGGACGGGCCCTGGCAGCAAAAGCACTCAGGGCAGGATATTACTGGCCTACCATGAATGAAGATTCACAGAATCATGTAAAGAAATGTGATAAGTGCCAAAGGTACGCTGACGTACATGTAGCCCCCTCGTCGGAACTGACATACATAAACTCCCCCTGGCCTTTTGCTTGGTGGGGAATCGACCTTTTAGGTCCCTTTCCGCCTGGCGCAGGGTAGGTAAAGTACTTAATCGTCGCGGTCGATTACTTTACCAAATGGATCGAAGCTGAGCCCTTGACCACTATCACGGCAAAGAATTGTATGAAATTCTTTAAGAAGAATATCATGGCTAGATTCGGCATACCGGAGGTGGTCATCACCGACAACGGCACGCAATTTGCGGACAAAGGTTTCAGACAACTGATGGCCGACCAGGGCATCAAACACTGCTTCACGTCGGTGGAACACCCCCAAACCAACGGACAAGCCGAAGCAGCCAACAGAGTAATTTTAAGAGGTTTAAATAGGAGGCTTGACGAAGCAAAAGGTTGCTGGCCGGAAGAGCTACCTTATGTCCTATGGGCCTACAGAACCACCCCTCACTCGTCAACAGGCGAATCGCCCTTCCGGATGGCATACGGGACAGAAGCAGTCATACTTGTCGAGATCGGAGAGCTGAACTCGAGAACCATGAACCCAAACCCCCCGGAGGCCAATGATCAAAGACTCCGAGCGGAGCTGGACTTCGTCGAGGAAGTCAGAAACCAAGCAGCATTAAAGGATTTGGTGATCAAACAAAGGATGGCTGCAAGATTTAATACCAAGGTGGTTCCCAGAACCGTAGAGGTGGGAGACCTAGTCCTACGAAGGGCAGACATAGGTTCTAAGTATGCATTCCGAGGGAGGTTAGCCCCTAACTGGGAAGGTCCATACAGGATAGCTGCAGAGACCGGAAACGGAGCTTTCAAGTTGGAAACCCAGAGCAAGGAACCAATACCTAGAACTTGGAACGCGGATAAATTAAGGAAGTTTGTTGTATGAACAAGACAAAAATGCTATACCAATGTAATAACATAGGTTGTTAATGCACATGAATAAAGGGAATTTTACTCTTGTGATTCAAAATATCGTTTTGCAATTATAGTTTTTACTCTAGCTCCCTAGCGTTAACGCTTGTTCCAACGAAAAATTCCTTAAAGAAAAAAGGGTCCAACTCCATTGTGAGGAGTGGAGCGAGGCAAGTTTGAGACCCAAAATTTAGCAACTCCAACTCCCTAAATGGACCTGTTTTGGACTGGACCAAGAGGTCCATTTAGCAATTCCAGGAGGTGCATTTAGCAATGGATATGGATTGGCCCAATCACTTTGGCCCATATCCACAACATACAAGCCCAATCACGCTTGGACGGTTAAAGATCAATTCCCCTGATCCAACGATCCACAAACAGGCACGTTTCCTTTAAATACCGGCTCGCATAGCCATTTACGAGGTACACACTCTTCCCTTGCAAATTCACTAGCTTATTCTCATACTGACTTGAGCGTCGGAGTGGCTTTACAGGTACCCCCCGGGCGCTCACTAACCTCCTGCCAGGGCAGCAAGAGACCTACCAACAGCAGCCGACCAAAATACTGCTAGGTACAGAACAGTACCCAAAAATACGCTGCTTAGCATCACACTTTACGTATTTTGTCACAATATTTTTTTCACCAAAACCGGTTATTGAAGCATAAACTTTGCATATTTGAATAGTTGAATTTTTTTGCGAAAACTAAAGCATCCAAAAACACACTACTTAGTATGGTACTTTACATATTTTGTCATGGAATTATTTTTTTCAACAAACCGGTTACTGAGGAACAAACTTTGCGTATTTGAACAATTAAATTTTTTCGAACACTAAAGTACCCTAAAACACACTGCTTAGCATTGCACTATATATATTTTATTACAAAATTACTATTTTCTTTCAACAAATCGGCTATTGAGAAACAAACTTTGCGTATTTGAACAGTTCAAAATTTTTTGAACCCAAAAGTACCCGAAAACACACTGCTTAAAACATGAGAAAAAAAAAAAGTACCCCAAAACACACTGCTTAGTGTCGCACTTTACATATTTTACCAAGATTTAGATTGAGGAATGAACTTCATGTATTTGTACATCTAATTTTTTTTTGAATTCTAAAGTACCTCAAAACACACTATTTAGCGTCACACTTTACATATTTTGTTACAAAATCAATTGTTTTTAGTGATAATTGGTTATCAAGAACTAAACTTTGTGTATTTGAATAATTAAATTTTTTTTGAGTGTAAAGTACCCCAAAACACACTGTCTAGCATCACCCTTTATGTGATTTATCACAAAATTAATTTTTATTTTTATCAATTCGATTATCGAGGAACAAACTTCGTGTATTTATAAATCTAAAAAGGAGGGGGGTTTAGTGGGGATGAGGGATTTTGGAGGAAAGTAGAGCAGGAGACTTCACAAGATTTATATTTTAATAAGATAAGATAAGATAATATAATATGTGTTGATTCCCAAGGTGGCATGTGGGAAACATCATCAAATGCATTCGACACTAAACAAATGCTATTCATAGTAAGAAGTTATTCGTGAAATCTCCCATAATTCAGGTCATTTTTGTTGACTGACCAGAAATAATACATTGTGGTTTCTCTTCGTTGCAGCTTTCGACATTTCTCTCATTAATCGTTTCGTTGTTTTTCACTTACTTTGTAATTGCCACATCATCATCACCTTGTTGCTTCCTTTCTTCCTCCACGGTCATATTAGAAGATTGGTTTATGATATCAGAATGGCTTACGAAATTTCATTTGGCCTGGCCATCATCTAATGGTGGTAGAATATTTGTGACTATGACCCTTATATGGTTCTTTCCTATAATCATTCTTGTGACTCAGGCAATTGTAATGTTCTCTAGGAGAAATTGTGAAGAATCCTCCATTGGTTGTAAAATACTTGAAATTTGGGCTTCCATGTTTTTCTTTGGTGGTTTATACTCTGGGCTTCTGTAGAGGATAGAAAAAGCTTTTTTGTTAAAAACAAAAGCCCTTGTTGTTACCAAAAAAATCCGACCGAATTGTACATGGATTTTATTTTATGCAAATAATATCACCGCATAAATAAAATGTCACCGCATAAATAAAATGTCACTATTATATAATATCTGTTCTAAATTGTATATTTGTCTTTCATGCCTCCCTTTATAATGATACTAGCCTTAGCACCCGTGCAATACACGGGATCCGCTAATTCTGGTTGATGTAAAAAACGAAAGACTAATATTTGTTAATATTAATTACTAATTAAATTAGAGTATTGTCAATGTAGGAACAAACGTCAATAAGAGACTGAAGTTGACAATTCATTGATAACAACAATAAAACAGAATAAAGAGTTCTAAGTATGGAGTATGTTCATCAAACATAGTTTCAACAACCTAGCTAATACATAAGCTAATCAGAATCAATATTAGAGGCTCCTTTGGCAATTTTGGCTACTTCATCATCACCACTATCATCGTCATTGTCGTCATCATTATCACCATCATCATCCTCACCATCATAGTATCAAAAACATTGATAAGGCCCATCTACACCGGTGAAGAAATAAGCATCAAGTAACCAATTATCATTAATTAGAGTTGAATACCAATCCTTTGAATATTAAAGAACCATTTTCTTGTAAAACAAAACTCGAAATCTGAGATAAAGTGATAAACTAAAAGTGAAATCTATATTTGTTGATGACCCCAATTTGCATGTCTGTATTGTTTTCCTTTATAATCAAACAAATTAAACAAACAGTTAGAGATAATAGTTGAAACAAAGGATGACCAACAACTCACCTTGAAAACATTATTTTCTTCCTAAACCCTCTCTTCTTATTTCCGTTGTGTTTCTGCAAAAGCAGTTTCTAACACTAAAAGAAACATTTTTGATTACTGAAATATGTTAAATATACCCAAAAGCCAAAACCCAAAAATCTAAGAACCCATGATGATGATGATGATGATTTGCATTTCTTCTAACCTTTCATAAAACAGAATAAGAGAAGTTGACGACATTCCCAGATTGTAATTGAAGAATGACACGCCACCACCGCCATCGTGAAGACCCAAAACACCCTCCACGCATATGCCAGACCACAACCCAGCGAACTATCTCCATGCTCCCTAATATGCAAATCTGCAGCAACATTTTTCTAATAGAAAACCATTTAAAAAAATATTATTATATTAGTTGGGAAAGAAGGAAAATCATTTTAATAGCCTGATTATTTGTTGCTGAATGTCTTCAGAATGTGTTGGAAAAAAAATCCAGAAAAAGACATGAAGCGGTGAACAAAACTCAACTCACAAAACAATAATGTAAAAATAGAAAGAGGAAAGTGAGCACATCTTGGGTATTGACGGCGATGAGGAGACAGAAGTGAGAAGAGGCAGCGGCGGTACCATATTAATCTTTCTTGTGGTTCCCGGAGAACTCCCTACCTTGAAGGATCCCTACACTGATAGTGGCGTCGGTGTTGTTATTAATTTCTCCTCCGTAGCCGGAAACCTCCGCCCTCGTCGATTTAATCAGTATCGAACCAAAACCCTCTCCTCTCTTGTATCATTCTCTCGCTCCCTCTCTCTGCATTTCTCTCTCTTATTGCATGCCCTCCACTGCAGCCTCATCCTGCTACACCACTGCCGCGTGGTGGTGCGCTAGCCCTCTCTTTCCTCTTGTGTCTTAGTCCCTCTACATTTTTCTCTTTCCTCGCAAGAAATTTGACAAAGGCCATAGCAACACTCCTAGCCATGGCGGTCAAGAGTGTGTTGTGTCTTCGTGTTTGCCGGCACCGAAGGTGTTCATCACACCTCCCCTCTTCTCCTCTATGTTTCTCGCTCGACCCTTCTCTCATCTCTCGCTTCGTTTTTCCTAGAGTGTATAGCATTCCAATTTTAACTCTCCCACTATCACTAAAGAAACACATTGTCAGATATGAGTTGGGCATGCACAAAAAGAATGGAAAGAACTATTTGTATGTCAGAATGTATGGGTGAATTGCCTAATTGATAACCAATTAAGAAAATTGCATGTCTGACAGAAGATGGATGATGACAGAGGAGGATGGCTTAGCTCTTGAGGGTTTAAACCAAGGGTGATGGAGGAAAGTTAAATTGATCAACACAACAGATTGCAAACATGCATAGATGAAATAAGGAAGCAACACAGAGTAAGAAGGCATGAAACAGTTATTTAACAAAAATAAAGCCAAGTGGTAAACATGCATGTGAAGGACTCGATATTTGTTGGAGAAATATAGGCCAAAATGCTAGGGTGATGTGGAGTGAGGGAAAAATTTGGCTAAAGTGCTCCTGGGGTCCTTTATCTTTATTTAAAGTAACGATTTGGTCCTTTATCTTTTTTTTGTCCCAAATCAGTCCTTTATGTTTTAAATTTTTGACACATAAATCCTTTTCTGTCCCAAATCAGTCATTTATGTTTCAAATTTTTAACATATAAATTCTTTTTTTGACACATAAATCAGCACTGTTAACGGAAAAGGATTTATGTGTCAAAAATTTGAAAGATAAATGACTTATTTGGGACAAAAAAAACATAAAGGACTAATTCGTTACTTTAAATAAAGATAAGGGACCCTGGAAGCACTTTAGCCAAAAAAATTTCATTGGCCAGTGACTTGGTAGGTGGAAGGAGATGAAGAGACTATGAGTTTTGTAAAGAGAGGAAAGTGGTATTTACGTGGGTCGTCTATATTAGCTATGTGGATATAATGGATTGGAAACAGCAATGAACCATTCCCTCTAATTCCCAGCTGAAGGCTAGTCTTGCTTAAAAGATAAGATAAGTAGCTTTGTGTCACTTATATACACGTCCACAATGTCCAACAATCAATCCTGTCTTCTCATCATCTTTGTATCTCATTATATATTTTTCAGTACAAAATTGTACAGATATAGAATTTAAAATATAATAATAATAATAGTAATTATCATAATATAGTATAATCCAGTTTTTTTTTGACAAATAAAGAAAATTAAACTAGTTTCCTATATAATTTTTTATATGATTTGAGTACTCCTATTTAGTAAAAATAGTTTTATAAGAAATGTAAGAAATACATTGGAAGCTGAATTGTAGGCACCAACTAATACTACATACCAAATGTCTTGCTTTGTTATTCTTACTTTTCTTTTCTTGCCTTCTAACATTTATCTATTAATTAATTAAAAAATTTGAATTTAAAAATTGTAAAAACAAAAAAAAAAAAACTTTCAAAACTGGGCCGCATTTGGAAATTTATTAGTCTAGCCATTTCTTTTTGAATTATCTCTGCAATTCGGCAGTTTTCAATGTCTATCCATTTCTTTTTTTATCACGGTGCTTATATTAATATTTTATTGAATATTTTGAATTAAATTAAACAGAAAACATATTTTAAATTTAAACAACTTCCATTCATTTTACAAAAGTATCATCATAAGATGGCTTCTTCATTTTCTTTCTTTCTTTGTGTGTATTTCTGAAACATACAAGATTATCCTAAGATGGAAACGACATGGAACTCTGATGTTCTTAAAGTATCTTACACCGTGTTTGGTTGGATTGCTTTTGTGGTTTGGTCAAGTAGTTTCTACCCTCAATTTATCTTAAACTACTCAAGGAAAAGGTATAATCAATTCAGTTTTGTTATTTTTTGTTAATTATTATTATAATTTCCTCTTAAAACCCAGATTTTAATTTGAAAAATTTGCAATTGTAGTGTGGTTGGATTGAACTTCAATTATTTGATATTGAACAATACCAAACACACCTTGTATCTCATCTACAACGCCTCCTTGTACTTTAGCCCTGCTGTTCGGTTTCAATATCATCAAAAATATGGCTTTGATCAGGTAGTTATTATTTATTTATTTAAATAATTAATCAATTCATTATTTTTTGAATCCACTTTTTCTATAAATCATGTATGAATCAAGACTATATGTTAATTTTATTTGTATTGTGAGGTATGATCGAAATTAATAGCAAGTTAAATTACTTGGGTTGATGGAGTCACCGACTTGGCAGCTAAATGTACAAAAAAATTATTTATTCAATTTTAAATATTTACGTATATATGTATAATTTACTAAAAAAAAATTATATAAAGTGTGTTCTAGGTTTAGTTTACATAAAAAAGTTTATTTATCAAGCAAAACAATTAAATGAAACTCATAACAAGTTTATTTATCAAGCAAAAAAATTATATAAAGTGTGTTCTAGGTTTAGTTTACATAAAAAAGTTTATTTATCAAGCAAAACAATTAAATGAAACTCATAACAAGTTTATTTTTCCGATGAATAATCTCAAAACAGCTTCAAATTCCATAACTTAAATGAAACTCATAACAATTCTCTGTCTTTCAACATCATCTAAACTTAGTGCTCAATACCATAACAAGAAAAAGCGGAAACGATTACATAACTTAAAATATATCCAAGTCATGTTATCAAAGTACAAAGACAACAAGGGAATAAAAGTCAAAGACAATAAAACTAGGTCTTCAATCATCTCTTCAAACACGTCACCTATCCGTGCTTCCTTGCCTTCCTCTTTCCCTGTTTCTCTGTAAAAACATCAACATATAAACAATGAGATACAATCTCAGTGAGTTCTACCGAGACCCTTAACTACAATCTCGGTTCAATTATGAATCCTTATTCATATCGTAGTTTAGATTATAAACCACGTGCCTTTCTAATTTCTGGTAGTTTAATTTATAAACTACACTTCACTAACTTAGCACGACACCGACTGCCAACTTGCTAACCCCGGTGAACCTCACCCCTTAATCTCAAGTACAACATCGACTGCCAACTTGCTAATCCCGATGAATCACGTACTTAACTTTAAGTATAACACCGACTGCCAACTTGCTAATCCTGGTGAATCATACACTTAAATTCTAATATAACACTGACTGCCAACTTGCTAATCCCAGTGAATTGTACGCTTAATCTTAATTACATCACCAACTGCCAACTTGCTAATCCCGGTGAATCGTACACTTAACCTCATTAGGTCGCCACCTATACTCGATGTAATTTGTACATCGTTAACCTCAAACATTCTTAGATGGAATATATAATCATCCCATTTCAGTCATACAATGTTAAATTGAACATATAGTTCGTTTTATTTCCAAGTGATACATGTCCTCACACGTGTACTATATTTCGATTTTTCGAAACATTTATAACCTCAAAAACAATCCATGAAAACCTTTTAAAACATGTTTAAAAACATGGCATTATTGGTCCATTTTACAAGAGGGATGGTTGGGAAGAAGATTAGAAGTGGTTTGGAATCGAAAGGAGCGACGAAACGAGTTTTAAAAATCCTGGTACAGACCCTCACGCACTGTTCGTGCGCCCTGGGGCACGACTCGTGCGCTTCCTTCAGCACACCAATTTGTTCTGTTTTTCTCGATTTCGCAATTCTGTTCGAGTCCAATCCGTAACCCAATCTTAATCCAACTCCAAAAAACAATTATAACACAATAATCCAGTCCAAACAATCCAACAATACCAATCACAAGCAATAGCATCAAGTAATTCGTTTGGAGGTTTGTAGTGACAAACAAATAGTTCGACACACAGCATGAGTGCAGAGTTCCCTACAGTAGTGCACCTATTTCGGAGAATTATTTAAAATTGCAAACGATATTGGATTTCAACAAACAAATACTCATTGGAAAGCTCTCTGGGTCTAGTTTCTACATCTGATTTTCATTTTTCAAAATAAGCATCCAGTTGGTACAGTTTTTCAAAATACGTCACTGAGGTACCGAAATTAGATAGAACTTTTTGGACAACTTGTAATCAAACTTTCTCCGTCATTTCTTAATGAAATTTAGTGAAACCAGTGCCTATTTAGTAGGAAATTAAGTCTACTTTCCAATAAAACAAAAACCAACTTAAAATATTATTTGTACAGAACGTTATGGACAATTTACCCAGACTATAGCCTTACGGGTTTCACACTGATTTACGATATTTTACGGTTTTCGATTCAAAAACTTTCGAAATGAAAATACCACACATAACCACCACATCCAAACAATCACAATCGAAATATAAAAACCTAAACGTGAGTAAAACTCACCAATCGTGATGAAAATCACGTAAAACCGAGAACCGACGAATTTCACGAACAATCGAAATCACACGAACGGTCCCCGAATCGTCTCCTCTTGGTCCTATTGCGACGAAATCGTTCCAAGACTAATTTTAAACACTCCAAATCGGATTCCAGCACCTCTAGCTACTGAAGTTCCTCCCAATGAGTTCCCATCCACAATACATTTTCAGTTTCACTCTAGCTTAGTTCCACATTGAACATGCAAAGTTCCTATGAGCTCAAAACTCAATTAATGGCCAAGCTTGAGCTTCAATTTCGAAATTAGTAGTAGAAGAAAGAAGAAGAATTAGTTACTGAAAATGGTGTCATTAGAAAGAGATTGGAAAATGGGGTGGAATGGAGAAAGAATTACCCACATGCAATGAGAACTTTGAGAGTGGTCCCATCTTCTTCTTCCTCACTCACTCTCACTCACTCTCGAGTCTCTCTCTCTTTCTCAACCCTCAATTTCAGTTTTTCTTTTGGTTCTTTTTGAATTTCTGAAACATGGGTGTGTGTTATGTTGGGTTGCTGTTTCAGTTGAGTATTTAATGAAGGATATAATGACCAAATTGCCCTTTTTATCCTAATTCTCACTTAACTCACTCCTAACCAATAAATCAAGTAACAAGTCACACCATTAAATAAATAATGCATGTGTGGGTGTTTTGTGGTGTTTTAATGAGCTGAGGTTCAAAACTCGGGGAAATGACCATACTACCCTTGGTTCACTAATTCTCACTTAAACCCATTTTTAACCACTCAAATACAATCAATCACACAACTCATACAATTAGAAATTAAACGTTGCCCTTGACGCTTTTAACATGTCCAAGACTCGAATTTTCATTTCATCGAATCTAAATCGCTAGTTAATTTCATAAAACGAAATTAACCAAAAATAGGGATGTTACATTACCTCTCCACGTTTCTTCTACATTTTGTAGGCTCAGTCCCTATTCCTCCTTCTCTTTTAGGTGTTGAGCACTAACTGAGTCAAGCTTTATTTCTAAGCTGCTTATATGTTGCTTGGCATTTTCAAGGTTTGTGTCTCTAAAATTCACAAAATAAGAGCTTGTGATTAGCCATAAGATTTTTCAATATTAATAATAATAATGACACATTTCTGCAAGTTTTCCACAACATCAGTTACTTGTGATTAGCAATAAGATTTGTCAATAATAATGACACCTTTCTGCAAGTTCTTTCTCATGATTAGCCATAACAGATTGAAGATCTTGAAGAACCTTATCCCTTTCTTCTGTTAAGAGCTTCCTCGAGAGTTTTGAGTTGTTCGGAGTCTTTAGCTGCAGCCAGATCTGCATCTTTCTTTTGAAGAAGGAAGAAATAACGTTCGGTTGATGTCAACCGAAATATTTCGGTTGAGGTCAACCGAATAGTGTAAAAGAGGTAAAAAAAGGGCGTGTCTCAAAAAAATACACGTTCGATTGGGCCTAACCGAAAGTTTTCGGTTGACCCTAACCAAATCGGTGAAAACAACGCGACTCATTAATGACCTTTTGGTCATTTCGCAGGATTTGGGAGTGTGGGGTGAGTAGGGAGGGCTGTGGGAAAAGCATGGTCCTTCCTTTTTTAATGATCGAATTAGATTTAGCGTGTGGGCATCTGGGTCCACCAATACAAGCCCAACTTGATGTGCCCAACTTGATGTCGACTTTTGGCACATTTTTTGAGATGGAAGAAATATTATTTATTGCATTTTTCCTAATGATCAATATCATAAGTATTTTTAATTGTAAAAAAATAACATAAGTATTTTTGTCATAAAAAATACCATAAGGTGTAAATAGTCATTTTGGTCATTTAATGTTTGAGACGCTGTCATTATAGTCCCTGAATGTATCAAAATTGCAAATACATCATTTTCTTTAGTAATTTTCGGATACAAGGCAAGAGATACGGTACAAATCATGTTTAAATCCTACTTTCGGCACCACCAAAAAAAGATTATCACCACCCAAAAAAAATCCTGCTTTCGATATAAGGACTTTGTTGGTAGATAGTATGCAAGTACATCTGATCATCTGTAGATGCAGTTTTAATTTTGAAACTTTTCTTGACACAGGTGATCCGTGAGACCCAAATTTGGATCAAATACCTAAACTTTTTGGATCCAAAAATGTTCTAAGTAATTGGTTCAAAATTGGATGAAACATGAAATTAAAATCATTAGGTGATTTACACTGAAATATAAGGAGTAGTACAAAATATACACATAAATAGATGAAATTAAAGTCAGAAGTTGATTTACACTAAAATATAGGGAGGAAACATGAAAACTAGTGATTGGTAAATATAATTAGAGATATTCTAAGTATATTTAATGAGGACCTCTCACATCAATATTGGATCATTATGATTAAATCTTCTTTTAAGCAATTGATTAATATTTTGGCCTTTTAATTATTGTAGATGATACCTGTAGCTGCAAATGATGTTGCCTTCTCAACACATGCTGTTCTCCTCACTGCAGTGTTACTCTTCCAAGTTGCAATATATGAGGTATTTCATATATAGTGAATTTAGACATTAAGATATTCAATTTGTTGATAGTGATGACAGAGGCCATATCATTTTCTTTTTGCCAAATTGTATGTATAACTTAGATCAAATTCCATTTGTACATTACATTACATGTATATAAATCTAATGATTTTACATTTGGTTATTGTTTTTTGTGCAGCGTGGAAATCAATCAGTGTCCAAAATCTCAATGGGAATTATAACAGTGGTGTGGATTACAATAGGAGTTTGTTCATTCATAGCATTCCCTTCCAAATCTTGGCTTTGGCTAGTCTCCATCTTTAAGTGAGATGTTCCTACTTCCATCATCTTTTATTATTTAAGATTAATAAAATATTCTAGTAGTCTTTTGACAACATTAAAACTAGACCATCAATAATAGATAGTTTGAATGTCAAAAAAAAAAAATAGATAGTTTGATGAAGAAAATAATAGTTTTCTCTTTCTTAGGTCTTAATGTTTGCATACTTAACTACTTCCTTGCTTTCTCCTTTATGCCCTGCCTCAAGGCTAAAGAATTAATGTTTTGTCATATGTAATCATATGCCAATGAAATCAAATACGTGGTTATTATAATTGGATTTTGGGTCTAATTCATTCTTACACAACTGACTTTTACGGTTTGTAGTATTCATTGCTTACCTCTAGTTCGTGTCAGACTAGGGTTTTTCACAATACACCTGTTACACCCAACACTATCGAACTTGGTGCGTGTATAAGGTGATGAGTGGCCCAACAAAGATCTATGTTAGATTCTGATATCATAATAAAGGTTTTGAGCCTAGCTCATCTTTACAAAACCAGTTTGTAAGGTGGATGTGCCCATTGGTTATAATTTCTTTTGAGATCCTATCTATAGTCAATGTTGGATTTAGGTTTTTCTAATCGATTGTATTCATATCTAACAAAATTAATATTTCTTGCAGCACAATGCAAGTAATTCTGGCTACTATCAAATATATTCCACAGGTCAGAATTTCTTTCTTTCATGCTAACTTTCTAAAAGCATTCCCTATGGGGAGTCCTTATCTATTTTTTCCTTATTAAGAATCATCCTTAATAAGGAATATCATTGTGGGCAAAAAATGTTTTGTTCCTTATAAAGAGGAATCCTTCTACAAGGACTTTCTTTGTCTTAGCTAAAGCGGGTCCCATTTAAAAATTTGTGAGTTATTTGTTGATAAAGTGATGATGTGTAGTTATTTGTGAGATCCATTTAAGAAATTTTGTGGAGGTAATGTATTGGGGGGATTGAGTGCTTATTATGTATTAGTATTAAAAAATATATAAAAAGTGATGTGTACAATGTATTGGAGAGTAATTCATTCTGGATGCTCTAATGAGTGAGAGAACCTACTCAAAAGGCATATTAAATTGAAATCTAAAAACGATCCTTTTATATCATGTTCCGGTACACCAAAAGTCTCATACTCTTGAAAATTGAGACCAAAGATCATTTATAAACACCCGCCTCTCTCAACCTACCCAAGCACATTTTAAGAAAAAATCGTTAAGGCTCACACCAAAGCCAAAGCTGACAATAACTAGAAAAACTATGCGGGAGACATGAGGTCGGAAAAAGGTCTCATGTTATAATTTTACTAAAGTTGAAGTACTTAATTGTCATTACTAAATCTAAAATGGTTAAACTTCAAATCTAACTAGTGTGTTAGATTTGAAGTTTAACCATTTTAGATTACCCCTAAGGCTATATAACCCTAAAAGTTACATGCTCTTTTTACATGATTAAAAAACATTAACAAATTGAGTAATATATAGATGTTATATATGCTAGTAATTGGTACTTTGTCATCATTCTCAAACACTTTTGGCAGCTGGCTTTATTAGATACATAAACTAATGAGTGTGTTGTAAAATACAGGCAATTATGAATTTCATGAAGAAGAGCACAGATGGATTTAGCATTGGAAATGTGTTTCTTGATTTCTGTGGAGGAATGGCAAACTATGCTCAGATGGTTACACAGTCAATTGATCAAAGTTTGTCTTCTTTTCCAAAATCACTATATACTTAGTAACATAACATGCATGCCAAATTATACTTCATACATCAATGCATATAATTATGACAGTTCTTAATTTTCTGTCTTTCTAGATTCTTGGGTGAATTTCTCTGGAAACATTGGCAAAGTATTGTTATCCTTGGTATGTATTAATCCTTTTTCTTTTCATTCACTTCAATATTGATGATTTCAAATCCCCTTTGTTTTTGTTTTCTCACATGATACTATAGCTTCTGGTATTGTTTTGCCACATGATTAAATTAGTATTGTGTCACGCCCAACATTATTGGGCTTGGTGCGTGGATAATTATGGTTGGTGGCCCGATGGATTTATGATAAACTTTAATACCATCTTAAAATTTTGGGTTGGCCTAACTCAACCATATAAAACCGACTTGTACAGTGACGTGAGATAATTTATATTTTACACATTTTCAGGTGTGTATGTTTTTTGATCTTCTTTTTCTGTGTCAACACTATGTGTTATATCCACCAAAGAAGGCAGTATCAATCACTCCTTCTAAACAAAAGGCAATCGCAGAGCCTTTGATCAAGTCTCCTAATCAACCACTACCAACAAATGTTCCTGTGGCTGAAAATGTTTGAATAATTTGTAATTATGTTTTGTCACATAATTATACAATTCAAATCAGAATTAGTCAAAGATTGTTGTATGTGTTTTTAATTAGTATGAATAGTTGAAAGATCCACTTTTACCGTTTTGAAAATGCATAGGAATAGGATCTGGTGTAGTTGAAAAATAACTAATGGATTCACCTTTTTTATCTCCAACTTTTGCATTTATATTTTATATTTATTTATAATTAAAGTAACACATAAGTTTAACTATGGTGGAATAATGCACTTTCATGTATAAACAAACTGTGATCTCATCATTGTATTTGTGGTTTTGAGCACTCCTAATGCTCCTATTAATGCAATATTGCTTATCGAAAAAAAAACATAAGTTTAACAATAAATTTGCTTAAAAAAACAATAAATAAATAAATCCATATAGCTCAACACATTCTACAAATTTTCCTTTGCCTTTGGGTATTTAACTATTTATAGTTAGTAAACATAAAATAAGTCGATTACTCTTAATCAAAAAATAAATAAATAAATAAATAAGTCGTTTACACCACGTCACTAGTAATTTTCAGATTACAATTGAATAGTCATATAAATATATGTTTTAGCATTTTAAAAAAAAGATAAATATTATTTGTTTAAGAATGTATACAGGTTTGCTGAAAAAAGTTTAATAATTGTACACCGACAATGTAAATACTTTAACACTAAGAGTCTAATTAATTATATTTTATCATCTTACCACATTGTAATATCACTTTATAAAACATTTATACTATGACAAATAATGAAATATGATTCAACTTTTTTTTGATAAAAATATATATGATTGAACATGGCACCAATTAACAACTTCCTATAGTAATAGAACATGAAATTTATGAATTCGGCCGTTGAATAATATGATATACAATAGAGTGTCAAATAATTTTTTATTGGTATGAATTTTGATATACATGATCACAAGGATAATATCGCAATAGTTGCATTGATAAATTTCATTTTCTATATGAAGTTATTAATTGGTATAAGTCGCCAAATATTTTTTTTACAAACATCCAAACAAATCATAAATTGCATGGTATATACCATTATGAGTCGGGCCAGGATAGGCTTTGTTTGTCACTAATCTATACCGGGAAATCTAGCTGACCACCTATTTACTCGACTTTGCTAGTCCGTGTGTTTCTCCCCATCTCAATAGAGTTTTTGTAACACCCAAGACTCGAACTCGAAGCCTTGAAATGGAATCTGAATGCTCAGCCCAACCCTTGTTTGTAAGAAGGAAAAAAAACTTCTTAATTAATCCTATAATTTATTTTCTAGTTTTTTTATTCAAGAATTGCTTTGCTTTGTACGCGTGAAAAACAATAATATGCTATTAATAGAACACATGACACTAATTAATAGGATCATAAGAGTACTTATAAGTTAAGTTCACTCATACAAAACATAAAACAAACTTGACACAATTCGTGGGGTCAACTTCCTAATTTTGTGTGATTTTGAACATTTCAATCTTCATACACAACAAAAGAGATACAAACACATCAAAGTTTTGTTCACACACACTTTTACCAAATTAATTAAACTTGGTGAGTTCTTCAACTATGGCTTCTTGGAATTCAGTTCCACTCCATGTCTCATCTGAAGCTCTGGGTTGGTTTGCATTTTGTTGCTGGTCTATTAGTTTCTACCCACAAATCATCTTGAATTATCAAACCAAAAGGTATGTTAATTAATTTACCCAACAAATTCATCCACAAAGACTATTTTTTTTTTGGAATTTATCTACAAAGACTAATATATAATAAATCTAGGCAAATGTTATGAGCTAGCATTCTTTTTTGGTGTAAATCGAGTATTTACAGGTGCAATTGTGGAGAATAGTCTTTTGAGCCGGATTAGACCGTAGAAGCAACAAAGCTTTGTCTCAAGAGTTTTAAGGATGCTCTCTTACAAACGCTCTTGCGTTGTTAATGAGGATTTCAAAAATAATGATACGAAATTGAAAACATAAAACATTCAATGAAAAATCTGGTTGTTAAAGCTATCACTTCATTCATTGTCATATTTTTCTATAAATATATATATATATATATATATATATATATATATATATATATTTATTGATTTTTCAATTAGTGATTTGATGAAAGACACTAAGAGGACCATTATTATTATTATTATTATTATTATTATTATTATTATTATTATTATTTGATTTGATTTTTTTTTTTTTATGATTAAGCGTTGTGGGGTTTCACTTTGATTATGCGGTGTTAAACACAGTGAAACAAGCTTCTTATTTGGTCTACAATATGTCTCTATTCTTCAGTCCTTCAGTTCAGAAGCAATATAGAGATAAATATGGACAAAAACAGGTTTGATCCCATTAAATTGGACCAATAGTTTTTGAAAATATATTGCTAGTACTTCTTATTAATATAATTTTGTAACTAGCTAAAAAATTTAATATTGATTTGTTTCAGATGATACCTGTGGCAGCAAATGATGTTGCTTTCTCAGCTCATGCTGTTCTAGTTTGTTTATTTACCTTGTACCAGATTACAATCTATGAGGTACTATATTAAAAAAAAAATAATTCAATGATCACTCATTATTATCCTTGTTTATAATTCAAAATTAATTATTCTATTTTAAAAGTTGCAAGTTTCTTATGTGTAGCGTGGAGCTCAGAAAGTATCTAAAATGGCAATAGGATTCACCATTCTTGTCTGCTTAGCTTCAGCAATTTGTTTCTTCCTAGCTTTGCCTCATCATAGATGGTTGTGGCTAGTCTCTATGTTCAAGTATGTTGTCTATGCTCCTATGTTGTTTTATATAATTAATCACTACAATAGATTTGGGAATGGGCATCACTTTTTTTTAGCCATGAGTAGCGCTTTTGAGCGCTGCTAAACTTGGCGCTGCTGATTCCACTCCCACAATTGGTATAAGTCGCCAAATATTTTTTTACAATCATCCAAACAAATCATAAATTGCATGGTATATGAGTCGGGCCAGGATAGGCTTTGTTTGTCCCTAATCTATGCCAGGAAATCTAGCTGACCACCTATTTACTCGGCTTTGCTAGTCCGTGTGTACGTGTTTCTCCCCATCTCAATAGAGTTTTTGCAACACCCAAGACTCGAACTCGAAGCCTTGAAATGGAATTTGAATCGTGCTCAGCCCAACCCTTGTTTGTAAGAAGAAAAAAAAACTTCTTAATTAATCCTACAATTTATTTTCTAGTTTTTTTATTCAAGAATTGCTTTGCTTTGTACGCGTGAAAAACAATAATATGCTATTAATAGAACACATGACACTAATTAATAGGAGAGTTTCTAATATAAGAGGGGTAATATTGTAACTTTGTACATTTGGGGAGGGTTTGGGGCTGGGTTCGGGGTGGGGACCTATATCCCCATTACCCGCCCCGTCCCCATATTTTGATATCGGGGAAAACCCAAACCCAAATCCAGTCAAAGCGGGGAAAACCCGTCAAATCGGGGTGGGTTCGGGTTGGTACCCACGGGTACGAGTTTTGTTGTCATGCCTAAAACCAAGTGTTAGTAGATTTTCAGTGACTGAAACAGAAAAATAAGAGATAAAATAGGGAGAGGGTGTAAAGAAATTACCTCTGTGGTCTTAAGAAGAAGATCCACATTAGGGAGAGGGTGTAAAGAAATTACCTCTGTAAAGAAATAACATCAACAAAAACGAAGTTAAAACACAAGTGTTTGGATTTGGGGTTAAAGAAATAACATCAACAAAAACGAAGTTAAAACACAAGTGTTTGGATTTGGGGTTAAAGAAATAACATCAACAAGTGTTTAAAGAAATAACATCAACAAACCTTAAGTGAAGTGAAGGAAGCTGCTGAAATGGAGGCGTAAGAGTTTCTGGTTCGCAACTCTTCATTTTGAGAGTGAGTGAGAGGAATTAGATTTTTATTTCTGGTTCGCAATAGGTAGCGCTTTTTAAAAAGCGCTGCCCATTGCCCCAACGCGTTCTCCGATAAGCAGCGCTTTCTAAAAAGCGCTGCCCATCGCCCCAGCGCGTTCTCTTATAGGCAGCGCTTCCTAAAAAGCTCTACCCATTGCCCCAGCGCATTTTAACCAAAAACAATAGCGCTTACAGCAGGAGCGCTGCCCATTCCCTGCGCGTTTTAAGCAAATGTAGCGCTTACATCAAGAGTGCTGCCCAATCTCAACATCTGGCTTAGTGAATAGTATTAACCATTTTATTTTGTTTGTGAAAGAGCACATTAGATATATAATTATATTATAGAACATTGTCAAGTTCGTCTTTAGTTAATATGCTAAAATAGTTCATAAAATTGAAAATCTTCCATCTCATTTGTCCTTTTGAATCAGCTAATTTAGCTCTTGAAATTGTCGGGGAAGGACTAATTTGATAGATAATTTTAAAATTAAAGAATGATTTTGGGTTTTGTAAATTTCATGGACTAAATTGATGACATTCTATAAGTGTAATTAGTAAAATAGTGATTCATGTCTGGGTTTGAAAAATTAATATATAGTGCAAATTAATGTAGTCCCTCTTTGTTTGTAAATCTAGCATAACCAACAAAAAGACGACGTTATTATGTTGTACATTTTCTGTAGTTATCCGAATTTGAACCCATAATCTCAACTTTGCATATGTGAATTTTCGGGTAGTTCTTGTCACTCTCTATTGACAAAAAAAATGTAGTATTTCTTTTACAGGATTAATGGCACACAATTTTCTCGTTAATGGCATGCATCTAGTTGCCCCTTTCTCTTTAATTTCTATCTTTGTTAAACCTGATTATAACCCATTATCATTAGAATTATTACTTTACCATTGTTGTTTTTGTTCTAATTTCTGGTTAAACTGATCATGTTGCAGTAACCTCCAAGTTCTTTTGACAATTGCGAAATACGTTCCCCAGGTGAGGAACTTAATTATGTCCTAATTTACATTAAAAAATTTAACCATCTAACTTATTTTAATTAGTGCTTTTGATGGATAATATATATAACACTTTGATTGCAAATATCTGAATTCGGTTTTTTAAATAAGTAACCCTCAAGAATAATTTTTTCTTATGAATTATCATCACCGGAATAAAAAATTCATGTTCAATTAATACTTTGTGTTATAAATATAGGCATGGATGAACTACATGAGAAAAAGTACAACGGGCTGGAGTATTGGTTGTGTTTTGCTGGATTTTTCTGGAGGGTTAGGAAATTTTATGCAAATGATTCTCCAATCAATTGATCGAGGTTGTTATTTAACTTCTCTCTCTTTTTTTGTAGTTTGAAATTTAATTTGAAGACATTTTCACTTTTACATTTTTTTTTTGACAATCACATTACATTTTTTATCTCTAGGTTCTTTGAAGAATCTCTTTGGAAATATGGGGAAACTAGCGTTAGCCGTGGTATGAAACATTGATATCGTATTATTTCTTATTATATGATATATTTTTTCCCTTTCACATTGTCAACACATAATTCATAGTAAGATTAAATATGTTTTTCTCCCTATAAAACTTAGGTTTTTTGGTTTAAATAAAAAAGTTCACCAACTTTTGGTCCCGCAAATTTTATTTTTTCGTCAAGTTTAGTCTCTCATACGTCGTTTAATAGCTTCACGACTTTTAATAGCACTTATAAAAAGTCAAAAATGTGCTATTAAAAGTTGCGAATCGTTATTAAATCATGAGAGACTAAAACTTAGGACAAAAATAAAATGTAGGGACCAAAATCATGTGAACTTTTTTGAGGGACTAGAATAAAAAAAATCAAATTTTATTGGACCACCAACATATTTAACAATGTTTCTTATTATATCAAGAATGTTCTACATTCTCTTATCATTCATAATATTAACAATGTTTATGCTCTATAACATTGCTTTTGATGGGAATAATAATTAATCATTGCAGGTGTCTATTATCTTTGACCTCATCTTCATATTCCAACATTATTGTCTATATCGTTCAAAAGATACCAAAGAGTCCACTGTTGAACCTGACAATGTCAAGTCATCAGATCAACCATTGCCGTTGCCATTACCATTACCAGAGAATGTCTAAGGTGTAGATGTTCTGCACCTTAGACATCCTCTGGTTAGGATTTGAACCTTCAATGTTCTCTAAGAATAGCAGATGTGCATAAAATATTTTAAAGACTTTGTTATCTTTCTAAATTTTTTCTCTAGGAGCTTTTAGTTTCACTAAAATGTTCTCCACTTGTAAATATTAGAGATTAGGAATATGTGGCTTTTGTTTTCATGTTTTATATAATCCTATTTCAACCATTTAAATCTCTACCTTCATTCTACTGTTATGAATCCATAATGAGAATTGATAGTGTATTTTGATTGAATGAGGAGAAATGTGACTTACTTATATGGCAGAAGCAATGAAAGTAACTTAGAGGCCTAGAAAATGTTTCAACTGATTGAAGTTTTTAAAACGAAATTCTTTGTTAAGAAGGTGATTTATAGATGTAAACTCATCTACGTAGTCCTCTGCTAGAATAATGAAATCCATGTAAATGATAATACAATGAATGGACCAGGAGAGAAGCAAACGAACATGGATTAATGGGCTTGAACAAAGCCACAACTCTAATTTCTCGAATCATTTGTGGCTAGCTTGCTTAAGTCAAAATGGGTCTAATTTGGGAGGAGAAATGCCTTGTGGTGCAGGCATGAATACATTTGCTTAACTTAACACTACTCCTCAAGGATTCGGTGGCATTATCAATCTTAACACTTAGTCAAGTCTAATGGTTGTTGTTCAATGAATAGTAGTGATTCTTCTTATGGATTGTGTGTGAAGGTGGTTGGCTTTGAAAGTGTAGGAATCATGACTATTCTCTCTTCGGTGCAAGTGCATCATGTGAGATTGATGATGGGCCCATTTGTAATAGAAGGAACAACAAATTGTATGAGTAAGATATTGTATTTTTTCATTACTTTGAGGATTTTTTTTCCTCATCTATTTTTTCTCCTTGAGTTTTCGCCCCATGAGGTTTTAATGAAACCATCTGCCTCTTGTACTATTTCGCGTTGGAATACCCGTTGTAGTCATTTAATATATTTCTTGCATATCTACAAAAAGGTTATCATCCAAACTATCCTCATAACCATACTCAATTTTTGACTATTCTAAGGATCAATCAAATACTTATGGTACGATTCAAATTCAATCTCATACTTGGGTTCTTACTCTAGACATAGGGACCAATAACAAATCCCTTAGGACATGTTTATATTAATATAAAAATAGTTTAATATTTTTTTTGTCGGAATAAAAATAGTTTATTATTAAAATTTTCTTACAACGTTGGATTTTTGGGGTGCTTCTAGGGTGAAAGAGCAAATTAAATCTTTCACCGGTGAAACACTAAAATTGACCATTAGATGTAGTATAAAAATTCATCAATGGTTGAGATTTAATATTGCTTGATTCAATCTTAACCATTCATAGCATTTTAAACAATATCCAACGGTCAATTTTAGTATTTCACCGGTGAGAGATTTGATTTGCTCTCTCACTCTAGAAGCACCCGGATTTTTGTGTATCACAAAAAGCTCAAAACTAGTTTATTATTTAAATTTCCTTACAACAACCAAATTTTAGTGTAATTTGATAAATGATTTTTTATCACAAAAAGCTCAAAAAATGTAGATAAAATGTAATATTGTAGTTTCTTATAAAATAGTGTTATTAAAATATTAAAGGGTCTTGTTTTGAAGCTCGTTTTAGGCCTCATTTAGTGTTGGGCCGGCCCTGCATATTATCAGCTTAGAGAATTTGACTCATACATTATCTCACACTTAGAATTTTAGGATAAAGTAAAGAAAGGCCAAGACACACAACCATTACAACATTGAAACGTCTCACTAATCATCTCTTAATTAATACCATGAAAACAACTCAAAAATTCATTTCATGCTCAACCCGATCAATTATAATCATTTAAGCATATTCTAATTGAAAAGCTACCCAGAGCTTTGCTTAACTTTTCACTATAATCGATTACATCCCCTATCGTGCAATTTATATTGATTAGCTCCTTACAATTTTCTTCAAAATGCTTTACAATGGAAGTTTATTCACACACTGATCATGTTGATGAAGTACACAACCCATAGGCATGTAGAAATAACAAACTATTCAACATTTGATCATACAATATCATATCACAACCAGTACATTACCCATGCATCCGCACAGGCTTATCGCGTTACGTGACATCATTATACTCAAATAGAAATGTTAATTTGAAATGTCATTATTCTAAAATCAGTTGTACAATATTATAAAGATTGTAATAGTTTTGCTGGTGTAATTAGTCCGAACATTACTCCGTGAAAATCAATACAAATTTAACGTAAACAAATTTAATTAGTCCGAACATTACCCCGTAAACATTACTACTGGCGAATTTAATTAGTCTGAATCTTACCCCGTGACAACATTGAAATTCAGAGTAACACATTACAATCGAAATAACAAATCTGAAATTCATTGAAATTTAGCCAGGTTCAACTATATTATTTATGGCATTTAAATATGAAGACAGCAAATTAAAAACTTCAAAAGAACTTCAACTATATTGTCCTAGATCATGGAAATGTATAGTTGAAGAATACATATATATTGTCCTAAATCTTAAGTAGATGTCAAAAGAACTACAACTATATTGTCCTAGATTTCCAAAATAAGGTACATAATTTATACATTTAGGAATGAAGACAGTAAATTAGCAAATAATTGCACATTGAAGATAAATATTATATATGTCTTCATTGAAGAAATAGCCATTCCAACTAAGGTAGTCATAACACTTGAAGTATAAGTTTAATATAATATAAAATGGAGAAATTTGCATTTACATCCATAATCACCATTTCAACGAAGGTCCAAAAAGCCAGCAACATTGGAGCAAAACAATTTACCTCTGCCAACAGTTCCACAATATCAGAAGAGTCAAATAAACTAATAAAGGCAAGGAAACGGCCGCTGAATCAAACATGAAGGTCCAATTTTGAAGCTGAAACAAGGTTTCAAATTGCGGACCGCATCACGTGATGCGGCCGCAATATTGCCGTTGCGGCAGCGTCCGCAACCGCATCAGTCCGCAATTGCGTTGTGATCTCAAATCACAGAAAAATCCGCATCGCAACGCCGCATCGGCTGCAACGCAGTGGTGCAACGGCCGCATCAGGCCGCATCAGACCGTAATTGACTTTAAATTGGTCGCACAAATTTTTTTCCTATCTTCCT
Source organism: Astragalus membranaceus (assembly GCA_039519185.1). Lineage (NCBI taxonomy): Eukaryota > Viridiplantae > Streptophyta > Magnoliopsida > Fabales > Fabaceae > Astragalus > Astragalus membranaceus. Next base: position 21,368,737 of record CM076852.1, read on the forward strand.
GTGTCTTTATATCATACATTTAGAGGGTATTTTAAAGGATTAAAGATACTATAAAGTGATGAAGAGTAGATAATGAAATATATATGAAATTTTAGAGAGAAGATAGAAGACATGTGAACTATAAGATAACTAATAAATTATAATATTTAATGTTAACAAAAAAATTATTTCACGCCGCATCGACCGCAATACGCATCGCAGCGACCGCAAATGGCCGCAACCGCAACTACCGCAACCGCAACCGCAACGCGACCGCAACCGCAATTTGAAACCCTGAGCTGAAATCCAAGCTTCTGAAAAAATAAAGGAAAAACACTGGTTCAACTCATCATAATGAGAAGGTGAAAATAAAGGATTGGTAAATTAGTATTTTTAATGAAAATGATGAAAATTGAAATGGGAAGGTAAAATCAACTCATCATATTAAGAAGAAGATGATGATGAAACGGCTACAACTCAGTGTTGGGTGTTTTGTTCATGAATATGGTTACTGGGTTTTGTTGCGAATAATGAGAGGAGAATGATGGGTTCAAAGTTTATACATGTTCTTGACAGGGGTAAAAGAAGAGATGGAGTTGAGTGGAAAAAAAAAACAAAAGAGATGAAGATAAAGATGAGGAGTGAGAGAAGAAGAGATGCAGATGAAGACAGAAAAGGGTAAAAATTTTGTGAGTGAGAGAGAAAAATCTGAGGGAGAGAATGGTAAATATGTAGGTGGGTTGATGGCATCAATTTATAGTAGATAGATGGGTTTAAGGCACATATTTGCAAAATCATACGGACACGTAGAAATCACCAAACCCATAAAAAATCATAGCACTTTATGGAGGCATTTACCCAGAAAAAAAACCCATAGTAATATCTCCCCATTGCCTTGCATGTTTAACACCAAGAGAATAGGAAAATTCAGTTTCTCGTATCGTTCCTTGATGATTTGGTCACTACAAAGAGAAATTAAACCATAGGAGTCATAAAAGGCACAAATGCAAGACTTAGAAAATCCCTAAAATCATAGAATCAAATTCTAGATATCTAGACGAATTTCAAGGGTTTGGATTGAAGAGAACTATGTTCAGGGTGAAAATTAGAAGGAATAGTGTTGAAGCTTTGGAGAGAAACTTTTGCATGGAGGCTTGCCCTTTGAGAAATAAGTTAGGGAAAACCCTAGCAGACTCTTAAAGGAGTTCAAATAGAGTAAGAGTTGTTTGATAAATGAGTTTTGTAGATTGAATTTGAGATGACTTTGGAGATGTTTGACCGCGTTAACTTGGGAAATGACTCCTTGTGTTACGCATGTTTGCGCACATTTTCTGTTATATTCTTTTGTGTCTTTTCCAACTTATGATGATGTGTTACTCTTATCTCCAATGTTTGCTATGTGTGTATCTGTACTACATGTGTACCTAAGCACGGTTGAGGATATTGTTGTTGGAGATGATATACTTACATTCGACCATAAGAAAATACAATAGAGAATGTCATCTTGGTTGAGGTAACACCAACGACCTCAACTAATGCACTACGCCAGATCTTTAAAAAAATGGCGCCTTATGGGGCAGCGCTTTTGATATAAAGCGCTGGATAAGCTTAAAACGCGCAGGGGAATGAGCGGCGCTTCTCTTAAAAGCGCTGGCCATAGGAGATCGAAAATGGACAATGGGCACAGCGAGGTACTCTTGTATGTAGAATCAATGAACAACACTATGCTGCTTGATTTTACCTTCAGCGAGGTAGGAAAAGAGAACAAAGATAACAGACACAATGAGATGAAATAGTGAGAGAGAGTAAGAGGGGAAGGTAGGGCACAGCCGCGTAGGGTCTAGGTGAGGAAGGAGCGAGGTGTGAGAAAGGAGGAAGTGGAAAGGAGGTGAGCTTAGGGAAATAAAAGGGTAGTTTTTCATTTCATGTATTATTATTATTATTATTATTATTATTATTATTATTATTATTATTATTTTGAACTCTGTATGTATTTTTAGGATATTGTACTGTCATTGGTACTTATATTTATGGTTGTTTTTATATTGTGTGGTTGAAGCTGAATTTTTATTGATACAAAAGTGGTACAAAGATGCGACGACACAACAAACATAAAAAAACAATTGAGGAAATAGAAAATGATCCAGCAGATACATATTTTTCTACCATGACGGTCCCCGTCTCAAAAGGAAAAGAATATCGTTGACATTCTGGATGGTCTTGACATACAGCTCCAAAGGACTAAAATTTTAATATTCATCATGGATGTCCAGCATTTCCCTTGCGCCGTTGCACTCCTAAATATGGTCATCATCTCCACGTTTGAGTTTTCAATAAGTAATACTACTAACGTCTCTCTGGAATGCACCATGTTGAACCTTACCCCCACTAGTGCAAAAAATGGATTTAAAGTCCGGCGAAAAGGGGATTTAAAGTCAGGCGGGCGCTTGACTTTTATTAAGTCGACTTTGTATGTCTGGAGTTTTAAAGTCAAGCGATAGCCTGACATCGTAAGTATGTTTTAAAGTCAAACATTTATCGCGCCTGACTTCGTAAGTATGTTTTAAAGTCAAACATTTATTGCGCCTGACTTCGTATGTATGATTTAAAGTCAAGCATTTATTCTTGCCTGACTTCGTATGTATGATTTAAAGTCAAGCATTTATTCTTGCCTAACTTCGTATGTATGATTTAAAGTCAAGCATTTATTCTTGCCTGACTTCGTATGTATGATTTAAGGTCAAGCTTTTATTATTGCTTGACTTTAAATCATACTTACAAAGTCAAGCAAGAATAAATGCTTGACTTTAAATCATACTTACGAAGTCAAGCATTAATTCTTGCCTGACTTCGTAAGTATGATTTAAAGTCAAGCTTAAACTTGCTTGACTTCGTATGTTTGATTTAAGGTCAAGCTTTTATTATTGCTTGACTTCGTATGTATGATTTAAGGTCAAGCATTATTGCGCCTGACCTTAAAAGTTTTTTTTTTTAAAATTTTTGTTACACCCTGGTTATACTAAATTCATCACTCTAATCAAACATTTACATGCAGCCACTTACATTCATCAGTTTAAATGGATTGGGTCTGAACTGGTACGAACATTTCAACTATAATTCATCACCCTGGTTATACTAAATTCATCACTCTAATCAAACATTCATCATCTGTAACTTGGAATATGGCCAACAAAACAAACATTTCAACTATAATTGGTCAGTTTCTACATTCTTCAGTCAAGATTCATCAGTTTAAGTACAAAATACATTTACAGCCAGTCACTTACATTCATCAGTTTAAGTACAAAAAAATACATTCTAGTCTCACAGTCACTTACATTCTACATAAAATCACTTAAGTTGTTTTCTTCGTTCTTCCTTTGAAGTGGGTTTACGCTCTGCATACAGCTTTATAAAAAACTCTGCCCAAACTTCTCTGACGTGTGTCAAGTCGTCATGCGTGAACGGAGAACTCGAATTAAACATCTACAAAAACAATTTAAATTAGATAATAAAGCAGATTGCATAATAAAGCAGATTTAAATCACTTGATAATAAAGCAGATTGGATAATAAATGCAGGATAACTGATCTAACATACAGCTATTAAAATGCAGGATAACTGATCAAACATCTACAAAAATGCAGGATAACTTGATAATACAGCTATTAAAATGCAGGATAACTGATCTAACATACAGCTATTAAAATGTAGGATAACTGATCAAACATCTACAAAAATAATCAAACAGCTTCTAATATACAGCTTCTAATATAACTGATCTCTATACTTACCCTATACAGCTTCTAATCAAACATCATGCAAAACTCACAATCAAACATCTACAAAAACAATTTAAATTACCCTATACAGCTTCTAATATAACTGATCTCAATACTTAACCAAACAGCTTCTAACATAATCACCCTATACAGCTTCTAACATAATCAAACAGCTTCTAACACAACCAAACAGCTTCTAATATAACCAAACAGCTTCTAACATAATCACCCTATACAGCTTCTAACATAATCAAACAGCTTCTAACACAACCAAACAGCTTCTAATATAACCAAACAGCTTCTAACATAATCACCCTATACAGCTTCTAAAATACTGATTACGTTTACTTAACAGCTTCTAACATAATCACCCTATAAAAATTGAAAATTTATATTACCTTCTTCCAATTATTAGTGATAGTTGCGGAGACAATGGTCATCATATTTATCATCACATAGTGGCCACAAGAATAAGTATCAATTTGTTTCGGTCCCTATAAATGAATATCAAATATCAAAATTGAATATAATTTACGGTAACTAGTATAAAATGAAAATAAAAATTAATGTATTAAATACTTACTTTAAGTGTCACCCAGTGAGGTTTTGTTTTTCTTAAACCCTTCATCCTATTATATCCATCCAGAGCTCTGTAGGGTAACATCAAATAGTAAGTTACAAGTCTAAAGCATGTTAAATCATAAAGTTGTGAGAACAAATTATTAAAGAAAACCTACTTGTCAACTATTTCAACCAGGGTTTCGTTTGGAGGGCGGTGAAGCGAACACATCCAAACAATTGTATTAACAGAAGGACAGACGACAAACAATTGCCAATGTTTACTGCAGAATTGAACAACAATATGGTCAAGGTCAGCTAGCTCATCTTCAAATA